>SZWC01000155.1:23358-46708 GCA_023375785.1 Penium margaritaceum | reverse complement strand
GTGTAAGTGCGTGTAAGTGCGTGTAAGTACGTGTAAGTGTGGGTAAGTGCGTGTAAGTGCCTGTAAGTGCGTGTAAGTGCGTGTGAGTGCAGTTTCAGTGGGTGTAATTTTGTGTAAGTTTGTGTAAGTGCGTGTATGTGCGTATAAGTACGTGTAAGTGCTTGTAAGTGCGTATAAGTGCGTGTAAGTGTGTGTAAGTGCGTGTAAGTGCGTGTAAATGCGTGTAAGTGTGTATAAGTGCGTGTAAGTGCGTGTAAATACGTGTAAGTACGTGTTAGTGTGTGTAAGTGCGTGAAAATGCGTGCAAGTACGTGTAAGTAGGTGTAAGTTTGTATAAGTGCGTGTAAATGCGTGCAAGTGCGTGTAAGTGCATGTAAGTGCGTTTAATTGCATGTAAGTATGTGTAAGTGTGTGTAAGGTCGTATAAGAGCGTGTGAGAGCGTGTAACTATGTGTAAGTGCGTGTAAGTGCATGTAAGTATGTGTAAGTACGTGTAAGTACATGTTAGTACGTGTAAGTACGTGTAAGCACGTGTACGTTTGTGTAAGTGTGTGTAAGTGTGTGTAAGTGCATGTAAGTACGTGTAAGTGCGTGTAAGTGCATGTAAGTGTAAGAAAGTGTGTATAAGTATGTGTAAGTACGTGTAAGTACGTATAACTACGTGTACATACGTGTAAGTGCGTGTAAGTGCATGTAAGTGCGTGAAAGTATGTGTAAGTTCGTGTAAGTGCGTGTAAGTTCCTGTAAGTGTGTGTAAGTGCTTGTAAGTGCGTGTAAGTATGTGTAAGTACGTGTAAGTGCGTGTAAGTGCGTATAAGTATGGATAAGTACGTGTAAGTGCAAGTATGTGCGTGTAAGTGCGTGTAAGTGCCTATAAGCACGTGTACGTGCATGTAAGTGTGTGTAAGTACGTGTAAGTGCGTGTAAGTGTGTGAGAGTACGTGTAAGTGCGTATAAGTGCGTGTAAGTGCGTGTAAGTAAGTGTAAGTGCGTGTAAGTACGTGTCAGTGGGTGTAAGTGCGTGTAAGTACGTGTACATGTGTATTAGTGCGTGTAAGTACGTGTAAGTTTGTGTAAGCAAATGTAAGTTTGTGTAAGTACATGTAAGTGCGTATAAGTATGTGTAAGTGCGTGTAAGTGCGTGTAAGTGTGTGTAAGTGTGTGTACGTGCGTATAAGTGTGTGTAAGTGCGTGTAAGTGTGTGTAAAAGCGTGTAAGTGCGTATAAGGGCATGTAAATACATGTAATTTTGTGTAAGTGAATATAAGTTCGTGTAAGTGTGAGTAAGTACATGTAAGTGTGTGTAAGTGCGTGTAAGTACGTGGTAAGTACGTGTACGTGCATGTAAGTGTGTGTAAGTGTGTGTAAGTGTGTGTACATGCATGTAAGTGTGTGTAAGTGCATGTTAGTACGTGTTAGTATGTGTGAGTGCGTGTAAGAGCGTGTAAGTGCATATAAGTGCATATAACTGCGGTTTAAGTTTGTGTAAGTGAGTGTTAGTGTGTGTAAGTACGTGTACATTCGTGTAAGTACGTGTAAGTGCGTGTAAGTGCTAAAAGTGTGTTTAAGTGTGTGTAAGTGCGTGTAAGTGCGTGTAAGTGCAGTTTAAGTTTATGTGAGTGCGTATAAGTGCGTGTAAGTGCGTGTAAGTATGTGTAAGTGTGTGTAAGTGCGTGTAAGTGCGTGTAAGTACGTGTAAGCTATGCTGGCCACCCTACTAAGTGATTAACGATCGAGGTTGACGATGGATATCTATCTCTTGGAGCAAGTGATCGACGATCGACGATCGACGAGGACAAAAAGTGCTCAGAATGGGCTAAAACTCGACAGTCTCCTACTTACATCCATGGCATATCCACTCCCACACTAAATCCTCACTTTTATGCATCTTATGAATAAGGGTCATCAAACTCTTATCCACACATGTAGCATAGGTAGAGTGTCCGCATTGCGGACCCGGGTTCATTAGCTAAGTTGTCTGGGTATGTCCCCAGCACAACCATATGGTAGGCCGGGAAAAAAAAGGCGCTGAGGCAGTCCTGATCACGACCGAGGGACAAAACAAAATTGAAACTCGTGGTAGCTGCCTCCGGATATGGCGCACGACTGCTTGCGCGTCAGTTCAGACGCGCAGGCAATCCTCCTTGCCTATCTGGAGGCAGGAGCCACCTGCACCTCTTGACGCGCAGGCCACACCGCCTGCGCGTCAAGAGGTGCCTGTTTCCGTTCTCAGGCCGTCAACCGCCTTATCATCCGCAAAATAAACCCCCCATCCCCTCCAACCGCCGGATTGCATCGCAAACTGACGGTTTTGGGAGGGGGGGGGGTGATTGCGTTCAGAGAGCATGGGTCCCACCCCTCTCGCCAGCTCCTTCGGAACCCACCGCGTCGTCGTTTGCGTTCAATGGACGTTGGCATGGACCCCCCTCCCCACCCCCCTCCACCACACTTCGCTGCGTCACGACTAAGTGTCGCGGGAGGGGGGGGGGGATCGCCGCCGACGTCAATGTCGACGCGGTCGACGATTGAAGATCGTCAACCACCTCCAGGTGGTCGATGATCGAGGTCACCATAGTGTGTAAGTACGTGTAAGTGCGTGTAACTTCGTGTACGTGTGTGTAAGTGCATGTAAGTGCGTGTAAGTACTTTTAAGAACGTGTAAGTACGTATAAGTGCAAGTAAGTGCATGTAAGTATGTGTAAGTGCGTGTAAGTATGTGTAAGTTTGTATAAGTATGTGTAACTGCGTATAAGTGCGTGTAAGTGTGTGTAAGTGTGTGTAAGTGTGTGAAAGTGTAGTTTAAGTTTGTGTAAGTGCGTATAAGTGCATGTAACTGCGTGTAAGTACGTGTAAGTGCATATAAGTGCGTGTAAGTACGTGGAAGTGCGTGTGAGTGAAGTTTAAGTGGGTGTTACTTCGTGTACATTCGTGTAAGTGCATATAAGTGCATATAAGTGCGTGTAAGTGCGTGTAAGTGTGTGTAAGTACGTGTGACTGCGTATAAGTATGTGTAAGTGCGTGTAAGTGAGTATAAGTGCGTGTAAGTGCGTATAAGTTTGTGTAAGTGCGTGTAAGTGCGTATAAGTGCGTGTAAGTGTGTGTAAGTGCATGTAAGTGCGTGTAATTACGTGTAAGTGCGTAGACGTGCGTGTAAGTGCATGTGAGTGCAATTTAAGTGGGTGTAATTTTGTGTAAGTTCGTGTAAGTGCGTGTAAGTACGTGTAAGTACGTGTAAGTGCGTATAAGTGTGTGTAAGTGTATGTAAGTACGTGTAAGTGCGTGTAAGTGTGTGTAAGTACATGGAAGTGCATGTAAATTCGTGTAAGTGTGTATAAGTGCAGGTAAGTATGTGTGAGTGCAGTTTAAGTGGGTGTAATTTCGTGTCAGTTTGTGTAAATGCGTGTAAGTTTGTGTAAGTGCGTGTAAGTACGTGTATGTACGTGTAAGTGAGTATAAGTGTGTGTAAGTGTATGTAAGTACGTGTAAGTGCGTGTAAGTGCTTGTAAGTGCCTATTAGTGCGTATAAGTGCGTGTTAGTGCATGCAAGTACGTGTAAGTGCGATTTAAGTGCGTGTAAGTTCGTGTAAGTGCGTGTAAGTTCGTATAAGTGCATGTAAGTTTGTGTAAGTACGTGTAAGTACGTGTAAGTACGTGTAAGTGTGTGTAAGTGTGTGTAAGTGTGTGTAAGTGTGTGTTAGTGTGTGTTAGTGCGTGTACGTATGTGTTAGTGCATGTAAGTGTGTGCCAAAGTGTGTAAGTGTGTGTAAGTACGTGTAAGTGCATGTAAATACGTGTATGTGCATGTAAGTGCGTGTAAGTGTGTGTCAGTGAGTGTAAGTACGTATAAGTGCGTGTAAGTGCGTGTAAGTGCGTATAAGTGCGTGTAAGTGCGTGTAAGTGCGTATAAGTGTGTGTAAGCACGTGTAAGTGCATGTAAGTACGTGTAAGTGCGTGTAAGTGCGTATAAGTGCGTGTAAGTGCGTGTAAGTGCGTATAAGTGTGTGTAAGCACGTGTAAGTGCATGTAAGTACGTGTAAGTGCGTGTAAGTACGTGTAAGTATGTGTAAGTATGTGTGACTGCGTGTAAGTATGTGTAAGTACGTGTAAGTGAGTGTAAGTGTGTGTAAGTGCGTATAAGAGCATGTAAGTGCGTGTAAGTACCTGTAAGTACATGTAAGTGCGTGTAAGTGCGTGTAAGTATGTGTAAGTACGTGTAAGTGAGTGTAAGTGTGTGTAAGTGCGTATAAGAGCATGTAAGTGCGTGTAAGTACCTGTAAGTACATGTAAGTGCGTGTAAGTGCATGTAAGTGTGTATAAGTGCGGGTAAGTGTGTGTGAGTGTAGTTGAAGTGGGTGTTATTTCATGTAAGTTTGTGTATGTTCGTGTAAGTGCGTGTAAGTACATGTAAGTACGTGTAAGTGTGTGTAAGTGTGTGTAAGTACGTGTAAGTGCGTGTAAGTAGGTGTAAGTGTGTGTAAGTGTGTGTAAATACGTGTAAGTGCGTGTAAGTACGTGTAAGTGTGTGTAAGTGCATGTAACTGCGTGTAAGTGCGTGTAAGTGTATGTAAGTGTGTATAAGTGCATGTGAGTACAGTTTAAGTGGATGTAAGTTTGTGTAGGTGTGTGTAAGTGTGTTTAAGTGCATGTAAGTGTGTGTTAGTGCGTATAAGTGCATGTAAGTGTGTGCAAGTGCGTGTAAGTGTGGTTTAAGTGTGTGTAAGTTCATGTAAGTGCGTGTAAGTTCGTGTAAATGCGTGTAAGTTTGTGTAAGTACGTGTAAGTGCGTGTAAGTACATGTAAGTGCGTATAAGTCCGTGGAAGTGCGTGTAAGTGCGGGTAAGTGTGTGTAAGTACGTGTAAGTACGTGTAGGTGCGTGTAAGTGCGTATAAGCGCGTGTAAGTGCGTGTACGTACGTGTAAGTACGTGTAGGTGCGTGTAAGTGCGTATAAGCGCGTGTAAGTGCGTGTACGTACGTGTAAGTACGTGTAGGTGCGTGTAAGTGCGTATAAGCGCGTGTAAGTGCGTGTACGTACGTGTAAGTACGTGTAGGTGCGTGTAAGTGCGTATAAGCGCGTGTAAGTGCGTGTACGTACGTGTAAGTACGTGTAGGTGCGTGTAAGTGCGTATAAGCGCGTGTAAGTGCGTGTACGTACGTGTAAGTACGTGTAGGTGCGTGTAAGTGCGTATAAGCGCGTGTAAGTGCGTGTACGTACGTGTAAGTACGTGTAGGTGCGTGTAAGTGCGTATAAGCGCGTGTAAGTGCGTGTACGTACGTGTAAGTACGTGTAGGTGCGTGTAAGTGCGTATAAGCGCGTGTAAGTGCGTGTACGTACGTGTAAGTACGTGTAGGTGCGTGTAAGTGCGTATAAGAGCATGTAAGTGCGTGTAAGTTCGTGTAAATGCGTGTAAGTTTGTGTAAGTACGTGTAAGTGCGTGTAAGTACATGTAAGTGTGTGTAAGTATGTGTAAGTGTGTGTAAGTGTGTGTTAGAACATGTAAGTATGTGTTAGTACGTGTAAGTGTGTGCCAAAGCGTGTAAGTGCGTGTAAGTGCGTGAAAGTGCATGTAAGTGCGTGTAAGTGCATGTAAGTGTGTGTAAGTGCGTGTAAGTGCGTGTAAGTATGTGTAAGTGCGTGTAAGTACGTGTAAGTGCGTATAAGTCCGTGTAAGTGCGTGTAAGTGCGTATAAGCGTGTGTAAGTGCGTGTAAGTGCGTGTAAGTAGGTGTAAGTATGTGTAAGTACGTATGACTGTGTGTAAGTATGTGTAAGTACGTGTAAGTGAGTGTAAGTACATGTAAGTGCGTATAAGTGCGTGTAAGTGTGTATAAGTACGTGTAAGTACATGTAAGTGCGTATAAGTACGTGTAAGTGCGTATAAGTGCGTGTAAGTGCGTGTAAGTGGGTGTAATGTCGTGTTAGTTTGTATGAGTGCGTGTAAGTGCGTGTAAGTGTGTATAAATGTGTGTAAATACGTGTAAGTGTGTGTAAGTGCGTGTAAGTGCCTGTTAGCGCGTATAAGTGCGTGTAAGTGTGTGCAAGTGTGTATAAGTGTAGTTTAAGTGCGTATGAATTCGTGTAAGTGCGTGTATGTTCGTGTAAGTGCGTGTAAGTTTGTGTAAGTGTGTATTATTGCGTGTAAGTGTGTGCCAAACCGTGTAAGTGCGTGTAAGTGTGTGTAAGTGCATTTAAGTACGTGTAACTGCCTGTAAGTGCGTGTAAGTGTGTGTAAGTGCGTGTAAGTGCGTGTAAGTGTGTGTAAGTACGTGTAAGTGCATATAAGCGTGTGTAAGTACGTGTAAGTGCGTGTAAGTACGTGTAAGTGCGTGTAAGTGTGTGTAAGTGCATTTAAGTACGTGTAACTGCCTGTAAGTGCGTGTAAGTGTGTGTAAGTGCGTGTAAGTGCGTGTAAGTGTGTGTAAGTACGTGTAAGTGCATATAAGCGTGTGTAAGTACGTGTAAGTGCGTGGAAGTACGTGTAAGTGTGTGTAAGTGTGTGTAAGTATGTGTAAGTGTGTGTAAGTACGTGTGACTGTGTGTAAGTATGTGTAAGTACGTGTAAGTGAGTGTACGTGCGTGTAAGTATGCATAAGTGCGTGTAAGTGCATGTAAGTGCGTGTAAGTGCATGTAAGTTCATATAAGTGTATGTAAGTGCATGTAAGTACGTGTACGTGCGTGTAAGGGTGTGTAAGCGCATGTAAGTGCATGTAAGTATGTGTAAGTGCGCGTAAGTGCGTGTTAGTACGTGTGAGTGCGTGTAAGAGTGTGTAAGTGTATGTAAGTGGGTGTTAGTACGGTTTAAGTTTGTATAAGTGATTGTAAGTACGTGTAAGTACGGTAAGTTCATGTAAGTATGTGTAAGTGCGTGTAAGTGCTAATAGTGTGTGTAAGTGCGTATAAGTGCGTGTAAGTGCGTGTAAGTGTGTCTAAGTGCGGTTTAAGTTCGTGTAAGTGCGTGTAAGTGCATGTACTTGTGTGTAAGTGCGTGTAAGTATGTGAAAGTGCGTGTAAGTGCATGTAAGTGCGTGTAGGTATGTGTATGTGCGTATAAGTGCGTGTAAGTTCATGTAAGTGTGTGTAAGTACATGTAAGTACGTATAAGTATGTGTAAGTACGTATAAGTGCAAGTAATTGCGTGTAAGTGCGTGTAACTGCATGTAAGCACGTGTAAGTGCGTGTAAGTGCGTGTAAGTGCGTGTAAGGGGGTGTAGATACGTGTAAGTGCAAGTAAGTGTGTGTTAGTACGTGTAAGTGCGTATAAGTGCGTGTAAGTGCGTGTAAGTGCGTGTAAGGGGGTGTAGATACGTGTAAGTGCAAGTAAGTGTGTGTTAGTACGTGTAAGTGCGTATAAGTGCGTGTAAGTTTGTGTAAGTGCGTGTAAGTGCGTGTAAGTACGTGTAAGTGCATGTAAGTGCGTGTAACTTTGTGTAAGTATGTGTAAGTGCGTGTAAGTGCCTGTAAGTGCGTTTAAGTGCGTGTGAGTGCAGTTTAAGTGGGTGTAAGTGCATATAAGTGTGTGTAAGTAAGTATAACTGCGTGTTAGTGCATGTAAGTACGTATAAGTGTGTGTAAGTGCGTGTTAGTGCGTGTATGTGCATGTAAGTGCATGCAAGTGCGTGTAAGTGTGGTTTAAATGCGTGTAAGTTCGTGTAAGTGCGTATAAGTGTGTGTAAGTTTGTGTAAGTTTGTGTAAGTATGTTTAAGTGTGTGTAAGTGCATATAAGTGCGCTCAAGTGTGTGTTAGTTTGTGTAAGTGTGTATTAGTACGTATAAGTGTGTGCAAAAGCGTGTAAGTGCGTGTAAGTGTGTGTAAGTGCGTGTAAGTATGCATAAGTGCGTGTAAGTGCATGTAAGTACGTATAAGTGTGTGTAAGTGCGTGTAAGTGCGTGTAAGTACGTGTAAGTACGTGTAAGTATGTGTAAGTGCATGTAAGTGCGTGTAAGTGCGTATAAGTGTGTGTAAGTGCGTGTAAGTGCGTGTAAGTACGTGTAAGTACGTGTAAGTATGTGTAAGTGCATGTAAGTGCGTGTAAGTGCGTATAAGTGTGTGTAAGTGCGTGTAAGTGCGTGTAAGTACGTGTAAGTACGTGTAAGTATGTGTAAGTGCATGTAAGTGCGTGTAAGTGCGTATAAGTGTGTGTAAGTGCGTGTAAGTGCGTGTAAGTACGTGTAAGTACGTGTAAGTATGTGTAAGTGCATGTAAGTGCGTGTAAGTGCGTATAAGTGTGTGTAAGTGCGTGTAAGTGCGTGTATGTGCATGTAAGTGCATGCAAGTGCGTGTAAGTGTGGTTTAAATGCGTGTAAGTTCGTGTAAGTGCGTATAAGTGTGTGTAAGTTTGTGTAAGTTTGTGTAAGTATGTTTAAGTGTGTGTAAGTGCATATAAGTGCGTTCAAGTGTGTGTTAGTTTGTGTAAGTGTGTATTAGTACGTATAAGTGTGTGCAAAAGCGTTTAAGTGCGTGTAAGTGTGTGTAAGTGAATGTAAGTGCGTGTAAGTGCATGTAAGTGCCTGTAAGTGCATGTAAGTGCATGTAAGTGCATGTAAGTACACATGAGTACGTTTAAAAGCATGTAAGTGTGTCTAAGTACGTGTAAGTGCATATGAGTACGTGTTAGTATGTGTAAGTGCTTGTAAGTGTGTGTAAGTGCGCATAAGTGTGTGTGAGTGCATGTAAGTGTGTGTTAGTGCTTGTAAGTGTATGTAAGTATGTCTAAGTGTGTGTAAGTACGTGTAAGAGCATGTGAGTGCCTGTAAGTGTGTGTAAGTACATATAAGTGTGTATAACTGCGTATACATGCGTGTAAGTGCATGTAAGTGCGTTTAAGTGGGTGTAAGTATGTATAAGTGTGCGTAAGTGCGTGTAAGTGCGTGTAAGTGCGTGTAAGTACGTGTAAGTACGTGTAAGTATGTGTAAGTGCAAGTAAGTGCGTGTAAGTGCGTGTAAGTGCGTGTAAGTGCGTGCAAGCACGTGTAAGCACGTGTAAGTACGTGTAAGTGCTTGAAAGTGCTGTCAGTGCGTGTAAGTGCGTGTAGTGCGTGTAAGTGCGTGTAAGTGCGTGTAAGTGCGTGTAAGGACGTGTAAGTTTGTGTAAGTGCGTGTAAGTGTGTGTAAGTGAGTGTAAGTGTGTGTAAGTGCGTGTAAGTGCGTGTAAGCACGTGTAAGCACGTGTAAGTACGTGTAAGTGCTTGATAGTGCTGTCAGTGCGTGTAAGTGCGTGTAGTGCGTGTAAGTGCGTGTAAGTGCGTGTAAGTGCGTGTAAGGACGTGTAAGTTTGTGTAAGTGCGTGTAAGTGTGTGTAAGTGAGTGTAAGTGTGTGTAAGTGCGTGTAAGTGCGTGTATGTATGTGTAAGTTCGTGTAAGTGAATGTAAGTTTGTGTAAGTGTGTGTAAGAGAGTTTAAGTGCATGTAAGTATATGTAAGTGTGTGCAAGTATGTATAAGTGTGTGTAAGTGTGTATAAGTGCGTGTAAGTGCGTGTAAGTACATGTAAGTGTGTGTACGTGTGTGTAAGTACGTGTAAGTGCGTGTTAGTGCGTGTAAGTGAGTGTAAGAGCATGTAAGTGCATGTAAGTACGTGTAAGTGCGGTTTAAGTTCATGTAAGTGACTGTAAGTGCGTATAAGTACGTGTAAGTTTGTATAAGTGCATGTAAGTACGTGTAAGTGTGTGTAAGTGCGTGTAAGTGTGTATAAGTGCATGTAAGTATGTGTAAGTGTGTGTTAGTGCAGTTTGAGTTCGTGTAAGTGGATGTAAGTGCGTGTAAGTACGTGTAAGTATGTGTAAGTGCGTGTAAGTGCGTGTAAGTACGTTTAAGTATGTGTAAGTGCGTGTAAGTGTGTGTAAGTTTGTGTAAGTGCATATAAGTGCATGTAAGTGCGTGTATGTACGTGTAAGTACGTGTAAGTACGTGTGAGTGCAAGTAAGTGCGTGCAAGTATGTGTAAGTGCGTGTAAGTTTGTGTAAGTGCGTGAAAGTGCGTATAAGTGCGTCTAAGCGCGTGCAAGTGCCTGTAAGTGCAGTTTAAGTGGATGTAATTTTGTGTAAGTTCGTGTAAGTGCGTGTAAGTGTGTATAAGTGCGTGTAAGTGAGTGTAAGTGCGACTAAGTGCGTGTAAGTGCGTGTAAGTGCATGTAAGTGCGTGTAAGTGCGTATAAGTGTGTGCAAGTACGTGTAAGTGCGTGTAAGTGCATGTAAGTGCGTGTAAGTGCGTATAAGTGTGTGCAAGTACGTGTAAGTGCGTGTTAGTATGTGTATGTGTGTGTAAGTGCATGTAAGTATGTGTAAGTGCATGTAAGTGCGTGTAAGTGTGGTTTAAGTGCGTGTAAGTTTGTGTAAGTGCGTGTAAGTACGTACAAGTGTGTGTAAGTGCATGTAAGTGTGCATAAGTGCATACAAGTGTGTTTAAATGCTTGTAAGTGCGTGTAAGTGCTTGTTACTGCGTCTAAGTGAGTGAAGAAGCGTGTAAGTATGTGTAAGTACGTGTAAGTGTGTGTAAGTGTGTGTAAGTGTGTGTAAATGCGTGTAAGTGTGTGTAAGTGCGTATGAGTGTGTGTGAGTGTATGTAAGTACGTGTAAGTGCGTGTAAGGTGGTATAAGAGTGTGTAAGAGTGTGAAAGTCTGTGTAAGTGCGTGTAAGTGCGTGTAAGTGCATATAAGTGCATGTAAGTGTGTGTAAGTTAAAGTAAGTCCACGTAAGTGCGTGTAACTACGTGTAGGTACGTGTAAGTGCGTGTAAGTGCGTGTCAGTGCATGTAAGTGCGTTTAAATGCATGTAAGTGCGTGTAAGTGCGTGTAAGTGCGTGTAAGTGTGTATAAGTATGTGTAAGTGTGTGTAAGGTGGTGTAAGAGCGTGTAAGAGTGTGTAAGTGCGTGGAAATGTGTGTAAGCACGTGAAAGTATGAGTAAGTGCGTGTAAGTGCATGTAAGTACGTGTAAGTGTGTGTAAGTGTGTGTAAGTGCGTATAAGTGAGTGTAAGTGCATGTACGTACGTGTAAGTGTAAGAAAGGGCGTGTAAGTATGTGCAAGTGTGTGTAAGTGTGTGTAAGTGCGTATAACAGTGTGTACGTTTGTGTAAGTACGTGTAAATACGTGTTTGTGCGTGTAAGTACATGTAAGTTCGNTGTATAAGTATGTGTAAGTGTGTGTAAGGTGGTGTAAGAGCGTGTAAGAGTGTGTAAGTGCGTGGAAATGCGTGTAAGTACGTGTAAGTATGTGTAAGTGCGTGTAAGTGCATGTAAGTACGTGTAGGTGTGTGTAAGTGTGTGTAAGTGCGTATAAGTGAGTGTAAGTGCATGTACGTACGTGTAAGTGTAAGAAAGGGCGTGTAAGTATGTGCAAGTGTGTGTAAGTGTGTGTAAGTGCGTATAACAGTGTGTACGTTTGTGTAAGTACGTGTAAATACGTGTTTGTGCGTGTAAGTACATGTAAGTTCGTGTAAGTGCGTGTAAGTGCGTGTAAGTACGTGTAAGTGTGTGTAAGTGTATGGAAGTGCGTGTAAGTTTAATTGCGTATAAGTACGTGTAAGTACGTGTAAGTGCGTGTAAGTGTATGTTTGTGCGTATAAGTGCGTATAAGTGTGTGTAAGTGTGTGTAAGTGCGTGTAAGTATGTGTAAACTCATGTAAGTGAATGTAACTTTGTGCAAGTATGTATAAGTGCGTGTAAGTGCGTGTAAGTGCGTGTAAGTGCGTGTAAGTGCGTGTAAGTGCCTGTAAGTGTGTGTAAGTAGATATAAGTGTGTGTAAGTGCATGTAAGTGCGTGTAAGTGCGTGTAAGTACATGTAAGTACGTGTAGGTGCGTGTAAGTGTGTGGTAGTACGTATAAATGCGTGTCAGAGCGTGTAAGTGCATGTAAGTGCGTGTAAGCACGGTCTAAGTTCGTGTAAGTGAGTGTAAGTGTATGTAAGTTTGTGTAAGTTCATGTGAGTCCGTGTAAGTACGTCTAAGTGCAGTTTAAGTTTGTGTGAGTACGTGTAAGTGCGTGTAAGTGCATGAAAGTATGTATAAGTGCGTGTAAGTGCGTGTAAGTACGTGTAAGTGTGCATAAGTGCGTGTAAGTGCATGTAAGTACGTATAAGTACGTGTAAGTGCATGTAAGTGTGTGTAAGTACAGTTTAAGTTTGTGTGAGTACGTGTAAGTGCGTGTAAGTGCATGAAAGTATGTATAAGTGCGTGTAAGTGCGTGTAAGTACGTGTAAGTGTGCATAAGTGCGTGTAAGTGCATGTAAGTACGTATAAGTACGTGTAAGTGCATGTAAGTGTGTCTGTGTGTAAGTGCGTGTAAGTGCGCATAAGTGTGTGTAAGTATGTATGAGTACGTGTGAGTGCGTGTAAGTATATGTAAGTGCGTGTAAGAGTGTATAAGTGTGTATACGTACGTCTGAGTGCATATAAGTGCGTGTAAGTGTGTGTAAGTACGTGTAAGTTTGTGTTAGTGCGTATAAATACGTGTAAGTACGTATAAGTGTGTGTAAGTACGTATCAGTATGTGGAAGTGCGTGTAAGGTCGTGTAAGAGCGTGTAAGAGCGTATAAATGCGTGTAAGTGTGTGTAAGTGCGTGCAAGTGCGTGTAAGTGCGTGTAAATATGTATAAGTACGTGTAAATGCGTGCAAGTGCGTATCAGTGCGTGTAAGTACGTATAAGTCCGTGTAAGTGCATGTAAGTGTGTGTAAGTACCTGTAAGTGCGTATAAGTGCGTGTAAGTACATGTAAGTACCTGTAAGTATGTGTAAGTTTGTGTAAGTTTGTGTAAGTGAATGTAAGTTCGTGTAAGTGGGTGTAAGTGTGTGTAATTGCGTGTAAGTGCGTGTAAGTGCGTGTATGTGCGTGTAAGTTCATGTAAGTGCGTGTAAGTACGAGTATGGGTGTAAGTGTGTGTAAGTGCGTGTAAGTGTGTGTAAGTACGTGTTAGTTTGTGTAAGTGAATGTAAGTTCGTGTAAGTGCGTGTAAGTGTGTGTAAGTACGTGTTAGTTTGTGTAAGTGAATGTAAGTTCGTGTAAGTGCGTATAAGTGTGTGTAAGTGCGTATAAGTGCATGTAAGTACGTGTAAGTGCGTGTAAGTGTGTGTAAGTCTATGTAAGTGTGAGTAAGTGCGTGTAAGTGCATGTAAGTACGTGCAAGTGTGTGTAAGTACATGTAGGTATGTGTAAACACGTGTAAGTGCGTGTAAGTACGTGTTAGTGTGTATGAGTGCGTGTAAGAGCGTGTAAGTGCATGTAAGTGTGTGTAAGTACAGTTTAAGTTTGTGTAAGTGTAGGTAAGTGCGTGTAAGTGCGTGTAAGTATGTGTAAGTACGTGTAAGTGCGTATACGTGTGTGTAAGTGCAGTTTAAGTGGATGTAATTTTGTGTAATTTTGTGTAAGTGCGTGTAAGTGCGTGTAAGTGCAGTTTAAGTGGACGTAATTTTGTGTAATTTTGTGTAAGTGCGTGTAAGTGCGTGTAAGTGCATGTAAGTGCGTGTACGTGCGTGTAAGTGCGTGTAAGTACGTGTAAGTATGTGTAAGTGCGTATAAGTGTGTGTAAGTGTGTACAAGTGCGTGTAAGAGTGTATTTTAGTGCATATAAGTATGTATCAGTGCGTGTAAGTGCGTGTAAGTGCATATAAGTGTGTGTAAGTGTGTGTGGGTGTGTGTAGGTGTATGTAAGTGTGTATATGTATATGTAAGTGTGTGTAAGTGTGTGTAAGTACGTATACATGCGTCTAAGTGGGTGTAAGTGCGTGTAAGTACGTGTAAGTACGTCTAAGTGCGTGTAAGTGCGTATAAGTGTGTGTAAGTATGTGTAAGTACGTCTAAGTACGTGTTAGTGCGTATGAGTGCGTGTAAGAGCGTGTAAGTGCATGTAAGTGCGTGTAAAATGCGGTTTAAGTTCGTGTAAGTGAGTGTAAATCCGTGTAAGTACGTGTAAGGTCGTGCAAGTGTGTGTAAGTGTGTGCAAGTGCTAAAAGTGCGTGTAAGTACATATAAGTGCGTGTAAGTGCGTGTAAGTGCGTGTAAGTGTAGTTTAAGTTTGTGTAAGTGCGTGTAAGTGCGTGTAAGTATGTATAAGTACGTGTAAGTGCGTGTAAGTATGTGTAAATGCGTGTAAGTGCGTGTAAGTGCGTGTAAGTACGTGTAAGTTTGTGTAAGTGCGTGTAAGTGCGTGTAAGTGCGTGTAAGTGCATGTACATGCGTCTGAGTGTGTGTAAGTGCGTGTAAGTGTAGTTTAAGTGGGTGCTATTTTGTGTAAGTTCGTGTAAGTGGTTGTAAGTGCGTGTAAGTGCATGTAAGTGAGTGTATGTGCGACTAAGTGCGTGTAAGTACATGTAAGTGCGTGGACGTGCGTATAAGTGCGTACAAGTACATGTAAGTGTGTGTTAGTGTGTGTATGTGTGTGTAAGTATGTGTAAGTGTAAGTGTGTGTAAGTGTGTGTAAGTGCATGAAGGTGCATGTAGGTGCGTGTAAGTGCGTCTCAGTACGTGTAAGTGCATGTATGTGCGTGTTAGTGTGTGTAGGTACGTATAAGTGCATGTAAGTACGTGTAAGTGCGTCTAGGTGCATGTAAGTGCGTGTAAGTGCGTGTAAGTGCATGTAAGTGCGTATAAGTGTGGTTTAAGTACGTGTTAGTTCGTGTAATTGCATGTAATTACATAAAAGTGTGTATAAGTACGTGTAAGTGTGTGTAAGTTCGTGTACGTGTGTGTAAGTGTGTGTAAGTATGTGTAAGGGCGTGTAAGTGCGTGGTAGAAGGTGTAAGTGCAAGTAGAAGTGTGTAAGTGCGTGTAAGTGCGTGTAAGAGCATGTAAGTACGTGTAACTGCATGTAAGTGCGTGTAAGTGCGTGTAAGTGTGTGTAAGTGCGTGTAAGTGCATGTAAGTACGTGTAAGTATGTGTAAGTGCGTGTAAGTGTGTGTAAGTGTGTGTAAGTGCGTGTAAGTGCGTGTTAGTACGTGTAAGTGCAAGTAGAAGTGTGTAAGTGCGTGAAAGTGCGTGTAAGAGCATGTAAGTACTTGTAACTGCATGTAAGTGCGTGTAAGTGCATGTAAGTGTGTGTAAGTGCGTGTAAGTGCATGTAAGTACGTGTAAGTATGTGTAAGTGTGTGTAAGTGTGTGTAAGTGTGTGTAAGTTCGTGTAAGTGCGTATAAGTGCGTGTAAGTATGTGTGAGTGCATGTGAGTGCATGTAAGTATGTGTAAGTGCGTGTAAGTGCGTGTAAGTATGTATACGTACGTGTCACTGTGAGTAAGTGTGTGTAACTGAGTATAAGTACGTGTAAGTTTGTGTAAGTGTGTGTAAATGCGTGTAAGTATGTGTAAATGTGTATAAGTGCATGTAAGTATGTGGAAGTGTGTGTAACGTCGTGTAAGAGCGTGTAAGAGCGTATAAGTGCATATAAGTGCGTGTAAGTGCGTGTAAGTGCGTGTAAGTGGGTGTAAGTGTGTGTAAGTACGTGTAAGTGCGTGTAAGTGCGTGTAAGTGCGTGTAAGTATGTGTAAGTTTTTGTAAGTATGTGTACATTCCTGTAAGTGCGTGTAAGTGCGTGTAAGTACGTGTAAGTGCATGGAAGTGCGTGTAAGTGTCTGTAAGTGCGTGTAAGTGCGTATAAGTGCGTGTAAGTGCATATTAGTATATATAAGTACGTTTAAGTGCATGTAAGTGCGTATCAGTGTGTGTAAGTGCATGTAAGTACGTGTAAGTGCGTGTAAGTGCGTGTAAGTACGTGTAAGTGCGTGTAAGTGCCTGTAAGTACGTGTAAGTACGTATAAGTGCGTGTAAGTACGTGTAAGTGCGTGTAAGTATGTGTAAATGTGTATAAGTGCATGTAAGTATGTGGAAGTGTGTGTAACGTCGTGTAAGAGCGTGTAAGAGCGTATAAGTGCATATAAGTGCGTGTAAGTGCGTGTAAGTATGTATAAGTACGTGTAAGTGCGTGTAAGTATGTGTAAATGTGTATAAGTGCATGTAAGTATGTGGAAGTGTGTGTAACGTCGTG
Source organism: Penium margaritaceum (assembly GCA_023375785.1). NCBI lineage: Eukaryota > Viridiplantae > Streptophyta > Zygnematophyceae > Desmidiales > Peniaceae > Penium > Penium margaritaceum. The sequence continues at coordinate 30,736 of SZWC01000155.1, read as the reverse complement.
TAAGAGCGTGTAAGAGCGTATAAGTGCATATAAGTGCGTGTAAGTGCGTGTAAGTATGTATAAGTACGTGTAAGTGCGTGTAAGTATGTGTAAATGTGTATAAGTGCATGTAAGTATGTGGAAGTGTGTGTAACGTCGTGTAAGAGCGTGTAAGAGCGTATAAGTGCATATAAGTGCGTGTAAGTGCGTGTAAGTATGTATAAGTACGTGTAAGTGCGTGTAAGTATGTGTAAATGTGTATAAGTGCATGTAAGTATGTGGAAGTGTGTGTAACGTCGTGTAAGAGCGTGTAAGAGCGTATAAGTGCATATAAGTGCGTGTAAGTGCGTGTAAGTATGTATAAGTACGTGTAAGTGCGTGTAAGTGTGTGTAAGTGCATGTAAGTACGTGTAAGTGCGTGTAAGTGCGTGTAAGTACGTGTAAGTGCGTGTAAGTGCCTGTAAGTACGTGTAAGTACGTATAAGTGCGTGTAAGTACGTGTAAGTGCGTGTAAGTACGTGTAATTTTGTGTAAGTGAATGTAAGTTCGTGTAAATGCGTGTAAGTGTGTGTAAATGTGTGTAACTGCGTGTAAGTGTGTGTAAGTGCGTGTAAGTGTGTGTAAGTGCGTGTAAGTGCGAGTATGGATGTAAGTGTGTGTAATTGCGTGTAAGTGCGTGTAAGTACGTGTTAGTTTGTGTGAGTGAATGTAAGTTTGTGTAAGTCCGTGTCAGTGTGTGTAAGTGCGTATAAGTGCGTGTAAGTACGTGTAAGTGCGTGTAAGTGTGTATAAGTGTGTATAAGTGCGTGTAAGTGCGTGTAAGTACATGTACGTACGTGTAAGTGTACGTAAGTGCATGTAAGTATGTGTAAATATGTGTAAGTGCGTGTAAGTGCGTGTGAGTGCGTGTGAGTGCATGTAAGAGCGTGTAACTGCATGTCAGTGTGTGTAAGTGCTGTTTAAATTCGTGTAAGTGTGTGTAAGTACGTATAAGTGCAGTTTAAGTTTGTGTAAGTGCAGGTAAGTGCGTGTAAGTGCGTATAAGTATGTGTAAGTGCGTGTAAGTGCGTATAAGTGCGTGTAAGTACACTTTAAGTGGGTGTAATCTTGTATAAGTTTGTGTAAGTGCGTGTAAGTGCGTATAAGTGTGTGTAAGTGCGTGTAAGTGCGTGTAAGTGTGTGTAAGTATGTGTAAGTATCTGTAAGTGCGTATAAGTGTGTGTAAGTGTGTACAAGTATGTATAAGAGTGTGTTTTAGTGCATGTAAGTGAGTGTAAGTGCGTATAAGTACGTGTAAGTGCGTGTAAGTGCGTGTAAGTTCGTGTAGGTGAATGTAGGTGTGTGTAAGTGTATAAAAGTACGTGTAAGTGCATGTAAGTACGTATACATGCATCTAAGTGTGTGTAAGTGCATGTAAGTGCGTGTCAGTACGTGTAAGTGCGTGTAAGTGCGTATAAGTGCGTTTAAGTATGTGTAAGTGCGTCTAAGTACGTGTTAGTGCGCGTGAGTGCGTGTATCAGCATGTAAGTGCATATAAGTGCGTATAAGTGCGGTTTAAGTTCGTGCAAGTGAGTGTAAGTGCGTGTAAGTACGTGTAAGTTTGTGTAGGTGTGTGTAGGTCTGTGTAAGTACTAAAAGTGCGTGTAAGTGCGTATACGTGCATGTAAGTGCATGTAAGTACTAGTAAGTATGTATAAGTGCGTGTAAGTGCGTGTAAGTATGTGTAAATGCGTGTAAGTGTGTGTAAGTGCATGTAAGTGCATGTACGTTTGTATAAGTGTGTGTAAGTGCATGTAAGTGCATGTAAGTACGTGTAAGTACATGAAAGTATGTGTTAGTGCAAGTAAGTGCGTGTAAGTACGTGTAAGTACGTGTAAGTACGTGTAAGTGCATGTAAGTGCATGTAAGTACGTGTAAGTACATGAAAGTATGTGTTAGTGCAAGTAAGTGCGTGTAAGTACGTGTAAGTACGTGTAAGTACGTGTAAGTTCATGTAGGTGCGTGTAAGTGCGTGTAAGTGCATGTAAGTATGTATAAGTATGTAAGTACGTATAGGTGCGGTTTAAGTTTGGCTAAGTGCATGTAAGTGCATGTAACTGCGTATAAGTGCATAAAAGTGCGTGTAAATGTGTCTAAGTGCGTGTAAGTGCGTGTGAGTATAGTTAAGTGGATGTAATTTAGTGTAAATTTGTGTAAGTGTGTGTAAGTGTGCATAAGTGTATGTAAGTGTGTGTAAGTGCGTGTAAGTGCGTGTAAGTGCGTGTAAGTGCATGTAAGTGCGTGTAAGTGCGTGTAAGTGTATGTAAGTGCGTGTAAGTGCGTGTAAGTACGTGTAAGTACGTGTAAGTGCGTGTAAGTGCGTGTAAGTGCATGTAAGTGCGTGTAAGTGCGTGTAAGTGTATGTAAGTGCGTGTAAGTGCGTGTAAGTACGTGTAAGTACGTATTAGTGCATATAAGTGAATATAAGTGCGTGCTAGTGCGTGTAAGTGTGGTTTAAGTGCGTGTAATTTTGTGTAAGTGCGTGTAAGTGCGTGTACATTTATGTAAGTGCGAGTAAGTACGTACAAGTGCGTGTAAGTGCGTATCAGTGCGTGTAAGTACGTGTAAGTGCGTGTAAGTGTGTGTAAGTACGTGTAAGTACGGTTTACGTTCATGTAAGTATGTGTAAGTGCATGTAAGTGCGTGTAAGTGTGTGTAAGTGTATGTAAGTGTGGTTTAAGTGCGTGTAATTTCGTGTAAGTTCGTGTAAGTGCATGTAAGTGCGTGTAAGTGTGTGTAAGTGCGTGTAAGTGCGTGTAAGTACGTATAAGTATGCGTAAGTGTGTGTAAGAACGTGTAAGTGTGTGTAAGTGCGTGTAAGTGCGTGTAGGTGCGTGTAATTTTGTGTAAGTGCGTGGAAGTATGTGTTAGTAAGTGTAAGTGCGTGTATGTGCGTATAAGTATGTGTAAGTGCGTGTAAGTGTGTGTAAGTGGGTGTAAGTGCTTCTAAGTGCGTGTACGTTTGTGCAAGTGCGTGTAAGTGTGTGTAAGTTCGTGTAAGTGCGTGTAAGTGCGTGTAAGTACGTGTAAGTGCGTGTAAGTACGTGTAAGTGTGTGTATATGCGTGTAAGTGTGTATAAGTGCGTCGAAGTGCGTGTAAGTGTGTATAAGTACGTGTAAGTGTGTGTAAGTGCGTGTAAGTGCATGTGACTGCGTGTAAGTATGTGTAAGTGTGTGTAAGTGTGTGTAAGTTTGTGTAAGTATGTGTAAGTGCATGTAAGTACGTGTAAGTGTGTGTAAGTGCGTGTAAGTACATGTAAGTGCATGTAAGTACATAAAAGTGCGTGTAAGTGTGTACAAGTGTGTGTACGTGTGTGTAAGTGTGTGTAAGTGTGTGTAAGTGTGTGTTAGTGCATATGAGTGCATGTAAGAGCGTGTAAGTGCATGTAAATGCGTGTTAGTGCGGTTTAAGTTCGTGTAACTGAGTGTTAGTGCGTGTAAGTATGTGTAAGTTTGTGTAAGTACGTGTAAGTGCGTGTAAATGTGTGTAAGTGCGTGTAAGTACGTGTAAGTATGTGTAGGTATGTGTAAGTGCGTGTAAGTGCGTGTAAGTGCGTGTATGTATGTGTAAGTACGTGTAAGTATGTGTAAGTGCAAGTAAGTGCGTGTAAGTACGTGTGAGTACGTATAAGTATGTATACATTTGTGTAAGTGCGTGTAAGTGCGTGTAAGTTTGTGTAAGTGTGTGTAAGTGCATGTAAGTACGGTTTACGTTTGTGGAAGTGCGTGTAAGTGCATGTAAGTACGTGTAAGTGCGTGCAAGTGCAGTTTTAGTGGGTGTTATTTTGTTTAAGTGCGTGTAAGTGCGTGTAAGTGCAGGTAAGTGTATGTAAGTACGTATAAGTGTGTATAAGTGCGTGTAAGTGCGTGTAAGTGCGTTTAAGTGCGTGTAAGTACGTATAAGTGCGTATAAGTGTGTGTAAGTGCATGTGAGTACGTCTAAGTGCGTATAAGTACCTGTTAGTGTGTGAAAGTGCGTGTAAGTGTGTGCAAGTGCGTGTAAGTGTGGTTTAAGTGCGTGTAAGTTTGTATTAGTGCGTGTAAGTACGTGTAAGTTTGTGTAAGTGCGTGTAAGTGCGTGTAAGTGTGTGTAAGTACGTGTAAGTGTGTGTAAGTGTGTGTTAGTATGTGTAAGTGTGTTTTAGTGCGTGTAAGTGTGTGTAAGTGCGTGTTAGTGTGTGTAAGTGTGTGCAAGTGTGCGTAAGTGCATGTCAGTGCGTGTAAGTGCATGTAAGTGCATATAAGTGCGTGTAAGTGCGTGTAAGTACGTGTAAGTACGTGTAAGTGCGTGTAAGTACATGTAAGTGTGTGTAAGTGCGTGTAAGTATGTGTAAGTATGTTTAAGTGCGTGTAAGTGCATGGAAATGCGTGTAAGTGTGTGTAAGTGCGTGTAAGTACGGTTTAAGTTTGTGCAAGTTTGTGCAAGTGTATTTAACTGCATGTAAGTGCGTGTAAGTGCGTGTTAGTGCGTGTAAGTGCATATAAGTGTGTGTAAGTGCGTGTGAGTGCAGTTTAAGTGGGTGTTATCTTCTGTATGTTCGTGTAAGTACATGTAAGTGTGTGTAAGTACGTGTAAGTACATGTAACTGTGTGTAAGTGTGTGTAAGTACGTGTAAGTACGTGTAAGTGCGTGTAAGTGCCTGTTAGTACGTGGAAGTACGAGTAAGTGCATGCAAGTGCGTATAAGTGTGTTTTAGTGCGTGTAAGTTTGTGTAAGTGTGTTTAAGTGCATGTAAGTTTGCGTAAGTGTGTGTAAGTATGTGTAAGTGTGTATAAGTACGTGTAAGCGTGTGTTAGTACGAGTAAGTGTGTGTTAGTGCGTGTAAGTGTGTGCAAAAGTGTGTAAGTACGTGTAAGTGCGTGTAAGTGCATGTCAGTGCGTGTAAGTGCATGCAAGTGCGTGTCAGTGTGTGTAAGTGCGTGTAAGTGCGTGTAAGTGTGAGTAAGGAAGTAGAAGTACGTGTAAATGCATGTAAGTGCGTGTAAGTGTGTGTAACTGCGTGTAAGTACGTGTAAGTGCCTGTAAGTGCGTGTAAGTTTGTGTAAGTGTGTTTAAGTGCATGTAAGTTTGCGTAAGTGTGTGTAAGTATGTGTAAGTGTGTATAAGTACGTGTAAGCGTGTGTTAGTACGAGTAAGTGTGTGTTAGTGCGTGTAAGTGTGTGCAAAAGTGTGTAAGTACGTGTAAGTGCGTGTAAGTGCATGTCAGTGCGTGTAAGTGCATGCAAGTGCGTGTCAGTGTGTGTAAGTGCGTGTAAGTGCGTGTAAGTGTGAGTAAGGAAGTAGAAGTACGTGTAAATGCATGTAAGTGCGTGTAAGTGTGTGTAACTACGTGTAAGTATGTGTAAGTGCCTGTAAGTGCGTGTAAGTGAGTGTAAGTATGGGTAAGTGCCTGTAAGTGTGTGTGACTGCGTGTAAGTATGTGTAAGAGTGTGTAAGTACGTGTAAGTGTGTGTAAGTGCGTGTAAGTACGTGTAATTCCTTGTAAGTGCGTGTAAGTACGTGTAAGTGCGTGTAAGTGCGTGTAAGTGTGTGTAAGTGTGTGTAAGTGCATGTTAGTGCGTGTTAGTTCGTGGGAATGCGTGTAAGAGTGTATACGTGCATGTAAGTGCGTGTTAGTGTGGTTTAAGTACATGTAAGTGAGTGTAAGTGCGTGTAAGTATGTGTAAGTTCGTTTAAGTGTGTGTAAGTGTGTGGAAGTGCTAAAAGTGCATGTAAGTGCGTGTAAGTGCGTGTAAGTACGTGTAAGTGCATGTAAGTGCAGTTTAAGTTCGTATAGGTACATGTAAGTACGTGTATGTGAAAGTGCATATAAGTGCATGTAAGTGCGTGTAAGTATGTGTTAGTGTGTATATGTGCGTGTAAGTTTGTATAAGTGTGTGTAAGTGTGTGTTAGTGCGTATAAGTACGTGTAAGTATGTGTAAGTAGATGTAAGTACAAATAAGTGCGTGTAAGTACGTGTAAGTGCATGTAAGCATGTGTCAGTGAGTGTAAGTGCGTGTGAGTGCGTGTAAGGGGGTGTAAGTACGTGTAAGTACAAGTAAGTGCGTGTTAGTACGTGTAAGTGTGTGTAAGTGCGTGTAAGTGCGTATAAGTATGTGTAAGTGCGTGTAAGTGTGTGTAAGTGCGTGTAAGTGTGTGTAAGTGTGTGTAAGTGCCTGTAAGTGCGTGTAAGTGCGTGTGAGTGCAGTTTAAGTGGGTGTAACTTTGTGTAAGTTTGTGTAAGTGCGTGTAAGTGCGTGTAAGTACGTGTAAGTGCGTGTAAGTGCGTGTAAGTGCATGTAAGTACGTGTAAGTGCGTGTAAGTGTGTGTAAGTGCGTGTATGTATGTATAAGTGCATGTAAGTACGTGTAAGTACGTGTAAGTGTGTATTAGTGCGTGTAAGTGCGTGAAAATGCGTGCAAGTACGTGTAAGTGCGTGTAAGTTTATATAAGTGCGTGTAAATGCGTGCAAGTGCGTGTAAGTGCATGCAAGTACATTTAAGTGCATGTAAGTATGTGTAAGTGTGTGTAAGGTCGTGTAAGAGCGTGTGAGAGCGTGTAAGTATGTGTAAGTGCGTGTAAGTGCATGTAAGTATGTGTAAGTGCGTGTAAGTACGTGTAAGTACGTGTAAGTGCGTGTAAGTGCGTGTAAGTGCATGTAAGTATGTGTAAGTGTGTGTAAGGTCGTGTAAGAGCGTGTGAGAGCGTGTAAGTATGTGTAAGTGCGTGTAAGTGCATGTAAGTATGTGTAAGTGCGTGTAAGTACGTGTAAGAGCGTGTAAGTACATGTACCTTTGTGTAAGTGTGTGTAAGTGCGTGTAAGTTCATGTAAGTACGTGTAAGTGCGTGTAAGTGTGTGTAAGTGCAAGAAATGGTGTGTAAGTATGTGGAAGTGCAGTTAAGTACGTATAACTGCGTGTACGTACGTGTAAGTGCGTGTAAGTGCTTGTGAGTGCGTGAAAGTATGTGTAAGTTCGTGTAAGTGCGTGTAAGTTTTTGTAAGTGCGTGTAAGTGTATTTAAGTGCGTGTAAGTGTGTGTAAGTGTGTGTTAGTGCGTGTAAGTGCGTGTAAGTGCGTGTAAGTACGGATAAGTACGTGTAAGTACAAGTATGTGCGTTTAAGTACGTGTAAGTGCCTATAAGCACGTGTAAGTGCATGTAAGTGTGTGTAAGTGCGTGTAAGTGCGTGTAAGTATGTGTAAGTGCGTGTAAGTGCGTATAAGTACGTGTAAGTACGTGTAAGTACGTGTAAGTGCGTGTAAGTACGTATACGTTGGTGTAAGTGCATGTAAGTGCGTGTAAGTGCGTATTAGTGCGTGTAAGTACGTGTAAGTTTGTGCAAGTGAATGTAAGTTTGTGTAAGTGCGTGTAAGTGCGT
>SZWC01000155.1:8977-22402 GCA_023375785.1 Penium margaritaceum | reverse complement strand
GGGGGGGGGGGGGGTCGTTGCCGACGTCAACGTCGACGTGGTCGATGACTGAAGATCGTCAACCACCTCCAGGTGGTCGATGATCGAGGTCAGCATAGTGTGTAAGTACGTGTAAGTGCGTGTAACTTCGTGTAAGTGTGTGTAAGTGCAAGTAAGTACGTGTAAGTATGTGTAAGTACGTGTAAGTACGTGTAAGTGCAAGTAAGTGCATGTTAGTACGTGTAAGTGTGTGTAAGCATGTGTAACTTTCTATAAGTACGTGTAACTATGTGTAAGTGCGTGTAAGTGTGTGTAAGTGTGTGTAAGTGCGTGTAAGTGTAGTTTAAGTTTGTGTAAGTGCGTATAAGTGCATGTAACTGCGTTTAAGTACGCGTAAGTGCGTGTAAGTGCGTGTAAGTGCGTGTAAGTGCGTGTGAGTGAAGTTTAAGTGGGTGTTATTTCGTGTAAGTTCCTGTACGTATGTACAAGTGCGTGTAAGTGCGTGTAAGTGCGTGTAAGTGCGTGTAAGTGCGTGTAAGTACGTGTAAGTGCGTATAAGTGCGTGTGTGTGTAAGTGCGTGTAAGTACGTGTAAGTGCGTGTAAGTGCGTGTAAGTACGTGTAAGTGCGTATAAGTGCGTGTGTGTGTAAGTGCGTGTAAGTACGTGTAAGTGCGTGTAAGTGCCTGTTAGTGCGTATAAATGCGTGTAAGTGCGTGCAAGTGCGTATAAGTGTGGTTTAAGTCCGTGTAAGTTCGTGTAAGTACATGTAAGTTTGTGTAAGTGTGTGTAAGTTTGTGTAAGTGTGTGTAAGTGCGTGTAAGTGCGTGTAAGTGTGTGTCAGTGCATGTAAGTATGTGTTAGTGCGTGTAAGTGTGTACCAAAGCGTGTAAGTGTGTGTAAGTGCGTGTAAGTGTATGTAAGTGCATGTAAGTACATGTAAGTGCGTGTAAGTGCGTATAAGTACGTGGAAGTACGTGTAAGTGCGTGTAAGAGCGTGTAAGGGTGTGTAAGTGCGTGTAAGTTCGTGTAAGTGCGTGTTAGTGCGTCTAAGTACGTGTAAGTACGTGTAAGTACGTGTACGTACTTTTAAGTGTGTATAAGTGCGTGTAAGTACGTGTGACTGCGTGTAAGTAAATGTAAGTGTGTATAAGTGAGTGTAAGTGCGTGTAAGTACGTATAAGTGCGTGTAAGTGCGTGTACGTGCGTGTAAGAGCATGTAAGTGCATGCAATTGCGTGTACGTGAGTAAACGTGTGTGTAAGTGCGTGTGAGTGCAATTTAAGTGGGTGTCATTTTGTGTAAGTTCGTGTATGTACGTGTAAGTACGTGTAAGTGCGTGCAAGTGCATATAAGTGCATGTAAGTGCGTGTAAGTGTGTGTAAGTGCATGTAAGTACGTGTAAGTGTGTGTAAGTGTGTGTAAGTGTGTGTAAGTACGTGTAAGTGTCTGTTAGTACGTAAAAGTGCGTGTAAGTGCATGCAAGTGCGTGTAAGTGTGATTTAAGTGCGTGTAAGTTCGTGTAAGTGCGTGTAAGTTCGTGTAAGTGCGTGGAAGTTTGTGTAAGAACGTGTAAGTTTGTATAAGTATGTGAAAGTGCGTGTAAGTGCGTGTAAGTGTGTGTTCGTGCATGTAAGTATGTGTTAGTGCGTGTTAGTGTGTACCAAAGTGTGTAAGTGCGTGTAAGTGCGTGTAAGTGCATGTAAGTGCATGTAAGTGCATGTAAGTGCGTGTAAGTGCGTATAAGTACGTGGAAGTACGTGTAAGTGCGTGTAAGAGCGTGTAAGGGTGTGTAAGTGCGTGTAAGTTCGTGTAAGTGCGTGGAAGTATGTGTAAGAGCGTGTAAGTTTGTATAAGTATGTGAAAGTGCGTGTAAGTGCGTGTAAGTGTGTGTCAGTGCATGTAAGTATGTGTTAGTGCGTGTAAGTGTGTACCAAAGCGTGTAAGTGTGTGTAAGTGCGTGTAAGTACGTATAAGTGCGTGTAAGTGCGTGTAAGTGCGTATAAGTACGTGGAAGTACGTGTAAGTGCGTGTAAGAGCGTGTAAGGGTGTGTAAGTGCGTGTAAGTTCGTGTAAGTGCGTGGAAGTATGTGTAAGAGCGTGTAAGTTTGTATAAGTATGTGAAAGTGCGTGTAAGTGCGTGTAAGTGTGTGTCAGTGCATGTAAGTATGTGTTAGTGCGTGTTAGTGTGTACCAAAGTGTGTAAGTGCGTGTAAGTGCGTGTAAGTGCATGTAAGTGCATGTAAGTGCATGTAAGTGCGTGTAAGTGCGTATAAGTGCGTGGAAGTACGTGTAAGTGTGTGTAAGAGCATGTAAGGATGTGTAAGTTCGTGTAAGTTCGTGTTAGTACGTGGAAGTGTGTCTAAGTGCGTGTAAGTGCTTGAAGTGCGTGTAAGTGTGTGTAAGTGCGTGTAAGTACATGTGACTGCATGTAAGTATGTGTAAGTGCGTGTAAGTCCGTATAAGTGCGTGTAAGTGCGTATAAGTGCGTACAAGTGCGTGTAAGTGCGTGTAAGAGCATGTAAGTGCATGTAATTGCGTGTAAGTGCGTAAACATGCGTGTAAGTGTATGTGAGTGCAATTTAAGTGGGTGTAGTTTTGTTTAAGTTCGTGTAAGTGCGTGTAAGTACGTGTAAGTGCGTGTAAGTACGTATAAGTGCGTGTAAGTGCGTGTAAGTGCGTGTAAGTACATGTAAGTACGTGTAAGTGTGTGTATGTGTGTGTAAGTGCGTGTAAGTACGTGTAAGTTCCTTTTAGTGCGTATAAGTGCGTGTAAGTGCGTGCAAGTGTGTGTAAGTGTCATTTAAGTGCGTGTACATTCGTGTAAGTGCGTGTAAGTATGTGTAAGTGCACGTAAGTACGTGTAAGTACATGTAAGTGCATGTAAGTACGTGTAAGTGTGTGTAAGTGCCTGTAAGTGCCTGTAAGTGTGTGTAAGTGCGTATAAGTGCGTGTAGGTGCGTGTAAAAGCGTATAAGTGTATATAAGTGCGTGTAAGTACGTGTAAGTACGTGTAAGTACGTGTAAGCATGTGTAAGTATGTGTAAGTACGTGTGACTGCGTGTAAGTATGTGTAAGTGCATGTAAGTGAGTGTAAGTGCGTGTAAGTGCGTATAAGTGCATGTAAGTACGTGTAAGTGTGTGTAAGTACATGGAAGTGCATGTAAGTGCGTGTAAGTGTGTATAAGTGCAGGTAAGTACGTGTGAGTGCAGTTTAAGTGGGTGTAATTTTGTATCAGTTTGTGTAAATGTGTGTAAGTGTGTGTACGTGCGTGTAAGTACGTGTAAGTACGTGTAAGTGTGTGTAAGTGCGTGTAAGTGCGTGTAAGTGCGTGCAAGTGTGTGTAAGTGTGTGTAAATGTGTGTAAGTGCGTGTAAGTGCGTGTATGTGCCTGTTAGTGTGTATAAGTGTGTGTAAGTGCGTGCAAGTGCATGTAAGTGTGGTTTAAGTGCGTGTAAGTTCGTGTAAGTACGTGTAAGTTCGTGTAAGTACATGCAAGTTTGTGTAAGTGCGGGAAAGTATGTGTAAGTATGTTTAAGTGTGTGTAAGTACGTGTAAGTGCGTGTAAGTGTGTTGATGCCCCCAATTTTGCCGCGTCCCTGATTTTTCCGCGGACGGCAACTTTCCGCGGATCCCCGCGGACTACTCACTTTACTACTGTAATATTACTACGATGGATCAGCAATACGCGGTTGTCGCCCTCAGGCTAGAGACTACTCCGCGGACCACGAGTCTGGGACTGCTGCGTATACACCTTATGAGAAATGGCACTCCGCGAGCCACNTGTAAGTTCGTGTAAGTGCATGCAAGTTTGTGTAAGTGCGGGAAAGTATGTGTAAGTATGTGTAAGTGTGTGTAAGTACGTGTAAGTGCGTGTAAGTGTGTTGATGCCCCCAATTTTGCCGCGTCCCTGATTTTTCCGCGGACGGCAACTTTCCGCGGATCCCCGCGGACTACTCACTTTACTACTGTAATATTACTACGATGGATCAGCAATACGCGGTTGTCGCCCTCAGGCTAGAGACTACTCCGTGGACCACGAGTCTGGGACTGCTGCGTATCCCCCCTCTGAGAAATGGCACTCCGCGAGCCACTAGAATACGACAACCCACAACGGGAAAATCCCCTTCTATCAGCTATTCCGCGGACCACCGATGAGTGATGCTCCGCGTTCCACTTCTTCCCACACGGGAGTCCACCACCTCATGGTGTCCGACTCCTCTCCGCGGAACCTCGTTCCGCGGACGTGTGCAAGTAAGGGACACCGCCGGCAGCCCACCTCACTCGGACTTTTGGTTCCTCACACCTACTCCCATAGTCCGCGGACCGGACTCCGAGAGTGACTGAGGACAAGAGGGTAGTGGGCGAAGCACAGGAATGAGAGTAGGCCAATGACTCTGATCAAGCTGATTGCGGAGTACATGGAATACTTTGTAAGGCAAGCAAGTCTGAGTTGCACTTCTCCTACTACTAGTGAGGCCCCTTTTCTACTCGGGACTCCGCACGGCGTGTCTACACGCCGACGGTCTCATCCCTCTCACATCCTCCTACTCCTTCTACTCGGACTCCACGCGGTGCGGCTACGCACCGCGGGTCTCGTCCCACATACACACACTGTCTATTCTGCTGGTCACTTTCTTCATCCGCGGTTCGTACACGCGGTTCTTCGTGTTCTTCCTTGAATCTTTGTCCTCAGCGGTGCGTCTCCCGAGGCTCCTCCGTGATTGATGCTTGGTCACTTGTGCTGATCGGTCATTTCTCCTCTGATTGCTCAGTTCCTCCGCTGTCCTGCCTGCGCTTCGTCAGTGGCCGCGGATTCTGTTTTGGCTTGTCCCCGTTTCCTTTGCACCGCGGCCCTTCCCTTCACGGCTTCCCACCTGGCCACAAATTCTTCGGCTGAGAAGAACCGCCGCAGACGAATGTTCGTCTGCGGCGGCCTCTTCCACCGGTACCTTGACTCCTGCCTCCCCCCGGATCCGCGTTTACGCCTCGCTCAACCGCATCCGCGGGAGCCAGCATACCATGCGCGGACCGTCTGCCTCCTCAATCCCTATTCCGCCGGTTACTTCTTTTGTAGAGCTACGGCAGGATTGTGCATGACACTGATGCCCCCAACCCCCCCTTTTCTCGAGACTCTGTCCCAGAGTCTCTCAGCGTGCTTTCTGCGTGAAGNAGTGTGGCGCGTGCTCGTACTTTTGGCAGCTTGAGCATCGGTAGATCCGTTTGCCTTCGCTGCTCCGTCCCACCTCTTTGACGCAGGATTCATGTGCCAGGTCACCGCAGTGCTCGCATCGGTAGACTGTCCCCTCAAGCCGGCCAAAGCAGTTGTCCCCCGTGCAGAGGCGCTTGTTGGAGAACTTCCATTTCATCCTCCGCGGCTTGTTGCGACAGTTGCTGCAGGTCTAGATGCCCTCCTTCCCGCGTTTGCCACACCGCAGGTGGCACATGGTTTGACACATGCCGAAGGGTTTGCCGAACTCGGTCAACTCTGTTTCACACCCTTCGCAGAGTGGGGCCAGAGTTTCAGTAGCGTAAGATAGTGAGGCCCCTGCTTCCACGATTTCCGCTCCCACACATCTCTGACACTGTCCGGCCCATACCGAGCTGCCCGTCACCAAGCAGCTTTGATGAGCCATCCGGCCACACTTGGTGCAGCGTTCCCTTGTGCGGACAGCCTGTATGCAGGTGGGGCAGTTTTCTGTGGCAGGTGCGGGCAGGTCCTTTTCGTCCTAATCCTCCGAATCAACCTCCTCTCCCTCTGCGGTGACATGCGTCGGCTTCCGGATCCCGAGCTCGCGTTCGATCTACGTGTAAGTGTGCGTAAGTGCGTTTAAGTGCATGTATGTGCGTATAAGTGCCTGTAAGTGCGTATCAGTGTGTGTAAGTGCGTGTAATTGCGTGTAAGTGCGTGTACGTGTGTGTAAGTACGTGTAAGTACGTGTGAGTGTGTGTAAGTGTGTAGAAGTGCGTGTAAGTGCGTCTAAGTGCGTGTATGTTCGTGTAAGTGCGTGTAAGTGCGTGCAAGTGCGTGTAAGTGCGTACTAGTGCATGTAAGTGTGTGTTAGTGAACGTAAGTTCGTGTAGGTGCGTGTAAGTACGTGTAAGTGTGTGTAAGTATGTGTAAGTGCGTGTAAGTGCGTGTAAGTGCGTATAAGTGGATGTAAGTTCATGTAAGAGCGTGTAAGTACGTGTAAGTGCGTGTAAGTGCGTGTAAGTGCGTATAAGTGGATGTAAGTTCATGTAAGAGCGTGTAAGTACGTGTAAGTGCGTGTAAGTGCGTGTAAGTGCATGTAAGCGCATGTAAGTGCAGTTTAAATTTGTGTAAGTGCGTGTAAATGCGTGTAAGTGCATGTAAGTATGTGTAAGTACGTGTAAGTACGTGTAAGTGCAAGTACGTGCGTATAAGTATGTGTAAGTGCATGTAAGCACAAGTAAGTGCGTGTAAGTACATGTAAGTGCGTGTTAGTGGGTGTCGGTGTGCGTAAGTACAAGTAACTGCGTGTAAATACGTATAAGTGTGTGTAAGTGCGTGTAATATGTGTAAGTGTGTGTAAGTACATACAAGTGCGAGTACGTGCGTATAAGTACGTGTAAGTAGGTGTACGTTTGTGTAAGTGCTTGTAACTGCGTGGAAGTGCGTATAAGTGTGTGTAAGTGTGTGTAAGTGCGGTTTAAGTTCGTGTAAGTGCGTGTAAGTGCGTGTCAGTGCGTGTAAGTGCGTGTAAGTGCGTGTAAGTGTGTGTAAGTGTGTGTAAGTGCGTGTCAGTGTGTGGAAGTGCATGTAAGTGCGTGTATGTGCATGTAGGCACGTGTAATTTAGTGTAAGTGTGTGTAAGTGCATATTAGTGCGTGTAAGTGCGTGTACGTGTGAGTAAGTGCGTGTAAGTGTGTGTTAGTATGTGTAAGTTTGTATAAGAGTGTGTAAGTGTGTCTAAGTATGTGTAAGTTTGTGCAAGTACGTGTATATGCGTGTAAGTTTGTATAAGTACATGTAAGTACGTGTAAGTACGTGTACGTGTGTTTAAGTGCATCTAAGTGTGTGTAAGTATGTGTAAGTTCGTATAAGTGTATTTAAGTGCGTCTAAATGTGTACGTTCGTGCAAGTGTGTGTAAGTGTGTGTAAGTTCGTGTAAGTGCGTGTAAGTGCATGTAAGTGTGTGTAAGTGTGTGTTAGTGCATGGAAGTGCGTATAAGTGCGTGTAAGTTCGTGTAAGTATGTGTTAGTGTGTGTACATTCGTGTAAGTGCGTACAAGTACGTGTATGTGTGTGTAAGTACGTGTAAGTACGTGTAAGTTTGTGTAAGTGCGTGTAAGTACGTGTAAATACGTGTAAGTGGGTGTAAGTGCGTGTCAGTGTGTGTAAGTGCTTGTAAGTGTGTGTAAGTGTGTGTAAGTGTGTGTAAGTTCGTGTAAGTGCGTGTAAGTGCGTGTAAGTGCATGTAAGTGCATGTAAGTGCATGTAAGTACGTGTAAGTGTGTGTAAGTGTGTGTAAGTGCGTGTAAGTGCATGTAAGTGCATGTAAGTGCATGTAAGTACGTGTAAGTGTGTGTAAGTGTGTGTAAATGTGTGTAAGTGTGTGTAAGTGCGTGTAAGTGCATGTAAGTGCGTATAAGTGCATGGAAGTGCACGTACGTTCATGTAGGTACATGTAAGTACGTGTAAGTGTGTGCAAGTATGTGTAAGTTTGTGTGAGTGTGTGTAAGTGCGTGTAAGTGGATATCAGTTCATGTAAGAGCGTGTAAGTGCGTGTATGTGCGTGTAAGTGCGTGTAAGTGCTTGTAAATGCGTGAACGTTTGTGTAAGTGCGTGTAAGTGTGTGGAAGTGCTTGTAAGTATGTGTAAGTGCGTGTAAGTGCGTGTAAGTGCGTATAAGTGTGTGTAAGTGCGTGTAAGTGCATGTAAGTACGTGTAAGTTTGTGTAAGTGCATGTAAGTATGTGTAAGTGTGTGTAAGTATGTGTAAGTGCGTACAAGTGCGTGTCAGTGCATGTAAGTGCGTGTAAGTGCGTATAGGTATGTATACGTATGATTTCATGCGTGTAAGTGCATGTATGTACGTGTAAGTGTGTGTAAGTGTGTGTAAGTTTGTGTAAGTGCGTATAAGTGCGTGTAAGTGCATGTAAGTGTGTGTAAGTGCGTGTAAGTACGGTTTAAGTTCGTGTAAGTGCGTGTAAGTGTGTGTAAGTGCGCGTAAGTGCGTGTAAGTGCAGTTTAAGTCCGTGTAATTTTGTGTAAGTTCGTGTAAGTGCGTGTAAGTGCGTGTAAGTGCGTGAACGTGTGTGTAAGTGCGTGTAAGTGTGTGGAAGTGCGTGTAAGTATGTGTAAGTGCGTGTAAGTGCGTGTAAGTGCGTATAAGTGCGTGTAAGTGCGTGTAAGTGCGTGTAAGTACGTGTAAGTGTGTGTAAGTGCGTGTAAGTATGTGTAAGTGCGTATACATACGTGAAAGTACATGTAAGTGTATGTAAGTTCATACAAGTATGTGTAAGTTTGTGTAACTGCATGTAAGCGCTTGTAAGTACGTGTAAGTGCTTGTATGTGCGTGTAAGTACGTGTAAGTGCGTGTAAGTGCGTGTAAGTGCATGTAAGTGCGTGTAAGTGCGTATAGGTATGTATACGTATGATTTCATGCGTGTAAGTGCATGTATGTACGTGTAAGTGTGTGTAAGTGTGTGTAAGTTTGTGTAAGTGCGTATAAGTGCGTGTAAGTGCATGTAAGTGTGTGTAAGTGCGTGTAAGTGTGTGTACGTGCATGTAAGTACGTGTAAGTGCGTGTAAGTTCCTGTAAGTGCGTTTAAGTGCGTGTAAGTGCGTGTAAGTACGTGTAAGTTTGTTTACGTATGTGTAAGTTTGTGTAACTGCATGTAAGCGCTTGTAAGTACGTGTTAGTGCTCGTATGTGCGTGTAAGTACGTGTAAGTGCGTGTAAGTGCGTGTAACTTTGTGTAAGTACGTGCAAGTGTGTGTAAGTGGATGTAAGTGCGTGTAAGTGCATGTAAGTACGTGTAAGCGTGGTTTATGTTCGTGTACGTGAGTGAAGGTGTGTGCAAGTACGTGTAAGTTCATGTAAGTACGTATAAGTACGTGTAAGTGCGTGTAAGTGCAGTTTAAGTGCGTGTAATTTTGTGTAAGTTCGTGTAAGTGCGTGTAAGTGCGTGTAAGTGCGTGTAAGTGTGTCTAAGTGCATCTGAGTACATGTAAGTTTGTGCAAGTGCGTGTAAGTGTAGTTTAAGTTGTGTAAGTGCGTAAAAGTGTGTGTAAGTGCGTGTAAGTATGTGTAAGTGCGTGTAAGTGCGTGTAAATGCGTTTAAGTATGTGTAAGTACATGTAAGTACGTGTAAGTACGTGTAAGTGCAAGAAAGTGTGTGTAAGTATGTGTACGTGCATGTAAGCATGTGTAAGTGCGTGTAAGTGCGTGTAAGTGCGTGTAAGTGCGTGTAAGTGGATGTAAGTGTGTGTAAGTGCAAGTAAGTACGTATAAGTACGTGTAAGTGCGTGTTAGTATGTGGAAGTACGTGTAAGTGCGTGTAAGTATGTGTAAGTGCGTGTAAGTGCGTGTAAGTGCGTGTAAGTGCGTGTAAGTGGATGTAAGTGTGTGTAAGTGCAAGTAAGTACGTATAAGTACGTGTAAGTGCGTGTTAGTATGTGGAAGTACGTGTAAGTGCGTGTAAGTACGTGTAAGTGTGTGTAAGTGTGTATAAGTGCGTGTAAGTACGTTTAAATTCATGTAAGTACGTGTAAGTGCGTGTAAGTGTGTTTAAGTGTGTGTAAGTGCGTGTAAGTACGCTTTAAGTTATGTAAGTGCGTGTAAGTGCGTGTAAGTGCGTATGAGTGCGTGTAAGTGCATGTAAGTGCAGGTTAAGTGTGTGTAACATCGTGTAAGTTCATGTAAGTGCATGTAAGTACGTGTAAGTATGTGTAAGTACGTGTAAGTGCGTGTAAGTGCTCGTATGTGCATGTAACTGCATGTAAGTGTGTGTAAGTACGTGCAACTTTGTGTAAGAAAGTGCAAGTGTGTGTAAGTGCATGTAATTGCATGTAAGTGCATGTAAGTACGTGTAAGTGCGCTGAAATGCGTGTAAGTGCGTGTACGTGTGTGTAATTACATGTAGGTGCATGTAAGTGCACGTAAGTTCCTATAGGTATGTGTAAGTACGTGTCAGTGCGTGTAAGCATGTGTAAGAGTGTGTGTGTACGTATACCTGTGTGTAAGTGGTTGTAAGAGCGTGTAAGAGCGTGTAAGTACGTGTAAGAGCGTGTAAATACGTGTAAGTACGTGTTAGTATGTGTAAGTGTGTGTAAGTACGTATAAGTGCGTGTAAGTGTGTGTAAGTGCATGTAAGTACATGTAAGTACGTATAAGTACGTGGAAGTGCATGTAAGTGCGTGTTAGTGCGTGTAACTACGTGTAAGAGCGTACAAGTGCATGTAAGTACGTGTAAGCGTGGTTTATGTTCGTGTACGTGAGTGAAGGTGTGTGCAAGTACGTGTAAGTTCATGTAAGTACGTATAAGTATGTGTAAGAGCGTGTAAGTGCGTGTAAGTGCGTGTAAGCACGTGTAAGTGCAGTTTAAGTTCATGTAAGTATGTGTTAGTGTGTGTAAGTTTGTGTAGGTGCGTATAAGTGCGTGTAAGTGCGTGTAAGTACGTGTAAGTACGTGTAAGTGCAAGTAAGTGCATGTAAGTACGTGTAAGTGCATGTAAGCATGTGCAAGTGCGTATAAGTACGTGTAAGTGCGTGTACGTGGGTGTAAGTGCATGTAAGTGCAAGTAAGTACGTGTAAGTATGTGTAAGTACGTGCAAGTGTATGTAAGCACGTGTAAATACGTGTAAGTACGTGTATGTCCGTGTAAGTGTGTGTAAGTGCGTGTAAGTACGTATAAGTTCATGTAAGTGCGTATAAGTGTGTGTAATTGTGTGTAAGTGCGTGGAAGTGCGGTTTAAGTTCGTGTAAGTGCGTATGACTGCGTGTAAGTGCGTGTCAGTGCGTGTAAGTGCGGTTTGAGTGCGTGTAATTTTGTGTAAGTTTGTGTAAGTACGTGTAAGTGTGTGTAAGTGCGTGTAAGTGCATGTAAGTGCGTGTAAGTGCGTGTAAGTGCGTGTAAGTGCATATAAGTGTATGAAAGTGCATGTTAGTGCGTGTAACTGCGTGTAACTGCATGTAAGTGCGTGTAGGTGTGTGTAATTTTGTGGAAGTGTGTGTAAATGCGTCTTAGTGCATGTAAGTGCGTGTAAGTGTGTGTAAGTGCATGTAGGTGTGTGTAAGTGCATGTAAGTGCGTATAAGTGTGTCTAAGTGCGTGTAAGTTTGTGGAACTGTGTGTGAGTGCGTGCAAGTGCATGTAAGTGCGTGTAAGTATGTGTAAGTTCATGTAAGTGCGTGTAAGTGCGTGTAAGTGCATATAAGTGCAGTTTAAGTTTGTATAAGTGCGTGTAAGTGCGTGTAAGTTGGTGTACGTGCGTGTAAGTGCTTTTAACTACGTGTAAGTACGTGTAAGTACGTGTGAGACATGTAAGTGCAAGTAAGTGCATGTAAGTATGTGTAAGTGCATGTAAGCACGTGTAAGTACGTGTTAGTACGTGTAAGTACGTGTAAGTGGGTGTAAGTGTGTGGAAGTGCAAGGAAGTGCGTCTAAGTACGTGTAAGTGCGAGTAAGTGTGTGTAAGTACGTGTAAGTGCGTCTAAGTGTGTGTATGTTCGTGCAAGTGCGTGTAAGTGCGTGTACGTATGTGTAAGTTCATGTAAGTGCGTGTAAGTGCGTGTAAGTACGTGTAAGTACGTGTAAGTGGGTGTAAGTTTGTGGAAGTGCAAGGAAGTGCGTCTAAGTACGTGTAAGTGCGTGTAAGTGTGTGTAAGTACGTGTAAGTGCGTGTAAGTACGTGTAAGTGCGTGTAACTGTATGTACATACGTGTAAATGCGTGTAAGTGTGTTTCAGTGTGTGTAAGTGCGGTTTAAGTGTGTGTATATTCGTGTTAGTTCGTGTAAGTTTGTGTAAGTACGTGTATGTGCATCTAAGTACGTGTAAGTGCGTGTAAGTGCGTGTAAGTGCATGTAAGTGCATGTAAGTACGTGTAAATATGTGTTAGTGCGTATAAATGTGTGTAAGTGCGTGTAAGTACGTATAGGTGCGTGTAATTTTGTGTAAGTACGTGTAAGTGCATGTTTGTGCGTGTAAGTACGTGTAAGTGTGTGTAAGTGCGTGTAAGTACGTATAAGTGTGTGTAAGTGCGTATATGTGCGTGTAAGAGCGTCTAAGTGCGTGTAAGTTTGTGCAAGTGAGTGTAAGTGCATGTAAGTTTGTATTTGTGCTTGTAAGTACGTGTAAGTGCGTGTAAGTGTGTGTAAGTGCGTGTAAGTACGTGTAAGTCCATGTAAGTACGTGTAAGCGTGTGTAAGTGCGTGTAAGTTTGTGTAAGTACGTGTCAGTGCGTGTAAGTGCATGTACGTACGTGTAAGTGCGTGTGAGTGTCTGTAAGTGTGTGTAGGTGTGTGTAAGTACGTGTAAGTGCGTCTAAGTGTGTGTATGTTCGTGCAAGTGCGTGTAAGTGCGTGAAAGTGAGTGTACGTGCGTGTAAGTACGTGAAAGTGCGTGTTAGTGCATGTAAGTGCGTGTAAGTATACGTAAGTTTGTGTAGGTGCGTGTAAGTACGTGTAAGTGTGTGTAAGTATGTGTAAGTGCATGTAAGCACAAGTAAGTGCGTATAAGTACGTATAAGTGCATGTTAGTGGGTGTAAGTGTGTGTAAGTGCAAGTAAGTGCGTGTAAGTACGTGTAAGTGCGTGTACGTGCGTGTACGTATGTGTAAGTGTGTGTAAGTGCATGGAAGTGCGTGTAAGTGCGTGTAAGTGCGTGTAAGTACGTGTACATTTGTGTAAGTGCTTATAACTGCGTGTAAGTACGTATAAGTGTGTGTAAGTGCGTGTAAGTGCGGTTTAAGTTCGTGTAAGTGCGTGTAAGTGCATTTCAGTGTGTGTAAGTGTGATTTAAGTACGTGTAATTTTGTGTAAGTTCGTGTAAGTGCGTGTAAGTACGTGTAAGTGCGTGTAAGTACGTGTAAGTGTGAGTCAGTGCGTGTAAGTGCATGTAAGTACGTGCAAGTACGTGTAGGTGCGTGAAATTTTGTGTAAGTACATGTAAGTGCGTATTAGTACGTGTAAGTGGTTGTACGTGTGTGTAAGTGCATGTAAGTCTGTGTAAGTATGTGTAAGTTCGTATAAGTGTGTGTAAGTGCGTGTAAGTGCGTGTAAGTGCGTGTAAGTGTGTGTTAGTGCATGTAAGTGCGTGTAAGTGCGTGTAAGTTTGTGTAAGTATGTGTTAGTGTGTGTACATTCGTGTAAGTGTGTATAAGTACGTGTATGTGTGTGTAAGTACGTGTAAGTACGTGTAAGTTTGTGTAAGTGCGTGTAAGTACGTGTAAATGCGTGTAAGTGCGTGTAAGTGCGTGTAAGTG
>SZWC01000154.1:573506-584057 GCA_023375785.1 Penium margaritaceum | reverse complement strand
TGTATGTGTATGTGTATGTGTATGTGTATGTGTATGTGTATGTGTATGTGTATGTGTATGTGTATGTGTATGTGTATATGTATGTGTATGTGTATGTTTATGTGTATGTGTATGTGTATGTGTATGTCTTTGAATTCCACCCGTACCACCTCGTCCTTGTATCGGACCTGGCACTCACCCCCGCCTTACCACCTCGTCTTTGCCGGGCTCCGTCTGGCGTCACTGGCACCTCGACACACCAGGGCTACACCTGTGCTCAAGGTGGCATTCTATGACCCCATAAGCCCGCGCCGCCCCCGGTTCCTCGCACCAGGGCCCCCCGTCCAGCCTCAATTACAACTGTCGACACACCTTCCTTCCCTCAAACTGTTGTGAGTGTTGAGCCCAGCATCAAGGTCCTTGGCCTGACGACTCTTGGCCTTGTTGCTCAGGACATGCACCCAGGCTCGGCCCTGGGCTATGCTCCTATCTCCCTGGATCATCGCTGTGCGGTCTCCGCCACCCTGGCCTGTGCTCCTACAGGAATTTTCACTGCCATGTGCTGGCGGCCTGGCCTTCCCCATTGGCACCCGACCCACAGAGACTACGTGAGACACGTGCCGCTCCGGATGCAAACCATTGGGAGGCTGCCAGTCAGGAGGAGCTCACTGCCATCAACGAGCATGTAGTGTACGAGCTCGTGGAGCTTCCCCCTTGTCGCAAGGTCATAGGGGCGAAGTGGGTGTTTCGCCGAAAGTAGAAGTCAGGTGGCAACCTGGACAAGTACAAGGCCCGGCTCACCGCCAAGGGCTTCTCCCACATTGCTGGAGTTGACTACGACCAGGTCTTTTCCCTTGTTGGCCGGTTCACCACCACCTAGATGCTTTTTAGCCTAGTCACACAACATGGTTGGGAGCTCCACCAGATGGACGTGAGCAACGCCTTTCTTCACGGTGCTCTCGATGGTGAAGAGCTTTACATGATCCAACCACCTGGCTTTGAGGATGGGATGGGCCGATTATGGTGACTGCAAAAGATCTTGTATGGCCTTAAGCAATCTCCTCGGTACTAGAACATCCAGATCAGTCATACCCTTCTGAAGGGCGGATTTCTCCGCAGCACTACAGACCCGACACTCGCCATCTCTCCTCCTGGGATTCCGTTTTGTGGCGATCCGCACTGGATGACCTACTCATTGCACCTCCCAACCTTGTTGTTGTCAAGCAGATGACGGAGTTGCTAAAGCCGACCTACAAGATGAAGGATCTCGGGCCGTCGCAGTTGTTTCTCAACATGGAGATTGAGCACGATGTCGCGCACGACATCATGCGTGTACATTAGGTAGCGTACGTTCAGACGCTCGCTAACGGCTTTGTCGATCTCCTGACCACTGTCCCGAGTGCTTTCACCCCGATTACCCTAGACGGGTAGGAAAAGCTGAAGGCCACTGTCGCCAGCACCTAGGGTGCAGTTGTGGACATCACGGCGTTCCTCTGCGTCATCGGGTCAGTCATGTTTCTTGCCACTACTACACCGGTCAACATCGCCTTTGCCAATAATGTCCTCGTCCAGTTCTCATATGCCCCACACCAGCTGCACCTTGATGCAGCTATCCGTGTGTTGCGGTATGTGGTTTCTATCCCACGTCCAGGCCTCACATTCCGTCAGCAGTCATCCATGCTGGTCGTAGGCTACACTCACAACGACTTGGCATGGAGCCCAGATGGGGAGAGCCACATTGGTTGGATCTTTCTCATTGGAGGTATGGCAGTGTCATGGCGTAGCGGGAACCAAGGGTATGTCGCACGTAGTAGAGTAGAGGCAGGGTATGTGGCCTTGGACGCTGGTGCATGTGAGTGTGTGTGGCTATGTTGTTTGTTGGGTGATTTGTCTCACCTTGTGTCGTCGATTACCTTGCATTGTACGAACAAGAGTGTCACCACGATTGTCGACAATGATGGTGTCCACCATCAACGCACGAAGCACATCAATGTTGAGTATCACTACGTGTGTTCCTTGTTGCATGAGGGCAGCATTCACATCGTGTGGGTCGAGATTGTGAAACATTTGGCTGACTTCTTCACCAAGGCGCTGAAGCATAACTCATTCAAGAAGGCTATGAGTATGGTCGGGTTCCTACCCTGAATTCATGCGGTGTGACTCTTCCCTGCATCGGTTCTCGACTCTAAGCTTCATTGCACATGTGATCCATCTCTCGTTCTTGCATAGAGTGTTGGGTCAGGGAGCGTGGGGGAGCATTACTTCTGCACGCTCATGTACACTGACGCCTTTGGATCATGGGGGAGTGTTGTTTTTTTATGTGTGCACTGCCTCACTCACTCATACTGTGACCTCTCGGCTGGTGTACATGCTCGTGCTGACAACTGACCGGATGGACGCTGATGCCGACCGGGCGCTGTTTGTTGGAGTGGACGTGTCATCGTGAAACTGAGAGTGTGGTTATCCTCCTCCCTCTGCTTCTGATACTGTACCCTTGCACGACCAGCTCCATCGACAGCTACCCTTGGATGTCACGTCATTAGTGGTCGTAGGTGGCTCTCAGGAGCAGTGTAGCCGACGCCTGAGTTCGGGCAGGTGTAACTCCTCGTAGTTATTTTTCCCGCAGATTGTGACTACACGACTGCATTTGCAACGTGGTTATTTTGGTATGGTTCAGGTTTTTGGAAAAACGGACAACACCTTGGTTTTTGGCTGTCTGGTTTCTCGTAGGCTTCACGGAAGAGCAAGACATGATAATGCTAGGATGTTCTTGGTTGGCTCATTTTCTAAATAAGAAGCCTCACAGAGCTGAGGTGAGGCTAGAACTGGGAGGGGTCTCGGTTTGTTGCTTATTCTTCATTCCTAATCAGTCATTGAATCATTCCAGCTGCTTTCTGGCGTTAACTTTGGCGTGCACACTTTCGAGTAACAAACCAGAGTTCTCAAACTTGGACTCTCGTGCAGCAGACTAAGAGGGTAGACTAAGCAATGGGTGTGGGTTCCCGCACGTTGCATCAACAACGTTACTGCTCAAACCTGCACACTAGCTAGTTCCTTTTAATTCATGCAAAAAGATCTACGATTGAAGGTGGCTTTGCCCCCTCAACAACTCGAAATCTCTCTGATATTTATGCCCTCTTGACTCAATCTCGTACGACCTCACTAATCCTCGTTCTTCCGTGATATTATGTAATAGTTAATGAGTATCTGTACAAGCCCGTTGGAGCCGCACGGGAAATCATTTGATCTTGTTGAAGTTTGTTGGCCACTCACAACTCTATGCCCCCTTGTCTCCTACACTTTGCACACACAAGTACAAATTAAGTGACAATGGCCCTACCTGGGAAAGCGTCAGAGAGCCCATTCTAGCTGGAGCCTTTGACGCCTTCAAGCTGCTACTGGACCCAAGAGTGCCCTGTGGCACATATGTGGCTGTTGCATGACGTTTTCCTATGACTCTGTGATGCGGTCGATGGTTCGGGTCATACACTCTCATTGCCGTGTCCTTCATCATGTTTTTCTAGCCTTGAGTACTTTGGGGGAGCTGCCTATTTCATGAGTGTTGATCCTTAGGGGGCCACCGTGCCGGCCTTAGCCGAGCACTGGTGAGTAGCCGCCCTCGGAATATTCCGAGTGGTCAGGCTCGACCCCCGGGTGGCGGTACTGGTCCACCCAAGTGTGATGCTTGGTGTGGGTGTGTGCTCACCGGTGTGTTCTTACCTCGCTCGCTTCCCTCACTTACGCTTGGCTCGATGTGACGTGCCAGTTTTCTAACGCAAGAGTTGGCCGCGTCCATGGCGTGTCTTGCGCTTCGTGACTCTCACCTGCCCCGTCTCACCTAACACACCTAGGAAGTTACCTAGAAACTACTAGTATTAGAGCAAGCAGGGGTGACCCCTTGTGACACATACGTCCTCGACCCGTGCGTCACGCGCCGAGGATCTCTCGGCCAACTGGGCAGTACTCCACATGCCGCAGTATCTCGTCGGGCCCGGCGTCTTTCCGGCACGTCCCATTCATCCATCTCCATGTGGCACTCTCGCCACCCCTGCACCATCTCGCACACGCAGTTCTAGCCCGGCCCACGTCACAGCCCTGTCCGCCGCACCATCTCGCTCTCCCCTGGCTCTTTCGGGGCTTCGGTGCTAGATGCGCTCAGTCTTATCTCGCGTGCTCCATTTGCTGTCCACTGGCGAGTGATGCTCACCCCTGTCGTGACTCTGAGGCCAGTGCACACTCCGCACTCTCTAAAACGCAGCATTCTTGCTGCAGCCGCCGACCGCAGTAGCAGCTGACATTACCAACGCTCCAGTAGCCTCATCTCTTCAACAGTTGCATCTCCACGGCAGCCACAACGGCAACGTCTTCTCCGCTGATTCTCGGCATTGCCCTTCTTACAGGGCAGAGGTATGGTCTGCTTGGTTAAGAACCTCACCGTGCACTTCGGTCTTCACCACCCTTCACCTTGCACTGTTCCACCTACCTCTCACAATAGCACTCTTTGCCCCCGCACCTCACGC
The DNA here is from genome assembly GCA_023375785.1 of Penium margaritaceum. NCBI lineage: Eukaryota > Viridiplantae > Streptophyta > Zygnematophyceae > Desmidiales > Peniaceae > Penium > Penium margaritaceum. The sequence goes on along the minus strand of SZWC01000154.1, from coordinate 579,558 downwards.
AATTCCTCTCCCGTGCATCACACTGTGCCCACGCAGTCGAGCCCCGACTCTAAGTGTGGTGCTCTCAGTGTGTCTCTCTTGGTTGCACTACCAGCTACTAATCTCCTTTCACGTTGGCTAATGACGACGACACCCCTCTATGGGTGCGCATGCTGGATCATTCCTACTGGCAAGAGGACACTGATGCAGCAGCTGAACACGAGCGGGAGGAGATAGATCTCCAGGTCTACACCCCAGACAATCTTACATCGTCACCACCACTATCACCAAGAATGCAACCTCCTCGCAACTCTTAGCTGACTGAACATGTAGCTGCTCTTACTCCTACCCCGCCTCCTACAGCAGTAGGATCCACTGAGGCATCGACTGCACCAAAGGTGCCTAGTGTGATCCCCGTTCTCCCCATCCACACTGACTCCATAGGTTTAGCAGCGCTGTTCTTGACACAGTTGCTGGGATTACGGCTACCTTTGTAGCTACGGCCAGGGCCTGCTGTGCTCCTACACAGACGGTCGTTGGCCGTGCAACTGAGGCATACGCACGCACTGCAGCTTCTCTCACTTTGCTTGCAGCTGCTGCTACAAACATTGCCACACAGATCACAGTAGTGGCAGCCTCTGTTGCCACAACAGCCTCCACTACAGAAGATGCCACGTCCAGCACTGTTGGATCCATCCGTGCATCCACCGCCGTCGCAGTGTTGATGCCTACCGGTGCTCCTCGTGACGTCACACCACACATCACCGCCGGCGTTCTGGTGGCATCAGCCTCAGCAGCGGTCGCCGAAGCTACCGCCACGGGGCTTCTGTGCCTCACCGTGGCAGTCACAGGATGCGTGGCGGTCATGTTCTCCTCTGCCGCAGCTGTTTTCCCGCCACTCTTCACTCTGCTTCCGCGCCACTAGCTCGGTGAGCACGGCATTGCATCCCACATTGTCTCACTGCATTCTCTCACACTCTCCACACCCTCTCAGTCCACTTGCATTTGGGGTTATTCATCCTCTCATTATGCCTGGGCCAGAGGATACTATGGAGGCCCTCCAGGCCGCTCTCAGTGAGGCACAGGCAGAGCGTCGCATTGCTCAGGATGAGCTCTAGAGGCCACAGTGGCCACATTAGTCATTGAGCATCTCTGCACCATTCCAAGCTTTGCTACAGTTCTTCCTACTATAGAGTCAGGCTCGGGAGATTCGTCGGCTCCTCCCACTGGCGGTGTTGCCAACTCCTCTTCCCCTTCTTTCTCAGTAGCAGCCCTCGTCCGTGCTCTTCTCCCAGCTCGGCAGAAAGACTTCGAGACGCCACCACCACAGTTTACGTCCAAACTCACCTTCAGATCCTGGGAAACGCGCTTAAGTACGTGGGTCCAGGGTGAGCTGTTGTGGGAGTATTACTCCCCTGCCAAGCCGCCGTTCGTACCACAGCTTGCGGTGGTTGTTCGCGCCGTGCGGGCCCTCATCAACGCAAGACCCAAAAATCTCCTTGATGACATTTGCACGTACAACGCAAACCCTTCTCGCGGTACCCCTGCTGATCCCGTCGGCGCCTATGCTCTCATCCGCTGCCACAAAACAGTGACTGGGCATGCTGCCCAGAGTGTCCTCACTGTCCAGTTCAACACCTCGCAGATGCGGACGGACGAAACGGCAGATGAGCATTTGGCTCGCAGTCTACGCTTGCTACGAGACCTTGGCAGGGCCGCCCCCGGTCCTCTCTCAGCCTGCTTGTCCATCGTTGCTGGCCTCATACCTGAGATGTCTGACCTGTATCTCCACGTCTCTCAGGAAGAACTCGCGTACCTTGCCTCTACACCTGTGCCTGCTGATTCTCCACCCGGGATCAGCCCCTTCTTTGATTTCACTGCCTCGCGTCTCACCGACTGGTGGAACGCCTTGGAGAACAAGCGCATGCATCGCGACGTGCTTGTTGCTGTTAGTACTTCCTCTCCTTCCTCATCTGCCTCAGTAACCTCCACCTCCTCCTCTTCTCAAGCTACAGCACACTCCACTCAGGGTGCTTCTCGCGGGGGGGATGGTGGTTCTGGCCGTGGTGGTGGTCGGTGGGCCAAGGAGTGTGGGCATGGTCGCGGTGGCAAGAACTCGGCCCCTGCTGCCGCTCAGGTCACCTGCTCGAACTGTGGCGCCTCCGGCCACTCTGCGCCCAAATGTCCTGCTCCCCGCGACGATGCGCGGCTTGCATGTTCCATGCGTGCTCACTGGGCCCGCATTGGTGTCACCGCCTTCTTCGCTATTGCTACCGTGACGGTAACGTCATCCTCCTCCTCTTCTTCTGCCTCCACACTCTCCACCACGCTTGCCCTCCTCCAACCAACACCACCTACACCTAGCCCTTGGGGCTGGATTCCTCCACCATCTGGCCTTCCTTACTACGGCCCCCCGTCCTCTCACTACCCCGTGCCCCACTGGGTTCGTGACAATGGGCACTTCTCTGACCGCTCCTCCGACCGCTCCTTGGAGCGCTCCTCTGATTGCCGTGACGAGGAGCACACTCTTGAGCGTCGGCTGGAAGAGCCTCTCCACCTTCGATCTCAGGAGGTGAGAGTGTAAGTGGCCAGTCCCGTGTGTCTGTCTGTGAGTTTGATGTCACTCTCCGTGGTGCTTCGTCCGGTGGTGTCCAGGGGAACTTGCCTGCTGATCGTGCCTGGATTGAGGATTGGAAATCTCATACGTTTCCAACTCGTCTCGGTCCTTCGTCCTCCCTCTCTGCCCATGGCACCGTCACTGTATTTCTTGTCCTTCTGTACACTCGTGCCTCGCCTGGCCTCTGGATCATCGACTCCGAGGCCACGTACCATATGACCTCCTATCGTTCCTCCTTTGTGTCCCTCGTACCAGTTCAGTCCGTTCGTTCTGTGCGCACTGGCTCCGGCCAGCTTCTCCCTGTCCAAGGTGTTGGTGTCGTCCGGTTTGTTGATCCTGGTGGCACTGTCTACCTCCCTGACATGCTGTACGTGCCTGACCTTGAGGTCAGTCTTCTCTCTGTGACCACCCTTGACGACCAGGGCATGGACTTCTCGTCTAGCCGTGGAGTTGCCTCTATCTCTCTCCGCTCTTCTTGCCGTGTTGTTCTTCGTGGTGTGCGCTGTGATCGCCTGTTCCGTGTTCCTCTCACGCTGCCCTCATCTTCCGCTGCCTCTGCTCTTGTTCATGTTGCTCCGTCATTGTCCCCTGAGCATGCTGATCTCCTGCATCGTCACCTTTGCCACATTCACACTATCACCATCCAGCGCCTTCTTTGCCCTCCGCCCGCCCACGGCCTTGACCCGGCCACATTTTCTCCGCCCTGCACGTCCACCTGTCTTGACTGTGCCAGTGGTAAAATGCACCGCTCCCCTTTCTCCACCTCTAACACCACTACCTCGCACCCTCAAGACCTTGTCCACGCTCATGTCATGGGTCCGTTCCCCCATGACTTCCTAGGCGGCCTTTGTCGCTATGTCCTGTACTTGACAGATGACTTCTCTCGCTATCAATGGGTCTTTGCCCTTCGCCACAAGAGTGATGTCACTGATTTCATTGAGTCCTGGCTCCCACAGGTTGCGCGTGCCTGTCTCCGGTCCCTGCGCGTGTTTCGCAGCGACCGTGGTGGTGAGTTCCTTGGCCCCACCTCTCGCTTCCTTGAGTCGCGTGGTGTTCGTCTTGAATCCTCTGTCCCTTACACCCCACAACAGAACGGTGTCTCTGATTGCTGGAACCGCACCCTTGCTGATGGTGTTCGCTCCCTCTTCTCTGCCCCCGGGAAATCTCCTCTCTTTACCTTTGAAGCCATGTCCTACATAACCAGAGTCTGGAATCATGTCCCTCATGGTCCCCTTCCCCACTTTGTCACTCCCTTCAAACGCTGGACCGGTCGACGGGCGGACTTCCGCCTTGTCGCGTCTAGGGGTGTCTTGCCACCGTGTGGGTCCCCACGGACCACCGGGAGGTTAAGCTGTCTCCCCATGGTTGTCTCTGCGTCTTTCTGGATGTCTCTCCGTTCTCCAAAACGTGGCGCTTTCGGGATCCCTCCCGGTGTTGTGTGGTTGAGTCTCATGACGCACTCTTCTTTGAACACTTGTTTGAGCGTGAATCTCTTGTTTGGGTGGTTCTCTGTCCTCTAGGCCTACTGTTCTCCCCTTTGGGCTTCCCTCGACACCCTCTGTCTCCTCGTCGGAAGAGCTAAGCTCCTCCTCGCAGCCGTCTCCCTCACTGTCTTCCTCTCCCGCGGCGTCCACCGCTCCCCTGGACTCACCTCCACCCAGTCAGTCTCCTGAATGTTCTGACGATGTCTCTCTTGAGCCCTTTGCTCCCTCACCCGCTGCCTCGTCCTCTGCCCCTACACCTGGCGCCACGTCCGCGCCGCCTCCTATCCTCGCAGAGCCGTCTCATCCTGTTGACTCTCCATCTCAGCCTGTGCAGCCGCGTACTGCTACTCCTTCTTCGTCCGTGCGTGATCCGCCCATCCCACCAGTCTCACCCTATACCCGTGGTGGGCGCCTCCGGGCACTTCCATCTCATTCTCACCATGTTGTCTCTGGTGACCCTGGATTTTGTGCCCTTAGTCTGACTACTTGTGCCCTGTCTACAACACCATCTGTCATGCACCCCAGCACCGCGCTTGGCTACTGTCTTATCGAGCAGGAGTTCCCCTCAACTCTGTCCTCCTCCGTAGCTGGGTACGTTGCCTTGTGCTTCGCTCCCGCTGGGCTCTCTCCTCTTCCTCCCGAACCGCTGACTGTGCAGGCAGCCCACACGGCCTCTGACTCCTCGTTGTGGGAGCAGGCCATGAAGGCAGAGCTCGAGGCAATGTCTGAGCACGGTGTGTACGAGCTTGTCGACCTCCCACCGGGTCGCAAGGCGGTTGCTATCAAATGGGTGTACCGTCGCAAGCTGAATCCTGAAAACACAGTTGAACGGTACAAGGCTCGTCTCACTGCAAAAGGATTCTCTCAGATCCCCGATATTGACTTCGACGAGACCTTTGTCCCAGTTGGTCGCTACACCACAGCCAGGGCTCTTCTGAGCTTGGTAGCTCAACATTACTGGGAGCTTGAGTAGATGGATGTCAACAATGCCTTTCTCCATGGCAGGTTGGATGAGGAGATCTATATGGTGCAGCCACCTAGCTTTTCAGATGGAACAAACCGGGAATGGTGCTTGAGCAAGGCCCTCTATGGCCTGAAACAGTCCCCATGTTGTTGGAACCAAAACATCACATTTACCCTTGAAAACGGGGGGTACAAAAGGAGTGTTGTGGATCTCGCATTGTTCCTCAGTGCCCCTACCAAGCCACTTGTCGCCATTCTTGTCTGCGTGGACGATCTCCTCATTGCCTCTCCTGACACCGCATCTGTTGCGGCGGCCAAGAACTTGCTTAAGGTGGAATACAAGATGAAGGACCTCGGTCTAGCTCAGATTTTTCTGGGCATGGAGTTGGAGCGTCACCGTGGACGGCGCACCTTGCATGTTCATTAGGCCGCATATGTACGCAGCCTGGGGGAGCGCTTCGCCCCGCTCCTCACATCAGTCCCCAATGCGTCCACTCCTATGAAACCCGTTGGGCAGTCCCTAGAGAAGTCTCTGTGCCCTTCATCATGTTTTTCTTGCCTTGAGTACTTTGGGGGAGCTACCTATTTCCCCAGTGCTGATCCTTAAGGAGCCACCGCGCCGGCCTTAGCCGAGCACTGGTGAGGAGCCGCCCTCGGAATATTCCGAGTGGTCGGGCTTGACCCCCGGGTGGCGGCACTAGCCCATCCGAGCGTGATGCTTGGTGTGGGCGCGTGCTCACCGGTGTGTTCTTACCTCGCTCACTTCCCTCACTTACGCTTGTCTCGATGTGACGTGCAAGTTTTCTAAGGCAAGAGTAGGCCGCATCCATGGCGTGGCTTGCGCTTCGTGACTCTCACCCGCCCGGTCTCACCTAACACACCTAGGAAGTTACCTAGAAAATACAGATCCACACTCTTACCTCCATGAGTGGAGAGGTTACACAAAAAATTACTCTTCCCCAAAGCAAAACGTGTGTGTGTGTGTGTGTGTGTGTGTGTGTGTGTGTGT
>SZWC01000154.1:517609-562654 GCA_023375785.1 Penium margaritaceum | reverse complement strand
CTGCAGCCAGACTTGATCCCAGCGCGCTCTCAGTCACCGCGGGCTGCCCTGAGGCAGCCCATCAATCTGTACACTGGCGTCTCCACCTGAGATCGAGCCAGCACCTCCGTCGTCAACAGTGGCTCAGGACGGTGCAAACACTGACGAGGAGCTTGCATACTACGAGGAGAGGGGGGAGAGAGAGGTGTGGTCGAGGGTGCGTCGCAGCAGTCCGGGGTATCATCCCGGTGAAGACTACGATCCCGCCGATCACTACGCGTGGGCGGACGCGAGGGACTACGCAACGCGCTGTCAATCAGCCGACGACGACACGCCAACGTCGCTGAACCAGCCGGCAACAGCACCACAAAACAACCACCGACCTCTTCACTCTCTGGTAAGACCACCCATTTCCCATAGGACGCGACCGCAACACCGCCGTTCTGTTCCTCGTGGTGCAGCTCCACCTGCTGCAGCGGCAGCATCTGAGGCCTCCGCTCCGCGTCGTGCTGCATCCCCAGCCACATCTGCTGCAGAGCCCATCTCGTCCCTTGACATTCTCTCAGCGTTGCTGGCTATCCTTTCGTCCAGCGCTGCCGTTGCCACTACCTTTGCAGCCACAGCACGTGCCGCACGTGCACCAGCCAGCACTGCTATAGGTCGAGCCGTTGACGCATATACTGCAGCGGTTGACCAGGGACCCTTGGCGGCCTCTGCCGTCAACATAGCCACTCAGGTTGCTGCAGCAGCAGACGCAGTTGCATCCGCCGCAGCCTCAGCAGCCACAACACTCTCCAATGCAGTTGGCTCTGCTAACATCTCTACAACACAGGCAGCCTCTATGTCATCCACGTCATCATCAGTCACTCGGCACCTACAACTGTTGGTTTTGATCGCTGCTGTCATCGTCGCTCTGTCAGGTGCAGCTCTGACAGGTGTAGCCTGCTTCGTCGTCACCACATTGTCCTTTGTCGCAGCCGTCTCCTCCTCAGCTGCTGCAGCACTGCCACCACTGTTCTCTCTGCACCGCAGTGCGTGGTGAGCCTGCCTTTCCTGTCCCTCCGCACTCCTTGCCCTCCCTGTGTTGGCGTGTTCGTGCGTTCAGGTTGTTGCCTTGCAGCGCACTTTCAACACCGATCTCTTACTTCCCACGCCCACTCGGGCAAGGGAAACTCTGCCAAAAATTTTTCGGCAGAGTCAAGTCACTGGCACAATGCCAGTCGACGATGACCAATACACAGCGCTGCAGGCTGAGCTTCAGCGTGAGCGCACTGCATTACAGGCAGCTCTCAGTGCTCAGCGGGCTGCTGAGGAAAAACTTAAGGCTAAGCAGGCTGATCAAGAGACATTCGCCGATCACATTGCTGACTTGGTTCTGAATCGCCTGCAGCCAACACTGCGCAACACTCAGTCCGCTAGCATTGCTGCCGCCTTTTCCACTTCTCCCGCTTCCGCTTCCACTGCCGCTGGCACATCTACCTCTGATCCACTTGCAGTCGCCGCAGCTGCTGGCGCTGCTGCAGCCAAAGCGCTTGCCCCAACAGTGCAACGCAAGCCTGACTTTGATTCCACTCCACCCCACTTCACACCCAGTCTCACCTTTCACTCTTGGGAGGTTCGTTTTAGTGCCTGGGCGCAAGGAGAACAACTCTGGGAATACTACCATGCACCAAATCCCTCTTCTGTCCCACCTTTTGTGCCTGTCGATTCTGAGTCAGCGCGAGCAGTCCGAGCCCTCATTCGCGCTGGACCAGACGATCTCACTGATGAGATTGGATCATACAATGCTGACACTGCACGCCGCACTCCCGCTGACCCGGTTGGGGCTTATGCCNGCGGCACAGAGCGTCCTCACCGTCCAGTTCAACACGCTCTCCATGCGTGCTGACAAAACTGCTGACGCCTACTGGGCTCGCAGTCTGCGCCTGCTGCGTGACCTCGGCAAAGCCGCCCCAGGCCAACTCCCCGCTGTCCTCTCCATCGTCAACGGTCTCATCCCTGAACTCAGCGACATCTTTCGCGAAGTGAAGGCCACAGAGTTGGAGCGTCTGGCGGCAATGCCTGTTCCCGCTGACGCACCCCCTGGGATTGGGGCTTTGTGGGAGTTCACCTCCCAGCGCCTCACTGACTGGTGGAGCTCCTTGCAGAACAAACGCATCCACCGCGCAGCTGTTGCAGCAGCGAACACCGCACTTCCCTCCTCCTCTACCTCATCAGCCTCCAGCTCATCCTCCGTCTCCACCTCCACTACCACCGCCACTTCCCTTGCTTCCCAAGGAAGTGGGCGTGGTGGAGGCGGCAATAAAGGTAAAGGCAGAGGAGGTGGCTCTGGCGGTGGAGGACAGGGGAAAGGGGGGAAAGTCCGCGGTTCTGATAGCATGGCACCTCACTCCTCCTCCAGCACTGTCACTTGCTGGAACTGTGGCGCCGCTGGTCATGCAGCACCCAAGTGCCCTCAACCACCAGATGATGCACGCCTGGCCTCAGCCATGCGTGCTCACTGGGCACGCTCTTCAGGGTCAGGTGGAGGCTCTGCCCGCTCCTCCACCTCCGCGGGGTCCAGTCGTAGCTCCACGCACACGTCTTCTCCATCCCCTGCAGCAGCTGCCTACAGCACTGTCCTCTCAGCACCTTCTCCACCTACACCCTGGGGTTGGCCCCCGGGATTTGGAGGTCCAGTCTACTTCGGGCCTCCTTCCGGCTTCTACTCACCTCCATCATGGGCGTCCCGCACTCCTGGTCCCCAGCCACACTCCTCTACCGCACTCATCACCGGACCCCCGGAGGATGAGCGCCAGTTGGACTCTGCGCTCTCTCACGCCATCTACCAGCGTCACCTCCGTGATCAGGGAGGTGAGAGTGTACGTTCGGTCGAGGAGGGCCTTGCGTGTGCTGTTGACTTGTCTCTTCGTGGACCCCCCTCCGGTCATGTTCAAGGGTGTCCCCCAAATGATGTCCCATGGATTGAGGATTGGCAGTCGTACAGTCTCCCTCGTTGCCTTGCTGCTTGTGGCCAGCGCCTCTTTCCACGTTCTGCCATTGCTGCTGTGAGTCGTGACCCTGCGTCTGTCCGTGTGACGGGTGGCTTCTGGATTCTTGATTCAGGAGCCACCCACCATATGACTTCCTGTCGTTCAGCGTTTGTATCGTTGGGTCCTGTTGGTTCTGTTCGCTTTGTGCGCACTGGCTCTGGCCACCTTCTCCCTGTACAGGGGGTCGGTGTCGTCCGTTTCGTTGGCCCTGGGGGGGAGCTCTTCCTCCCTGACGTTCTCTATGTGCCTGCTCTTGAGCTCAGTCTACTGTCTGTTACGACTCTCGACGACCAGGGCATGGACTTCTCATCCAGTCGTGGTGTTGCCTCTGTCATGCATCGCAGCACTGGTCGTGTCTTACTACGAGGCACTCGTTGTGACCGTCTGTTCCACGTACCCTCGTTTGCACCTCATCCCTCCACGACTACTCTTGTTCATGTGGCCCGTTCCCTCACTCCTGCACATGCACAGTTTCTCCATCGTCGTCTCTGTCACATTCACACTGCTGCCATTGACAGTCTGCTTCGGGACACGCCTGCAAATGGCCTTGATGCCGACACGTTCTCTGCACCCTGCCCGACTGACTGTCTCGACTGTGCTCAAGGCAAAATGCATCGCTCCCCATTCTCCACTTCTGAGTCTCGCACGTCTCACCCACTTGACCTCCTGCACGCTGATGTCATGGGACCCCTTGCCCATGACGCCCTTGGGGGTGTCGGACGTTATGTCCTCTGTCTCACAGACGATTTCTCTCGAATGCGCTGGGTTTTTGCCCTTCGGCAAAAGAGTGACGTCTGCTCCACACTTGAGTCNGCTGAGTCCTCGTGCGCGCCTCTGCACGTTTCTTGGCGTCTCTGCCATGTCTAAGGCGTGGCGTTTCTGGGACCCCGACCGTTCTCGTGTCATCGAGTCGCGTGACGCCCTCTTCTTTGAGGATGTCTTTCCCCGTGACCTGTCCCATGTCCCACCTCCGTCGTCTCTCTCCTCGCTTCGTCGGCTTGGGGGGGGGTGGGTCTATTCCAGCCTCCGATCTCCGTGCGTCCACGTCTTCTCCTCAGACAGCGTCCCCTGTTGTCACTCCTCCGGACAGTGACGAGGACTCAGTCTCCTCCGGATCAGGGGCCTCAGCCCCCTCCCCGGAGTCCGAGTCACCCCGGTCCTCAGCCGGCAGCCCTGTGCCCTTGCCGTCTACCGCCATCCCCGAGTCCTCACACTCGGCACCCACTCCCGCACAGTCCACTGCTCGCTCCACTTCCACCTCATCCCCGGGCTCTGCGGTTTCTCCGGTGCTTGACACCACTGCAGGCGGTGAGCCTCAGGCTCGGCCCCCTTGCCCAGAGCCTTATACTCGTGGGGGGAGACTTCGTGCTCTTCCCTCCTCTCAGCCCTCCTCCTCTAGGACGCCTACTGAGGCTCTCCCAGCAGGCTCATCCACTTCCTCTCAGCGAGTCACTCGCTCTAGAGCCAAACCCTCCACAGCTGGTCCGTCAGCGCGCCCCACCGGTCTTGACGCACTGGGCCTATCTGTGAGCGTCGTGCACCCAAACTCTGCAGTTGGCTATGCTCTTGTAGCCCATGAGTTTCACAGTGCTCTTGAGTCTTCCGTCGCCGGTTATGTCGCCGCATGCTTTGCGGCCGCTGGCCTCCCTACTCTCCCTCCTGAGCCCACCACTGTCCGGCAGGCTCGTGAGGCAGCAGACGCTGACCTCTGGGAGAAGGCCATGCAGGAGGAGCTCACATTCCTCCAAGATCATGGAGTCTTTGAGCTGGTGGATCTGCCTACAGGTCGCAAGGCAGTCTCCGCCCGATGGGTCCTTCGGCGCAAGCTGAAGCCCGATGGAACTGTCGACCGGTACAAGGCACGTCTCACAGCAAAGGGGTTCTCCCAGATCCCCGGCGTTGACTTTGATGAGAACTTTGCTCCGGTCGGGAGATACACCACGGCTCGAGCACTCTTAAGTCTCGTCGCCCAGTACGACTGGGAACTGGAGCAGATGGATGTCAACAACGCCTTCCTGCACGGGAAACTCGATGAGGAGATCTACATGATCCAGCCCCCTGGCTTCACTGATGGCACAAGCAAGGTCTGGAGACTGCGCAAAGCCCTCTACGGGCTCAAGCAGTCTCCGCGATGCTGGAACATGGAGATCTCCTCGACTCTCGAGCGGGGAGGCTACCGTCGCAGCACGGTCGATCCAGCGCTCTTCTTGAGCGATCCCTCAGAGCCGTTCGTTGCAGTGTTGGTCTATGTTGATGACCTGCTCATTGCCTCACCCAGCCCGGCAGCTGTCCAGTCAGTGAAGAGTATGCTGCAGTCTGTGTACAAGATGAAGGACCTAGGTCCTACACAAGTGTTTTTGGGGATGGAGCTTGAGCGTGATCGTCAGCGTCGCACCCTGCACGTGCACCAGGCCGCGTACATACGCACGCTGGGGGAGCGGTTCGCTCCCCTGCTCGCAGACGTTCCCACCAATGACCCCAGCAGGTCAGCGTTTGCTGAAGTCATTGGACTCAGCACAGCTGGGCGAGCCTGTCGATGTCACCGACTACCTTAGTGTTGTCGGCTCCCTCATGTATCTCGCCACCACCACTAGGGCAGATGTGGCCTTTGCGGTCAACTTCCTTGCCCAGTTCTCGCAGCAGCCTCGGCAGAAGCATCTCGAGGCCGCACTGCGCGTCGTCCGCTACGCGTTGTCCGCTGCACGCGTAGGACTCTGCTACCGTGCTCAGCCCTCTGTAGTCGTTGACGGCTACACAGACAGCGACTGGGCACATGACACAGATGCTCGCAGCCGCACTGGTTACATCTTTCTCGTCGGGGGGACTGCAGTCTCCTGGAAGAGTGGAAAACAGGGTTGTGTTGCTAGGAGCTCAAGTGAGGCAGAGTATGTGGCACTGGGTGCAGGTACGTGTGAGAGTGTGTGGTTGTCCCGCTTGCTGCAGCAGTTGCGTGTTCCCATTCATTGCATCACCCTGCGCTGTGACAACCAGAGTGTGAAGGCAATCGCTGAGCACGATGGCATGCATCACTCTCGCACTAAGCACATCAACATTGAGCATCACTTTGTACGCGAGCGCATTGCTGCTGGTGAAGTTCAGGTCGTCTGGGTCGACACTCGTCAACAGCGTGCAGACTTTCTCACCAAAGCGCTCAGCAGTGGAATGTTCAAAGCGGCCGTGCATGCTGTTGGCTTGCTGCGCTCTCGTGATGCCGTTGGTTGATGTGATCCCTGTGCTGTCCACCTCGTTCCATGTTTTGTGTGTGTGAGGCATGTTCGCCTGTGGGTCATGGGGGAGTGTTGGTTATTGTCACGAACACACGCAAGTACCCTCTTGTCTCCATTCATACACACATCTCACCACTGCAGGTGATTAATCTGGATTAAGGCTCCCTGGTGCAAGACTGTGGTGCAGCATGAAGAACACAGAGGATGTGCCTCCCTCAAGCTGCCGAGTTGTGGCTTCAGCACCAGTCTTGTCGCGTGCCTTAGTTTAGTAATACACTCATACTAAAAGGGGATACAACTTGTGGGAATGCATGCTTGTTAGTTGATTGCATGCTTGCATGTTCCTAGAGTGGTGAACCGGGTTGCTGATCCCTTGGGACCACACATCCGGCTTGTGCCGACGTGTGAGAAACCGCCTGGAGCTCATTCGCTCCAGGGTCGGGTTCGATCCCTGGGTGGCGTCCGGGCCCCACGACGATTGCCTCGCGTGGGTGGCCCGGTCAACCGGCTCTCACCACCTCGCTCACACTCACTCTCGCTAGTCAAGCTGTGACTCCATTTTTCTAAGTCGTGAGCGTTCCCCGATCCATGGCGTATTCTGTTGCTTGTCACCTACTTTCTTGCTAGCACAGCAACTACGCCTATCTACACCCATTTCCTGATCCCTGTTCGACTGTGCTAAAGGCAAAGTGCATCAATCCCCGTTCAGAACTGCCAATGTTGTCACGTCTCACCCACCTTGTACATGCTGATGGCATGGGTTTGAGAAGATGCGTGGAAGCTTCCTAGTGATATTGCCGCTGACTAGGTGTTAGTGTGTGGTCAGACGATGACGACAATCACAAGTCGTTGACACCACGGCAAGGGTCTGGCTAGGCGACACAAAGGAAAGTGTCAGAATGCTTCAACAACATTTGCAGAGAGAAATGACAAATGACAGGTCCATGGCATAAGTACCTGCCGCGACGCACGGCGGGTGTCGCACACGGCAGTGCAAGACCTGTCTTAAAACTGGCCCAAAATCACTGTTTTGGCCGTAACTCAGTGTAGACAAGTCAGAACGCTACGCCGTCTGAACCTACATGTGCAGAATCTCAAGCCGGACGCTACGAATTTTTTCACATGCATGCATGCGGCAACAAACGGTGGACACACAATGCAAAAACATGCGAATCGGGCCCACGGCCAGTCCACCGATAAAATCCTACAAGCTGCAGAAAAATTGCAGAAGGTCCCAGACAGCATCCAAGACTCTCGGGCGGCCGTCAATCAGCTCCGAGCAGGTAGTTCACCACCAGATGACGCCCCGGTGCCACCTGGGTCTGCATCAGGGATCTGCACGAACATGGACACGGTCGAGTGGTCAAAGTAAACTGTACAGGACGAGAAGATCGTCACAAATCACAACACTCCCCCATGACCCGATGGTACGCATGTCCATACACGTGCAGCACTGAAACGAGTGCAAGGACGAGTGCAGACACAGTCATGACCCAGGCACAGACACACCCCACACTCAACCACTCTCAGGCAAGGGGCGAAGCCCAACGGAACGAATGGCCACCAGAAACTTCCCGCGCGCCAGTGCCTTCGTGAAGAAGTCAGCACGCTGCATGTCAGTGCCGACCCATATGACGGAGATCACGTGTCGCTCCACCAGATCACGCATGAAGTGATGCTCAACCGCAATGTGCTTCGTGCGAGCATGAAAGACACTAGAGTTCTTCGCAATGGCAATATCACTCTTTTTATCACAGCGAAGCACAATGGCGGGCACTGACTGACCCAGCTCAAAGAATAGACGTTGTAGCCACACTGCCTCAGCACCCCCTGCACCTAGAGCAACATACTCTGCCTCCGACGAGCTACGTGCAATGCAACCCTACTTCCCACTGCGCCAGGACACAGCGGTACCACCGAGCAGGAACACGTAACCGGTGGGACTTCGTCCATCTGGGCTCCAGGCCCAGTCCCTGTCGGTGTAGTCGTCAAGAACCACCGAGCACTGCCGGCGAAAGAAGAGTCCGAGGTACGGCGTGGAAACCATGTATCCCACCATTCGCACATCTGCCTGGAAGGCTCTAGCACGTGGAGCTTGCGAAAAGTGTGCAAGGAGGTCGACGACAAAAGCGATGTCGGGGCGTGTGGTAGTGGCCAGGTACATCAGAGATTCGATGAGGCGAAGGTACAAGGTCACATCCACTGTCTCCCCCAGCTGTGTGGGATCGTCCACCTTCAGGGCATCCTGCCCGTCATGTGTGAGAGGTGTGGAGGCCGTGGGCACTGCGCCAAAGAGGTCACTGAAGCGCTCCCCCACAACGCGTGCGTATCGGTCTTGATGCAAGAGAAGTGTCCTGCGTCTGTGGTCTCGTACGATCTCCATGCCAAGATATACCGCTGCAGGACCAAGGTCCTTCATCCTATAGGCAGTTTGGAGGCCCGCCTTGGTCTCCTTCACGGCCTCCATGGAAGGAGACGCGATCAGGAGGTCGTCCACATAGACCAGGATGGCGGTGAACCGCTCAGGTGCCTGTCGGATGAAGAGAGAGGGATCTGACCCACTCTGTACATATCCTGCACGAGTCAGAGTGTATGTGATCTTCGAGTTCCAGCACCGAGGAGACTGCTTGAGTTTGTACAAGGACTTGCGCAAGCGCCAGACCTTGTCACCGTCCTCAAAACATGGTGGTTGGGCCACGTAAATCTCCTCATCCAGAGAGCCATGGAGGAACGCATTGTTCACATCCATCTGGTGTAGTTCCCAGTCATGCTGAGCCACCACACCAAACAGAGCGCGAGCTGAGGTCATGCGGCCAACAAGGGCAAAGGTGTCAATGTAATCAACGCCCTCGATCTGAGAGTACCTTTTGTGGCATTCCAGTGAGCCATCCGGCTTCACCTTCTTGCAAAAGACCCACTTGACCTGAAACACCTTCCTCCCAGGTCGAAGGTCGACAAGCTCGTAAATTCCGTGCTCTCGGATGGCACGAAGCTCATCCTCGCATGCAGTACGCCAGGCGTTGGCATCCTCTGATGAGAGGGTGTCTCTCAATGTGCCCGGATAAGGCGCTAACGAGGGAGAGCTCTGAGTGGCGAGTGCACAGGCCTCAGAAATGGGCCTGACGACCACAAGGCCAGCTGCTGCATCACAAGCAGCACGAAACTCGCGAGTGACCAGATCGTGCCCTACAGGACACGCTGGATGTACCTTTGTGTGATCTGTACGGACACTCAGGCCAAGGGCCTTTGTGCCGGGATTGCCACTCGCAACGTTGCGAGTGAAGCGCCTTGGTGCAGGACCTGACACTCTTTGGGCTCCGGAGCCCAACGGTTGAAGACGACCACCGGGCTCACGCGAGTAGCCTGGACTCGAAAGGCTCACCGTAGGCTCAGAGACAGGCACGACCACATCCAGTGAGGACTGAGGCACGGGTAGGTGATGCAGTGGGAGGAGAGGCTAGTGAACTGATGGGAGACGTAGGACTGGGTGTGGCAGTAGGACCACCCACGGAGACACCAGTATTGGTGGACAGAGGGACAACATCATGGGTGTCTGTGGGGCGCGAGGGTGAAGGAGAGAAGACATGCTGGACGGGAGAGGTCTCTGGGCCGATAGCAACGATCACCGGGTCATCAAGAGCCGGAGACCGAGAAGTGGAGGGGGCTCAAACGGACACATCAGTCGGACGAGAGGTACTCGTAGGCTCAGACTCTCCCATCCGTCGAGAAACCTCACACGTAGGAACGTGTGTGACAGACACCAACACAATCAAGGTCAGGTCGGAGTAGGTGAGAGACTCAAAGAAGTTCGCGTCACGGGACTCAACAATGCGACGACGGACAGGGTCCCAAAAATGCCAGGCCTTCGACCCCGGGGAGATGCCGACTAAGGCACACAAGCGACCCCGCGGAGAGACCTTGGACCCTTGCTGATCCTCGGTGTACCACACAGAAGCCACTGAGCCCCAGACACGAGCAAGACGCAGATCGGCACGATGGCCAAACCAGAGCTTGTACGGTGTAACGTGGTCCAAAAGAGGACCGTGCGGGAGGCGGTTCCAGGCCCATGTCATGTAGGCGAATCCTTCAAAGGCGAAAGATTCTTAGAGACCGCACTTAGACCGCATAGCATGAACCGCATCCTCCATGGTGCGGTTCCAGTAATCAGAGACACCATTTTGCTGAGGAGTGCTAGGAGCAGAGACCTGGTGAAAAATCCCGCACTCGGCAAAGAAACTGTCCATCTCGCCAAGAAACTCACCGCCACGGCCCGAACGGAAGGTATGCAGCGAGTGGCGAGACTGACGCTCAGCCATCAATAGCCATAGACGAACGGCTAGAGCAGCATCACTCTTCTGGCATAGGCTGTAGACACACCGCATCTGGGTGAGGTCATCGGTCGGGATCAGGACGTATCGGCCCCGATCGGACAAAGACTCGACAGGGAGAGGACCGAGAAGGTCCGAATGGACCAGCTCGAGAGGACAAAGGGCTAGAGAATGGGAATCAGGGTAGGTGCAGCGGTGCATCTTACACTGAGCGCACAACAGACAATCGGTCTTGGGCGGCTTCTCGAAAGAGGCCACGTCAAAACCGAGTGCGGGCTGTGCCCTAATGAGTTTCGACATAGTGTTGGAGCCCACATGACACAAACGTCGATGCAGCAGGCACTGGTGCTCAGCAGATAGGACACCAGTGACAAACCTATGAGCAAGAGGGGAAGGGGAGCAAGGAGAAGAAGAGATCCGAAGAACATGAAATAAATTATCCACAACAGAGGTACGAAGAACAACAGTGCGAGAATCAAGAGCAGTCACTGTCGTAGAGTCTGTAGTGTGCTCCACAGAGAGTCCCATTAGAGTGCAGGCACGCATAGCTGAGCTCAAGGTCAGGCGTCGGAAAGATACATGGGGCCAGACGGACCATCAAAACACACAACCCCAACACCCTAGCCTAGCAAGGACTGACCAAAGCCTGTGCGAACGGAACAAACAGACGCCACAGGACCGAGGACAAAAGAGTCACTACGAAGACAGGTCATGTGGTGAGTGGCACCAGAATCGATGATCCAAGTACCACCCGAATCACAACTGGAGGACGTCACTGTGCAATGGGCAATGGAACACTTGGCTGCAGACGGGCACTCGGCAATAGAGGAGGGAGAACGACGAAGGACACACAGGTGAGACTCAGAAATCCAATTTGTATTATCAAGCCCATCATCATCACATGCCAACGGTGCTCCCCCATAGAAGTCATCACGAGATATGAGAACAAACAAACTGACAGTCTGTGAACCACCCGGGTGTGACGACACACTTGCACCTCCCTGAGAGCGAAGTGCCAGGAGCTGACAGAGCTTGACGATGGTGCGGTCACGGGGGTCTAGGTCTCTGCTACTCGCCGGTGAGGAAGCGGGAAAAGCTGCGGTCGTGGTCGCCACGCGACCAGAGACTGTGCAGCTTGACGCAGACCGTTGTGCTTGTGCAACCTGAAGACCGCGAGTGATCCGCGCCCAGTCGAGCAGCTGTTGGTCCTCCGTGTAGCGGTGAGCGCCTCCACAATTGTAGCAGTGAACAGTACGTCCACTGCTACCGCCTGATGAATGCTGCTACTGTGACTACTGCTGGCCTAAGCCATGCTTCCTTTTGCCCTTCTTCCCTTGTGCTGCTGCTCCCATACCCTACGTCTGTGTCGGGGTAGCCGGGGTGGAAGGGGAAGAGGAAGACGTGCCAGAGGATGGAGAAGGGAACTATGAGAGAGGCATCGGTGGTGACGCGATCACCGGAGCAGCAAGTGAAATCTCCTGATGGGTGACTGCTGCCTCACGGGCGGAAGTCACCTGGAGAAAAAGCTGATGCGCCCAAGGAAGAAGCTGAAGGGAGGTGGAGAAGGGATCAAGCGCGGCGTCGCTGTACCCCGAAAAGATGTCGGCATGCTCAAGACGGACTCCGATCATGAGTGTCCCAAGCGCCCACAGCTGTGTACCTCTTGAGGTCCCAAGGTGCGTGTAGATGCGCATGGCGCGCCGCCAGTAAGCGACTGCGGGCTCGGCAGGTCCCTAACAAAGGGAGTGGAAGGCGCAGATGTGCGCCGCGCCGGTGGCGTGCGTCTCTGCACCAAGTAGGGACAATGCCAGGTCCCAGCCCCGATGTGGGTCAGCACCCGCGCTTGTGCCGGCCTCTCCAAGGAAGGGGCGAAAGCCCACGACAGTCTCGCGAGGCATGGCGTAAAGGAGTCTGCGCATCACCCAAGCCACTGTCAACACCTGAGCACTGTCCGTAACGTGGTACTGACTGTGGTAGTAGGGCCAAACCCCCTCTGAAGTGGCCCAGACCTAGAAGCGGGTCTCCGAGCAGTCAAAGCCGTCCTCGTTGACATATCGTAGGGGCAGTGTCTCGAAGTCCTTAGGTTGCCGCTCAGTAGGGAGAGCAACCACAGTATGGAGAATACGAGGGATGGGGAAGACATCAGGACGAGGAAAGTCGCCGAGGTAGGGCTCACGCGAGGATCGGATCTCCGGGAACAGGGAACCGGAACACGTTTGCAGCTGGCAGAGACGCTCCAGAAGTACGCGAATCTCTCTCTTGGTACTTTCATCCTCCATGCCTTGCATGTCTTGGTTCTCCTCCAAAGGATCAAAAAGTGGTGGGTCGTGTCTTGTCGCTCTCCTCGGTGTAGATGTTGACTGCTGTGCAGGAGGTGTGACACCGCCGAACCCCCCGGAGGTCTGCATTGGGGCCGTGGACTGACTCCGAAAAAGATCAGTGAGCATGCGGATGCCGTCAGTCTGCTACTGCTGTAGGCGACATATCTCATCCTGTTGACTCCGCAGGTCCTCAATTGCCTGCAAGCGTGGGCTCAGGTTCCCTGAGGAGGAGGAGGAGGGATCAGGTGGTCCTTTGTCCTTGTCACCAGTCAGAGCCATGTCAGCGCTCAGTATGGGGCCGAACATAAAAAATGCTCTGGATAAGAAACCGACAGCGTTTCTCAAGGAGTTGAATCGTTCAGAAAAATGACGTTTTGACCACGAAATTGCCGATTTCAGCACAGCCGATGTTGACGTCAACGTTGTTTACGCTAGCGGAAAAACGCTAGCGTTTTTTACGCTGGCGTATTTTATGCCAGCAATTTTTTCTGGAGGTCACGCGAACTTCACGTGACCTGTCAGGGTGACCTCTTCACCCCCTGCTCGTGGGTGCGCAGGGGCTACGCAGGCCTGCGTAGTGCCATGCAGCCCTAC
This sequence comes from Penium margaritaceum, assembly GCA_023375785.1. Taxonomy (NCBI): domain Eukaryota; kingdom Viridiplantae; phylum Streptophyta; class Zygnematophyceae; order Desmidiales; family Peniaceae; genus Penium; species Penium margaritaceum. Next base: position 549,173 of record SZWC01000154.1, on the reverse strand, counting down.
GCAATGCTGTGTAGCTTCTGCGTAGTGTTGTGTAGTTTGTACGCAGCTGCGCAGCTGTTGCTGCTGTCGCTGCAGCAGCTACAATGCTGCTATTGCGCTATTGCTACTTCTGCTGCAACGGCTTCGCTACGGTTGCTGCTAGCGGCTACTGATGCCGCTGCTATTGCGAGCTGCTACCGCCGCGCGCTGAGAGTGCTCGCTGCCACTGCCGCAAGCTGCTGCTGCGAGCTGCTACTCCCTTTTTTTTGTGTACAGGCTGGCAGCCAGATACGGCTGCTGCTCCACCCGGTGCTGCTGCTGCTGCTGCTGCTGCTGCTCGGCTTGGCTGCTGGAGCTAGTAGATCCCGTAGCTCACACGATGAGGTGGTGAGGACTGCGTGATGATGTCATTGCTGAAAATGGCTGTAACAAGTCCCAGGATACGGCGGCGACGGTGACTCTCACTGCTGCTGCCGGTGCCGCGTCTCTGTGGCGCAGCTCAGCGAGAGGGGTCTCGCTGCTCTGATACCATGAGAAGATGTGTGGAAGCCTCCCAGCGATATTGCCGTTGACTAGGCGATAGTGTCTGGTTTGATGGTGACGACAATCACAAGTCGTCGACACAACGGCAAGGGTCTGGCTAGGTGACACAAGGCAAAGTGTGAGAATGCTTCAATAGCATTTGTAGAGAGAAATGACAAATGATAGGTCCATGGCATAAGTACCTGCCGCGGCGCACGGCGGGTGTCGTACACGACAGTGCAAGATCTGTCCTAAAACCGGCCCAAAACCACTGTTTTGGCCGTAACTTAGTATAGACAAGTCAGAACGCTACACCGTCTGAACCTACATGTGTAGAATCTCAAGCCGGATGCTACGACTGGGGACCACGGCTAGTCCACCGATAAAATCCTACAAGCTGCAGAAAAACTGCAGAAGGTCCCAGACAACATCCAGGACTCTGGGGCGACCGTCGATCAGCTTCGAGCAGGTAGTCCAATACCAGACGACGCCCCGGTGCCACCTGGGTCTGCATCAGGGATGTGCACGAACATGGACACGGCCGAGTGGTCATAATAAACTATACAGTTCAACAGGAATGTCACGAATCACAACAGAGTCCTTTGCCTCATGATTTCCTTGGGGGCCTGGGTCGTTATCTCTTAGGGTGCGTTTGGCATGGCACGATTTGCAGGCCCTGTCCTCCAAGCTACACGACCTCGACTTCAACAGCGTATCTCGCAAACAACTCAACCTCGGTCAATCATCCGCTGGACACCGTTCGGACGATTCACTGAGGTCGTGCACATTTCCATACACGCGAACGATGCTGAGGTTGTGTACGTTAGAGGACAACTTTGTATGTCGTGCGGCGCCAAACACACCCTTATGCCTGACAGATGATTTCTCTCGCTGTGGTGGGATGTTTTCATTTTGTCACAATAGTGACATCACAAACATCCTTGAATCTTGGCTTCCACGGACAGAATGAGCATATTGCCGCTAGCTTTGTATCTTTCGTTGTGGCTGTGGTGGTGAATTATTTCATCCAACCTGGAGTCCCAAGGGGTGCGTATGGAGTCGTCCGATCCCGACATGCCACAGAAAATTGGTGTCTCTGAGAGCTGGGACCACACTCTAGCTAACGGTGTGCGCTCTCTTCCATCTGAGTGTGGTCAGTCCCTGCTCTTTACCTTTGAGGATATGTCCTACATGACCTTTGTATGGAATCGTGTTACTCACAGTCCAATTGGAAGCCACATTAGAGTGCAGGTTGGGGCAGTGGTGGTGTTGATGCAGCGTGCGGGCTTCCACGCTTGTTGCTTTGTCTGCTGCTCTAGAGTCTAAGTCTGAGTGCTCTGGGTTTGTTACTCACAAATGTGCGCGCCAGTGTTAGCGTCAGATAGCAGCTGAAAACTGGAAGTAACTGATTAGGAATGAAGAATGAGCAACAATGGGAGACCCCTCCAAGTTTTAGCTCCCCCTCAGCTCTGTAGAGCTTGTTACTCAATTAACCAGCCAATCAGAATAGACCTAGACCTATTTTCTGGCAGGCAGGGTTTTCTCGGTGAGCCCTGCCAGACGGCCGACAGCCCAAAACCCGGGCGTCGTCCGTTTTGCCTGAAAACTGGATCATACCATAATACCAACGCTGCGAACGCAGTTGTGCGGTCAGAAACAGCTAGAAAAATAACAGCTAAGAGTTATGGCTGCCCAAACCCAGGCAGTGCCTACGATGGTCCATGATGCTAAACAGTGCCACGCAACATGAGATATGGACCCTAGGCAAAGCATGACGATGCAGACACAATATTACAGTCAGATACATCACTGGACACATACAGACAGCAACTGCGGTGTCAGTGACCGCCGGCGGCCCGACTGCCAAGGAGGCCTGCTGATGGAGCTGAGCAAGTTGCCGCAGGGAGGAGGCTCTAGCAAACTGTGTGCAGGCCTCAGCGTGCGTCGGCTCCACCGGACGACACTCCAGCAATGTCGAGTCTCACCGTCAGTCATCTGCAAGCCAATGTACACAAGCCGGGAGGACACCACATAGCACAATGAGAGATGCAAAAAAAAAACCAAGTCCTCTCCCTCACTCCATCACACCGTTCCAACGCTGGATTGGTCGTTGTGCTACTTGCATCTCCCCTGTGTTTGGGGCTTAATTGCTCCTATGCGGCTGCCCAATGACCATCATGGGGGAAAACCTGCACTTCGTGGCCGCCTTTGCATTTTCCTCGGCGTCTCGCAGTTCTCCAGGGCTTTCCGCTTCTAGGCCCCTACTCTTTGCCATGTCGTTGAAGTGCGGGACACTACATTTATCAAGAACGTGTTCAGGCATGATTCATCCCGTCTTGCCTCTCCCACCTCTCTTAACCCGCTATCTCGGCTTGGGGGAGGTGTTTTACAAGATTCCAGTGTTTAACCCTCGACGCAAATCTTGGTAGTTGTTGTCCCTTCCATTCAGTCTTGTCCTCCACTGGACTCTGATGCCTATCCCTCATCTTCCTCTCTCTCTCTCTCTATCTCTCTCTCTCTCTCTCTCTCTCTCTCTCTCCCCCCCCCNCCCCCCCCCCCCCCCCCCACCCTCCTCCCACTACCAACTAATCCCTCTTTGCTTGTCTCCTTGTTCTCTTCTCCTGCACCCTCTGTGTCTGCTCCTTCTTCTCTACTTCTCTTGGGGTCCTCTCCTTCTTCCTCGAGACATCGTCTTCTCCCACCTCAGCACAACCAGTGCCCCTATCCTCTCCGGCACTCCCGGTACCATCTACCTCTCCCTCCAAACCTGTCTCATTTGTTGCCTCTTCAAGACCCCTTGTGTCTCCCTACATAGAAAGTGGTCATCTGTGTGCTCTTCCTACGGAGTGTCGCATGACCTCTTTGTCTCAGGATCCATCCTCTAACAATCCTGCATCACCTGCTTGTACTATCTTGTCTGGTAAGCGCTGAATATATGCCCTTGGGCTCACCACATGCGTTGATGTTTCCACCTCTGTGTCAATTATGCACCCCAGCTCTCCCCTTGGTTATGTTGTTGTGGAGCATGAATTTCATCGAGCTCTTGGCATGTCTGTCTCGAGTATGTGGCTCATTGCTTTGCTACCGCTTGTCTCTCCCCACTGCCTCCAGAGCCCATGACAATTCATGAGGCCCGCAAAGCTGCTGACTCCTCTCTATGGGAATCAGCCATGTACGACGAAGTGAAGGCATTGACCGAGCACAGGGTGTACGAGCTTGTTGATCTCCCACCTGGCAGACAAGCCGTCTCACCAAGTGGGTGTATTGGTGGAAACTGAACACCGATAGTTGAGTGGAATTCCACAAAGCTCGTCTCGCTGCCAATGGATTCTCATAGATCCCTATTGTTGACTTTGGTGAAACCTTTGCCCCACTGGGATACTACACCACTGCTCGAGCTCTTTTCAGTCTTTTTTCCCAACATGACTCGAAGCTCAAACAGATGGATGCAAGCAATGATTTTCTACATGGGAAGTTGGATGAATAAATCTACATGATCCAACCCCCTGGTTTCACAGGTGGACCAACAAGGTGTGCGATTGTGTAAGGCCTTATGCGGTCTTAGGCAATCACCTTGGTGCTGGAACTAGGAGATAACATCCACCCTTGAAAGGGGTGGATTTCGCAAGAGCACTGTTGACCCTGTGTGGTTTCTCTGCTCACCATCTACTCTATTGGTGGCCATTCTTGTGTACGTTGATCACTTCCACATTGCATCGCCTAGCCATGCTGCTGTTCAGTCAGTCAAGATTCTCTCAGATTCAGCATATAAGATGAAGGACATTGGACCTGCCTGATTCTTTGTCGGTGTGGAACTTTAGCGTGACCACTCTAAGTGGAAATTGCATGTCCATCACTCAGCGTACCTGCGCAGCGTGGAGGACCGTTTTGCCTCACTGCTCTCTGCACTTCCCTCAGCCTCAACACAAATGACTCCAGCAGATCGAACCTTGCTGAAGTCTCTAGACGTCTAAAAAACTTGGAGAGACAGAACGTGACCGGCTACTTGCTTGTAATCAGTTCAGTTGTGTAGCGACCACCACTCTTGCAGATTTTGTTTTTGCGGTGAACTTCTCTACGCACTTTTCCTAATGCCCCAGTGAGCAATATCCGGAGGCTGCACTATGTGTGGTGCGGTATTCCCTGTGGAATCCCGGCATAGGGTTGTATTTTAGAGCACATCCTTTGGTCATTGTTGACGGTTTCACTGACAGTGACTGGGTCTATGGCTCAGATGCTTGCAAGAGCACCAGTGACACATTTCTGGTCGGGGGCATGGCTTTCTCTTGAAAAAGGAGTAAACAAGGGTGTGTGGTGAGAAGCTCAAGCGAAGCTGAGTATGTTGCAGTTGGCGCAGGTTCATGTGAAGCTGTGTGGTTGTGTCGCTTCCCATAAGAACTGTGTATTCCCATTGTTGTATCACTTTGCGCTGTGACAAGCAGAGCACCAAGGCCATTGCTGAAAATGATGGCATGCACCAGTTACACACAAAGAAAATCAATATTGAGCATCACTTTTTTCGTGATTGCATCACTGATGGCATTATCTGGGTGGTTTGGCTGGACATGGACACACGATCACAACGGGCTGACTTTCTCATAAAGGCATTCAGCAGAAATGTCTTCAAGTGTGGTGTGCATGCTATTGATTTGGCATGTCCTCGTGCTCGCAGATGATATCTGTTCTCCTATTCTCTGTCGCTCTTTCACTGGCTGGCTATGGCATGTGGATGTTGTGACAGTGGGTCATGGGGGAGTGTTAGTATTTGTGGTTCAGTCGGTGGCCCATCACACATGTAATATCCTCTTTTCTTGTCCTACATGCCCACATCTCACACCTATACAGTTTACTGAGTGCGGTAATTGCATTGGAGCTCTGTCCCACATTATGGGAACCACTGATGGTAAACCTCCTGCATCTTGCCATCAACATTGGAGCCTCAAGATGTGGCCCATGACCTGTCTCCTGTGTTTTTTTCTCACGTCTGGTTTTGCTCGTGGGTAGCTCTAGCTCTTTGACAATGTAGGATGCCTTGGCATGTGGGTTTTTGGGGGAGATACATTCTGCTAACCAGGTTCTGAATCTTAAGGGGACACCTAGCCAGATTACTTTTGTGCTACTGTGAGTAGCCACACTTGGGTAATACGGAGAGGTCGGGCTCAAGCCCCGGGTGGTGGCAGGCTCTCGGCGTGCATCACGCACGACCGAGAATTCCGTTCACCGGCTGTTGCCCTTACCTTGCTCTCTCCTATGCCGACCTGTTAACCTTTCTGGGATCTTACTAAGTACCACGAGATTTGAGCCATGGCTTGCCACGGATACGGGCCACCCTACGCTTCCTTCTCTCCACATGTCATAATTTTACATGTTCAGCAGAATAACTACAAGTGGTGCTCAGGCGCAGCAAACCACACACTTTTGTTCAAGTTTGTAAGGAGGCAGAAGATATACTTCTCCAGACTACGTAACATCATTTCCATGAATCAGCTCAAAACCCTCCTGTGAAATGGTGGTAACCTCCATTTATGTGAGCATGGCTTTACTTCAGACTTGGGCGATGTGCCTCATTCCGCGTGTGTCCTGATAAACTCATTCCAAAGTCTTCTGGATACTAATATTTGTACGGCCGGACGGGTGAAATGCCCCTTGTACGCACCAAAATTAGGAAAAATGCCGAGTGTTTCAAGTTGAAATGAACCGTGCTCCCTGTTAGAAAACAAATCAAGAGGATGGCTCGACATTGTAGATTAATGACATAATGACATCACTTGAGTGAATTTTAAGTGATCTTGAAAAATATGTGGCAGACGCTCCCAGTATTCTCCCATGGATGAGCACATATTAAGAAAGGACATGGAACGGAACCTTATGTTTTTCCAGCCTGGTCATGTGAAAACTTGTCACATTGATCGTCAAGCCCAGGATTCATGGAAATGTACTCACCCCTTGAACAAGCTAACAAAAAATGTCAAGCCTCATTCTCACACATTCATATGTGGTACTCAAAAGGACCATTGACAACAATATAGCCGTCAATGTGATCGAAGTTAAAATATCATGAAGTTATCATAACATTCACAAGAGCCTAGATTTCATCTGCCCCCCGTTTTTGGCACGATCTGTTTCATGCCTAGAGTTTTGAAAAACGAGTGCGAGGAGCGATTCAAGTTGCTCTCCCCAATCGGTCGTAATGGGGTCAACGCTCCCTTGAGAGACCGCGAGCGACGACCCCTTTTTCCTTTCGGCCAAGTGCATTCCGGGTTGAGTATTTTGCTTTTGCGAGGCAGTAGCTGTTGGTTTTTGTGCACCTCTCATTGTGCTCTGTTGGGTCCTCCCGGCTTGTGTACATTGGCCTGCGGATGACTGACAGTGAGACGTGATGCTGCATGAGCATCATCCGGTGGGACTGATACACGCTGAGATCTGCATGTGTCTTGCTGGAGCCTCTTCCCTTAGGCCTGTGACGTGCCCAGCTCCATCGGCGGATCTCCACTGCAGTCATGCCGCTGGCGGTCACTACCTCCAAAGATGCTGCCCGTGCGCGTTCTGTGCCAGATCTGACCGCACCGTTCCACTCCCAACGTCATGTCTTGTCTAAGGTCCGAGTTTCAGATTTTTTTGACACAGTTGTGGTTGGGGTGATTCTGGCCTAGGCGCTGCCTGGGTTTGGGAAGTCATAACTCTTTGCTGCTATTTTTCCTGATGATTCTGACCACACGAATGTGTTTGCAGCATGGGTATTTTGGTATGGTCCAGTTTTCAGGAAAAACGGACGACGTCCAGGTTTGGGGCTGTCGGCTGCATGGCAGGGCTCACCGAGAAAACTCAGCATGCCAGAAAACAGAGAATTTCCTGATTGGTTGGTAACTTGAGTAACAAGCTCTACAGAGCTGAGCTAGGCCTAGTTTTGTGAGGGCTCTCTCGGTTCCATTCATTCTCAGTTGCTAACTCATTCATTCTCAGTTCTGTCTGCCTTTCTTGCGCTACCTCCTCAGCGCTCAGTTCTCCTCTCACAAACTTCATTAGTTGGGGGCAGCATTGCAAAGCAACGAGCGTGGGGCCAGGCCTACTCCAACCACGCTGCAGCCCCAACAAGCCACTCTAGCATAGTTTCGAGCTTAGTATCAGAGCCAGAGCGTAGCAAAAGCAGCAGATCTGAGCAACAACGAGGCGCATAGGTCCCAGTCAACGTCGACGGTCCCAAAAACCCACCCACTCAATTATGGCGGATTTTTTCTTGGCATAGTTAACCCGCCGGTTGGCATCGTCAAAACACTCCCGACGCGGGGAAATGTTGTCGAATTGTTTTCGGCGGCAATGACCCTGCGATGGCGGTAGCATTGGCAGACTCGCGGCCGACGAACCGACGGGCGACACCGTGACAGATCCGACGCATGCGGCGACGGCGCTAGACAAGGGAAGTGCACTGCCTTCCTACCTTCCTTCCTTCCCTTGCTGCTGCTGCCGCGGCAGCAGCAGAACCTAGCAGTGTAGTAGTTGCGGCAACAGCAGCAGTGCAGCCACGGCTGCCGCAGTAGCCACCGCAGCAGCCGCAGCAATAGTTACGGCTATAGCAGAGCCGCAGCAGCCGAAGCAGCAGCTGCTACTGCAGCAAAGCCGCAGCCACAGGAGCAGCAGCGCAGCCACGGCTGTTGGAGCAGCCACCGTAGCAGCTGCAACCGTTGTAGCAACCGCAGCAGCCATAGTAGCCGAAGCAGCCACAGCAGCCACTGTAGCCACAATAGCCGTAGCAGCCGTAGCAGCCGCAACAGCTGTAGCAGTTGCACCAGCTGCAATAGCCACCGCAGCAGCAGTAGCAGTCGCAGCAACCGCAGCAGCCGTAGCAACCGTAGAAACCCCAACAAGCTGCACCAGCTGCAGCAACCTCAACTACAGCAGCAGTAGCAGCGAAGTGGCCGCAAGGACAATAACAGCCTGCTGTTGACATCAGCAACAACGAACTGCTGCTGATGTCAGCAGCAGCAAACCAGCATCACTGCTGACATCAGCAACAAGAACAAAAAAAAAGAAGAAAAAAAAAGAAAAACAAATGAGAAAAAGAAAAGGAGAAATAATAGGGCCGTGACTGAAAGCCCTAGTGGGGAGGGATTCTCCTCTGTTGGAAGACCCACAGGCCCCCCTTCCTGCAGCAGCTACAACAGCAGCAGCAGCAAAAGCAGCAGCAGCAGCAAAAACAGCAACAACAATAGTAGCAACCGCTCCTGTAGTAGCAGCAACCTCTACTGCAACTAAGGGTGCACACAGGTTCTCGGAATCGCGATTAAAGTACCGCGGTTCTACGATTCCTCGTTGTACCCATGATTCAGATTCCATGGGGAAGGAATCACAACGGAATCGGAACGACTTCTTCCCCAGCGGGGGGAGGGAGGGGGGTGGATCCCTCCCCTCCCCGCCGTCCCCCTCCCTCCCGGGCCATCCCCAGGTATCGCGGATCTTCAGAATCGCAATGAACTGTCTTAAAGTACTGGGTACCTTGTGTACTCACGATTCTTGGTCTGTGATGCCTACACCACGCTCAAAAATTCACAACGGTCCGGTTCGAATTTGCATGTACCTAAGTTTGAAACTCTTGTTTGATGTTGCCCCGTCAGCACTCTCGTAACAGAGTTCTTACCACTCATTGGTTGGTATGGTTCATGCAATCGCATTGCTGGCATTCATTTGAGGATGAGGTTGCAATATCCATTCACCGCATGTGCAAGAACTTTTCATTCAAATTTACTTCCTTTTCTGTAGTGTTTGTGTACGCGTTTATCACCGTACCCATCGTAGGCTCTTTTACTCTACACAAATTATTTTCCATATGCGATCCTCAAATAGATTATCTTTGCCACCTGGATGCTGCATGCATGATCCCAATCCTGTCCAAGTTCCGGTGTTCCATTTTCGACCACCGATTTTACTTGTCTCAAATGTCACGTTCCCAAATCACGGTTTCAAGTCAGTTCAAAAGTTCAAACCGTGAGGTTTTTGGATAACAGCACTTTTATCGCTGACAGCCTCCCGCCGACCAGCTGCCTGCTCCGGGAGTTCAACTCCGTGCACATGGGGGAGACGGAGTCAGTCACCTTCGACTCGCAGCGGTCGGAAGACATCCTCCGCCGCCTGGGCGACGTTGCTCCACCCTTTCTTGCCAAGCTCGCGGCCATCAAGCGCAGAGCCACCGACATCTTTATCGATGTCTTCGTGCACTACTCCCCGGACATCCTCACCGCGATGGCAGCCCAGGACACCCTCATACCCTGGGCATACGAGCTGTTCCTCAAGATTGAGGAGGGTCAGCTGGAGTCACGTATCCAGTGCACAGAGGCCCTCGCCTCCCTTGCCGTCCCCTCCATAGCTATCGCGACCCCCGTAGAGGATGCGTCTGTCGGCTCCTCATTGTTAGGGAAGAAGAAGCGCAAGGGCAAAAAGGACATCGACCAGTACTAGCAGCCGACCGGGTCCAATGGTGGCGGCCCGGTCTGCCACAACTGCAGCCAGCCAGGACACGGGTGGTACACGTGCCCGCTCCCGACAGACAAGGCACGCATCATTGCCACCATGTGTCGCCAGCATGAGCACCGTCTCGCCGTTGCTGCCGTGGTTATCGCCGCCCCTGATGCCTCTACCCTATCCACTCCCTCGACAGTCGCACCGGTTACACCATCACCGGCCTTGCTGCAACACCATCCACAGCAGTCAACGCCTACCCTAACTTCGTCAGTGCAGCCCTTCTCCCTTCCAGTCTCTGGTGCTGCCACACCGCATTTGATCTACGCCCCCCGGGCCCTCCACCCGTGAGCGCCAGTTGGTTGTCACCAGCATGCTCTCTTCGTAGTAAACATGCCTCCTGCACCACCGCCTCTGCCACGTCCACTATGCTATCGTCGACAACAAGATCTGCACCCAGCCGGCCAAGGGCCTTGACCCAGCTTCCTTTCCTTGGTCGTTTTCCACTGAGTGCATTGATTGCGCTCAGGACAAGATGCACCAGTCTATGTACCCTCTGACCTCCTCTCGTGCGCCCGTCCCTCTGGAATTGGTCCACTCCGATGTCATGGGTCCCCTTCCCACGGGAGTCCGTCGGGGAGCACGGATGCAATGTCCTCACCCTCACCAATGACAGCTCTAGCTTCCGCTTGGTCTTCTGCATTTGGCAGAAGAGCGATGTCACTCCCACAATTCGGGACTGGTTTTTCTATTCAGAGCCCGAGTCTGGTCCTCCTCTTTGTCACTTTCGCTCGGATCGTGGTGGCGAGTTCATGGGGAAGACCACGACCTTCCTCGCCTCCTGCGGCATCCCTCATGAGACGTCGGCGCCTTACACGCCAATCCGGAACAAAATCTTTAAGCGATGGAGCTGCACCATGGCCGACGCCATCCGCACCATGCAGTTCGAGTCTGGTCTCTCTCATGGCTTCTACTTCAAGGCCATGACCTACATGACATGCGTCTGGAACCGAATACCCCACAGAACCCTTCCATGCCAGTCCACACCGTACCAGCACTAGTGCGGTGAGCGGGCTGACCTCCGCCCGGCTCGTGTCTGGGGCTGCGTGGCCATTGTGTGGTTGCATGCCCCACAGCAGGGCGGCAAGCTCTCCCGCCGCAGGCATCCTTGCACCTTCCTTGGTGTCTCACGTCAGTCCAAAGCCTGGAGCTTCTGGGATCCCTCCGGTACTACATCATCAAGTCACGTGATGCTCTCTTCTTCGAGGAGCTGTTTCCTCGCGACCTCGTTTGGTCCAGCTCGTCAGTGTCCCTCCCGTCGCTTGGGGGAGTGGTGAGTCCGTCCTCCGTCCTGCCACTTTTGGACGGCACACCGCCTGCGCCCGCTAGCTCCTCCGGGCCGGCGGCCCTGCCTGCGTCTGCTGGCCCCTCCAGGCTGGCATCCCCGGTCGCGTCCGCTGGTCCCTTCGAACCGGCAGCTCCGTCCACGTTCGCCGGTCCCTCCGGGCCGGCAGCCCTGCCCGCGTCCGCTGGTCCCTTTGGGCCGGGAGCCCCTCTCGCGTCCGCTGGTCCCTCCGGGCCAACAGCCCAGTCCACGTCCACTGGTCCCTCCGGGCCGGCAGCCCCGTCCGCGGTTGCTGGTCCCTCCGGGCCAGCAACCCCGCCCGCATTCACTGGTCCCTCCAAGCCAGCAGCCCCGTCCGCGTCTGCTCGTCCCTCCGGGCCAACACCCCCGTCCGCATCCGCTGGTCCCTCCAAACCAGCAGCCCCGTCAATGTCCGCTGGTCCCTCCGGGTCGGAGTCCTCATCTTCGTCCGTGTCCGCTGGTCCCTCGAGGCCAGTAGCCCCGTCCGTGTTCGCTAGTCTCTCTGGGCTTGCAGCCCCGTCCGCGTCCGCTGGTCCTTCCAAGCCAGCAGTCCCGTCCGCTTCTGCTAGCCCCTCTGACTCCCTCTCAGCTGCCCCCTCTTTGCCGTCTCCCACCCCGGAATGCCACACGCATGGCTCGGGCGGCAGCCTCCAACCCAGGCTATCAAGGAGCGTGCAGACCGCCACACTGCTTCCTTTGGCACCTTGGCCCCCTATCGCCCCACGTGTCTCGTCGCCTCTCGATTGACCTACTCCCATGGTCGTGAGTGGGGACTCTGGCACCAAGGTCCTTGGCCTAACCACATCGGCCGTCATTGCAGACCTCCACCCAGGCTCCGCACTCGGCTACGCCATGTTCCATCAGGAGTACCGGCAGGCCGTCACAGCCACACTCCCACGCATCCCACCTGGCACTCGAGAAGCGCACGTCCTCACAGTCCGCTCCACGGCACGACCGGAGGACCCAGCCACCTTGTGTGAGGCCCGTCCTTCTCCCGAAGTCGCGCACTAGGATTTTGTGTACGCCAATGAGCTTGCCGCTATCCGGAAGCATCACGTCTATGACCTCGTCAACCTCCCTCCCGGTAGGAAGGCCATCGGTGCCAACTGGGTCTTCCGGCACAAGTGGAAGCCCGAGAGGTCCTTGTAAAGTACAAGGCCCGCCTCAAAGCCAAGAGGTTTGCTCAGGTCCCTGGAGTTGACTACAACTAGATCTTTGTCCCGGTTAGCCGGTTCTCCACTAGTTGGGTGCTCTTCGGCCTGGTTGCCTAGCACGGGTGGGACCTGCATCAGATGGACGTGAGCAACGCTTTTTTCAATGGCACCCTCGAGCGCGAGGACCTCTACATGGTGTAGCCCCGGGGTTCGTCGACGGCACTGGCAAGGTCTGGCAGCTGCGGAAGGCCCTCTATGGCCTGAAGCAGTCGCCTCAGTGGTAGAACCAGGAGATCAGTCGCACACTTCTCTGCGATGGCCTTCGTCACAGCACTACAGATCCCGCACTGTTCATCAACCCGCGAGGCCAGACCTTCGCCGTTGTCTTCGTCTACGTTGATGACGTCCTCATCACGTCGCCGGATGCAACTGCCATTCAACGCGTTAATTACGTGCTGTACACCGCCTACCAGATGAACGACCTCGGGTCTGTCCGAGTCTTCATGGGCATGGAGCTCGAGCATGATCACTCCTAGGGTGTCCTGCACGTCCACCAGGCTGCCTACGTTCAGACCCAATCCGCCCGCTTCACCGAGGACATGCCCCTCATGCCAAGCGCATCCTCACCCATGTTACCCAATGGCCAGGCACAGCTAAAGAACCCCGACCCAGTCGTTGTGGAGGAGCCGGTTGACGTGACCACGTATGTGCAAGTCATCTGGTCACTGATGTTCCTGGCGACGACGACGCGCCTAGACATTGAGTTCGTCGTCAACCTCCTGTATCAGTTCTCTCAGGAGCCACGTCACTTCCACTTCGAGGCCGCGATCCGAATATTGCGCTATGTCGTTTCGACTCCATAGTGAGGCCTCATGTTCCGCCGACAACCATCTGTTGTTGCGGTGGGCTACAACGACAGTGACTGGGCCGGTAGTCCGGACGGCAAGAGCCGCACTGGCTAGATCTTTCTTGTTGGTGGCACGGTTGTGTCTTGACGTTATGGCAAGCAGGGCTGCATTGCATGTAGCACTACTGAGGCTGACTATGTGGTCCTTGGCTCTGGCGCATGTGAGAGTGTGTGGTTGTATTGTCTGTTTTCCGAGTTGCATCAGTCCGTCGAGTCCATCACTTTGCACTGTGACAATGAGTGTCTCATGACCATCGCTGACAATTATGGTGTGCATCACATACACACAGCACATAAATGTTGAGAATCACTATGTGCGTTCATTGTTGCATGACGGTAGTGTCAGCTTCATGTGGTTTAAAACAGCACGGCAGTTGGTTGACTTCTTGACCAAGGCGTTGAAATCGTGACTCGTTCAAGAAGGCTATTAGTGCGGTCGGTGTGCATCCGTAAGTTGTCCTCTCTGGCCCTACTTACATATCTTCCTGCCTGTCCAGGGGGAGCCGGCCTGTTTGGTGGATGTGTCGCTGCCCGTCAAAGTGCACCGCGCCTATGAGTCATGGGGGTGCGTTGCACCTCTCATTGTGCTCTGTTCTCTCCTCTTGGCTTGTGTACATCGGCATGCAGATGACTAACGACAAGACTGGACGCTACAGAAGCGTCATCTGGTGGAGCCGACGCATGCTAAGGTCTACACGCGTCTTGCTCGAGCCTCTTCCCTTAGGCACGTGACGTGCCAAACTCCATCGGCGGACCTCTACAGCAGTCATGTTGCTCACACTCATTCCCTCCGCAGATACTGTCTGCGCACGTACGGTGCCAGATCTGACCGCACCGTTGGACTCCCAGCGTCATGTCTTGTCTAGAATCCGAGTTTCAGATTTTTCGAACACAGTTGTGGTTGGGGTGATTTTGGCCTAGGCGCTACCTAGGTTTTGTTGTGATTTGTGACGTTCCTGTCGACCTGTATAGTTTACTATGACCACTCGGCCGTGTCCATACTCATGCGGATCCTTGATGCGGACCTTGGTGGTACCAATGCGTTGTCTTGTGGTGGACTACCAGCTTGGAGCTGACCGACGACCGTTCCAGAGCTCTGGACGCTGCCCGTGACCTCCTCCAATTTTTCTGCAGCACGCAAGAGTTTTCGGTGGACTGGCCGTGGGCCTGATTTGCACGCTTTTTCATTGTGTGTCCACCGTTTGCTGCCGGGTGTATGCATGCGACCAGTCGTAGCATCTGGCTTGTGATCCTGCATGTCTAGGTTCAGATGGCGTAGCATTCTGACATATCTGCGCAGAGTTACGGCCAAAACAATGATTTTGGGCCGTTTAAGGACAGATCTTGCACTGCCGCGTGCGACACCCGCCGTGCGCCGCGGCAGGTACTTATACCATGGACCTGTCATTTGTCATTTCTCTCTGCAAATGCTATTGAAGCATTTAGACACTTTGCCTTGTGTCTCCTAGCCAGACCCTTGCCGTTGTGTGCACGACCTGTGACTGTCGTCACCGTCTGACCAGGCACTGACGCCTAGTCAGCGGCTGTGTCGCGAGGAAGCTTCCACGCATCTTCTCATGGTATCAGAGCGGTGAGACACATCTCGCCGAGCTGTGCAGCAGAGACGAAGCAGAGCCGTAGTAGTGAGCGTCACTGCTCTTGCCGATCCACAAGGACCTGCCGATCACACCCGACTGCCGGCGACGTCACCGATGTGAGAGTGCATTAGTAGCAGCCGCCAGCAGCAGCACATGACACCTCCATCAGGCAGCAGTCGCCCGCAGCTGCTAGCATGGGCATCAACAGCAACAGTAGCAGGCCACAGCCGCGGCACGCAGCGGCTGGAAGCAATAGTAGCAGCCCGCTACAGCAGTAGCGGCAGCACGAAGCAGGAGCAGTGCGCAGCAGCGCTGCGCAGCGGCGGCGGCGATGGCGGACAGCAGTAGCGTGCAGCAGCAGCATTGAGCAGCAGTAGCAGCAGCAATGCAGCAGAGCAGTAGCGTAGCAGCAGCGCGCGGCGGCAGCACCGCGCAACAGTAGCTACGCGCAACAGCTGTAGCAGCATCACGCAGCAGCGTTGCAGCAGAGCAGCAGTGTGCATGAACAGCCACGCGGCTGCAACTGCTGCACGTGCCGGAGTAGTAACAGTAGCAGTCGAGCGAAGCTGTTGCGGAGCTTCCGTGCAGCTTCTGTGCGGCTCCTACGGAGCAGTAGCCCCCTCCGCAGCGGGGCAAAAACCGCGAGGGTTGTCAAAAAAAAGGAAAGGAGGGGAGCTGATGTCAGCATTTTTTTGCTGACGTCATCAGGTCATGCAAACGTCAGCAACCACCAGCTGACGTCAGCACTTTACTTAGTCAAATGTTTGGTCAGAGAGTTAAAATTTGCCAACATTTCAACTCCTTGAGAAACGCTGACATTTTTGCAATCCAACCAAGTTGATATCTCGGCCTATAATGAGTGATGACATGGCTCCGTCCGGTGATAAGGGAAAGAGGTTACTAGATCCCTCTTCTTCCTCCTCAGGGGTCATGAGCCCACGCTCGCAGGCTGTTGAGGACCTGGGGAGCCAATAGTACGAGATGTGTCGCCTGCAGTGGGAGCAGACTAACGCCATCCGTACACTCACTGAGCTTCTTCGTGGTCAGTCCACGGTCCCACGGCAGACCTCCGAGGGAGCTGCCGGTGTCGCACCCTCTACACGGCATTCATCTCCAGTACCGGAGACAGGAGCTGGGCGCGACCCGCCACCTCTTGATCCTTGGGATGAGGATCCAGACATGCCAGGCATGGAGGGCGACTCCCCCGAGCATGAGATTCGTGTGCTTCAGGAGCGTCTCCGCGAGCTCCAGACGAGCTCTCGACGCCCACACACATCTCGTTTTCAAGAGATTCGATCGTTGCCTGACCTCCACCCCAGCAACTTCCCTCTTCCCGGTGTCTTCCCCATCCCTCGTCCTTCTCAGCCAATGATTGCTCTCCCTACAGAGCGGCAACCCAAGGACTTCGAGACACCGCCTCCACGATATGTCAGCGAGGACGGTTTTGACTGCTGGGAGATCCTTTTCCATGTTTGGGCCACTTCAGAGGGAGTGTGGTCCTACTACCACAGTCCGTATCAGACTACGGACCGAGCACAGGTGCTGACAGCGGCCAGGGTGATGCGCGGACTTCCTCACACCATGCCGCGCGAGACCGTCGTCGACTTTCGCTCATTCCTTGGCAGGCCGGCACAGGCACCGGCGCTGATCCACGCGGGGGCTGGGACCTGGCATGATCCCTACTTGCAGCCGAAATGCACGCCACCCGCATCGCTCACATTCGTGCCTTTCACTCCCTTCATCGGGGGCCTGCAGAGGCTACAGTCGACTACTGGCGACGCGCCATGCTCATCTACACGCGCCTTGGGACCTCAGGAGGTACACAGCTATGGGCGCTCCGCACGATCATGCTCGGAGTTCGCCTTGAGCACACAGACATCTTCACAAGGTAAAGCGACGCCGTGCTCGAGCCTTTTTTGGCCTCACTGCAGCTCCTTCCTTGGGCGCACATGCTCTTCCTCTAGGTGACTTCCACCCGTGAGGCAGCCGTGGCTCATCAGAGACTCCCCTTGCTGCAACAGTCGTCGTATCACCACCGAAGCCCCTCCTGCGGTCCCCTTCTCCATCCTCCATCACGTCCTCCTCTTCCTCTTCCTCTTCTACCCCGCTTACACCGACTGAGACACAGGGTGTCGCAACAGCAGCATAGGAGAAGAAGAAGCGAGGGAAGTGCGGCTCGGGCCAGTAGTAGTTACAGAAGCAATTGTCATCAAGTAGTAGCAGTGGATGCTCTGTTCAATGCTACAACTATGGAGGCGCTCATCGCTACACCGAGTGCAAGCAGTCGCTCAACTGGGCGCGGATTACTCACGGGCTTCAGGCTACACACACACTACGGTCTACGTAGAGCAGCACATCCTCCGGGTGTGCGGCGACCACGACCGTAGAGGTTCCCGCTTCACCACTGGCGAGCAGCGGCGACCCGGACCCACGTGACCGTACCATTGCCAAGCTCTGACACCTTCTGGAATTTCGCTTTCAGGGAGGTATGAGTGTGTTGTCATAGCCGGGTGGTTCACAGACTGTCTGTCCATCTGTTCTTACGGCTCGGGATGACTCGTGTGGGGGGACACAGTAGGCATGTGATGACGATTGGCCTGACTACACCGATTGGATTCATGAGTCTCACCTTTGTGCCCTTCATTGTTCCTCTCCACCTGTTTCCTAGCGTCCATCTGAGGCCGAGTGTTCCATTGCCCGTTCTATAGTGACGTCCTCCAGTCATGATTCGGGTGGCAGTTGGATCATCGATTCCGGTGCCACTCATCACATGACATGTCGTCGTACTGACTTCGTTGTTCTTGGCCCTGTTGTGTCTGTTCATTCCGTTTGCAAAGTCTCTGGTCAGTCCTTGCCAGTCCAGGGTGTTGGGGTCGTGTGTTTTGATGGTCCATCTGGCCCCCTGTGTCTTTCCGACGTGATGTTTGTTCCTGACCTTGAGCTTAGTTTGCTTTCTGTACGTGCTTTCACACTGATGGACTCTCTGTGGAGCACACTGCATACTCCGCGACTGTGATTGTTATTGACACTCATAGCGTCGTTCTTCGTGCCTCTGTTGTGGATGACCTTTATCGTGTCTCTCGGACTTCTCTTCCTTATTCTCCCTCCCCTTCAACTCGTGTTTTTGCCACTGGCGTTCTGTCTCCTAAGCACCAGCAATTACTTCATCGTCGTCTGTGTCATGTAGGCTCCGACACTGTGTTGAAGCTCATTTAGACACAACCCGCCCTCGGTCTTGACGCGACTTCTTTCGAGAGGCCGCCCAAGACCGATTGTCTCTTCTACGCTCAGGGTAAGATGCATCATTGCACCAATCCTGACTCCCGTTCTCATGCACTTCACCCTCTAGAGTTAGTCCATTCGGACCTTCTTGGTCCTCTTCCCGTCAAATCTCTGTCCGATCGGGGTCGGTACGTCCTGACCCTGACTGATGACTTCACCCGGATGCGGTAGGTCTACAGCTTGCACCAGAAGAGTAACGCCGCTCTCGCGGTTCGCCTCTGGCTAGTGATGGCTGAGCGTCAGTCCTGTCACACGCTGCATACCTTCCGCTCGGATCGCGGCAGCAGGTTTCTTGGCGAGATGGAAAGCTACTTCGCCGAGCACAGAATTTTTCACCAGGTCTCCGCTCCTACTACTCCTTAGCATAACGGTATTTCTGAGCGCTGGGACCACACCATGGAGGATGCGGTTCGTGCTATGCGGTCTGAGTGCGGTCTCCCAGGGTCTTTCCCTTTTGAAGGATTCGCCTACATGACTTGGGTCTTGAACCGCCTCTCGCACGGTCCCCTTCCCGACCACATCACACCGTATGAGCTCTGGTTCGGCCACCGTGCTGACCTGTGCCTCGCTCGCGTCTGGGGATCCTTGCCTTCTGTGTGGTACACTGAGGACCAGTAGGGATCAAGGTCTTACCGCGGAGTCACTCGTGTGCCTTCGTAGGCGTCTCCCCGCGGTCAAAGGCCTGACGCTTTTTCGATCCTGCTTGTCGTCGCATTGTTGAGTCACGCGACTCGCTCTTCTTTTAGTCCCTCACCTATCCTGATCTGACATCGATCACACCGTTGTCCGCCACGCTTGTTCCTACATGTGAGGTTTCTCGACGGATGGGGGAGTCTGCGCTTATGAGCACCTCTCGCCAGGCTGATGTGTCCGTTCGAGCTCCCTTCACTTCTTGGTCTCCGGCTCATGATGACCCAATGATCATCGCTGTCGGCTGAGAGACCTCTCCACCCCAACCGGCTTCTTTTTCCCTCACACCCCACAGGTACCCATGATCTTATACCTATGCGTACTCTTGTGACCGTACCTGTGTCCGCCGGTACTCTTACCTCTGTACGTGGTCCTGCCTCACCTGCTCCTAGTGTCACACCAGTCCCGTGTCTCCCACACACGCATCTCCTCGTCCGACATCACCAGCTCCTTTGTCTCAGCCCTCACCAGTTGTGGTCATGCCTGTCCTTGAGCTTGAGGTGCGCCCCTTGAGCCCATGTTACTCCCGTGAGCCGGGCGATCGTCTTTGACCACTGGACTCCGGAGCCCAGCGAGTGTCAGGTCCCACACCCAGGCGCTCCACTCGCAGCATCGCGAGTGGTGATCCCGGCACAAAGGCCCTAGGCCTGAGTGTCCACACTGAGAACAGAGAGGTACATCCAGCGTACCCCATAGGGCACGATCTCGTCACTCGCGAGTTTCATACCACTTGTGATGCAGCAACTGATCTTGTGATTGTCAGACCTAGCACTGAGGCATGTGCTCTTGTAACGCAGAGCTCTCCCTCTATGGCGCCTGACCCGGGCACACTGAGGGAAGCTCTCTTATCACAGGATGCTGACGATTGGCGTGCTGCCTACGAGGATGAGCTTTGCGCCATCCGAGAGCACAGAGTTTACGAGCTAGTCGACCTTCCACCTAGGAGGAAGGCTATTCAGGTCAAGTGGGTCTTTTGCAACAAAGTGAATCAGGATGGCTCACTGGAATGCCACAAGGCCCGCTTGGTCGTCAAGGGGTACTCTCAGATCGAGGACATCGATTACACTGACACCTTTGCCCCTTTCGGCCGCATGACGTCAACTCGAGCTCTGTTCAGTGTAGTGGCTCAGCATGACTAGGAACTGCACCAGATGGATGTGAACAATGCGTTCCTCCATGGCTCTCTGGATGAGAAGATTTACGTGGCTCAGCCACCTGGCTTTGAGGACGGTGACAAGGTCTGGCGCTTGCGCAAGTCCTTGTACGGTCTCAAGCAGTCTCCTCGGTGTTGGAACCGGGAGATCACTGGCACCTTGACTCGTACGGGATATGTACAAAGCGAGGTAGATCCCTCTCTCTTCATCCGACGAATGCCTGAGCGGTTCACTGCCATCCTGGTCTATGTTGACGACCTTCTGATCTCGTCTCCTTCACTGGAGGCCGTGAAGGAGGCCAAGGCTATTCTCTAGACTGCCTACAGGATACAGGACCTTGGTCCTACAGCGGTGTTTCTTGGCATGGAAATCGTGCGAGACCGCAGCCGGCGGACGCTATTCCTGCAACAGGCCCGATACGCATGTGTTGTGGGGGAGCACTTCAGCAACCTCCTCGGCGCAGTGCCCACGGCTTCCACACCTCTCACGCCTGAAGGGCAGGATTCCCTAAAGGTGGACGATCCCACACAGCTAGGGGAGACAATGGATGTGACCTTGTACCTTCGTCTCATCAGATCCCTGATGTACCTAGCCACTACCACACGTCCTGACATCGCCTTTGCCTTCAACCTCCTTTCCCAGTTTTCCCAGGCTCCACGCGCCAAAGCCCTTCACGCGCCTGTGCGAGTGGTGCGGTATGTGGTCTCCACATCATACCTCAGACTCTGCTTTTGCCGGTAGTGTTCGGTGGTCCTTGACGGCTACACTATTAGTCACTGGGCCTAGAGCCCAGATGGACGCAGTCGCACCGGTTACGAGTTCTTGCTCGGTGGTACCGTTGTCTCCTGGTGCAGCGGGAAGCAGGGCTGCATTGCACGTAGCTCATCGGAGGTAGAGTATGCTGCTCTGAGTGCAGGGGCTGCTGAGGCGGTATGGCTCCAGTGCCTGTTCCTTGAGCTCGGTCAGTCAGTACCTGCCATTGTACTTTGTTGCGTCACCCAAAATGCTCTTGCCATTGCAGAGAACTCCGGTGTCTTTCATGCTCGCACGAAGAACATTGCGGTTGAGCATCACTTTGTGCGTGATCTGGTGGAACGACATGTGATCTCCGTCATATGGGTTGGCACTGACATGCAGCGTGCTGAATTCTTGACGAAGGCACTAGCTCGCGGAAAGTTCCTTGTGGCCATTCATTCTGTTCGGCTTCGCTCCTTGCCTGAGAGTGGTTGAGTGTGGGGTGTGGTTGTGTCCATGTCACATCTGTCTTTGCACTCCTTGTTGTACTCGTCTCAGTACTGCACGTGTATGGATATGCGTACCATCGGGTCATAGGGGAGTGTTGTGATTTGTGACGTTCCTGTCGACCTGTACAGTTTACTGTCACCACTTGGCCGTGTCCATACTTGTGCAGATCCCTGATGCGCACCCTGGTGGTACCGGTGCGTCGTCTGGTGGTGGACTACCAGCTTGGAGCTGACTGACGATTGATCCAGAGCTTTGGACACTGCCCGGGACCTCTTGCAGTTTTTCTACAGCACGCAGGAGTTTTTCGGTGGACTGGCCGTGGGTCGGATTTGCATTTTTTTCATTGTGTGTCCACCGTTTGATACCGGATGTATGCATCTGACCAGTCGTAGCGTCCGGTTTGTGATCCTGCACGTCTAGGTTCAGACGGCATAGCGTTCTGACATGTCTGCGCACAGGTACGGCCAAAACAGTGGTTTTGGGCCGGTTTTAGGACAGATCTTGCACTGCCGTGTGCGACACCCGCCGTGCGCCGCGGCAGGTACTTATGCCATGGACCTGTCATTTCTCATTTCTCTCTGCAAATGCTATTGAAGCATTCTGACATTTTGCCTTGTGTCTCCTAGCCAGACCCTTGCCGTTGTGTGCACGACCTATGACTGTCGTCACCATCTGACCAGGCACTGACGCCTAGTCGGCGGCTGTGTCGCTAGAAAGCTTCCAGGCATCTTCTCAGGTTTGGGCAGTCATAACTCCTTACTCTTGTTTTCCCCTGATGATTCTGACCGCACAACTACGTTCGCAGCATGGGTATTTTGGTATGGTCCAGTTAAAAAAAAAAAAAACGAACGACGCCCGGGTTTGGGGTTGTCGGCTGCTTGACAGGGCTCACCGAGACAACTCAGCCTGACAGAACATAAAGAATTACCTGATTGGTTGGTAACTTGAGGAACAAGCTCTAGAGAGTTGAGCTAGGCCTAGTTCTGTGAGGGGTCTCTCAGTTCCATTCATTCTCAGTTGCTAACTCACTTATTCTCAAATACATCTGCCTTTCTGGTTCCAACTCCTCAACGCTCGGTTCTCCTCTCACAAACCTCAGAGCAGTAGTTGGCGGCAGCAGAGCAAAGCAACGAGGGTGGGGCCATGCCTACTCCAACCACGTTGCAGTCCCAACAAGCCGCTTTAGCGTAGTTTCCAGCTTTAGCGGGGCCTAGCAAGTTCCCTTTCAACACATCCTGAGTCTCGGACCCCCCATGCAAACCGCCCACAAACCCACACCAAAATTTGCCTGACAACTGTATGTCTTGACCACTGCACTCGAAAAATTTCCACGTGTTCGGCACATGCAACCAGCTTGCATGGAGCTAAAAAACTTATGCGAAGATTGAATGGACGATTGTCGGTGATGTAGAAGTAAAGTTTTACAAACTAAATGTTGTGAAAGGTGTGCAACTTTTCTTTCATGTTAGTGTTGGCTCTCCGCGGCCGTTTGCCACCTGTGTCGCACACTGGATATGCCTAGCTTCTTTGCTGACAGATCCAGTGCGTGATTAGTTCGTAGAGCCTTGGTCCATGTGGCAGGTCACAAAATAAAAAGGCGAGAACCACACTACAGTACGAGACTCTCGTCCCCACCTCGCATGACTCGGGACGTGTCTCGATCTTGTCTCGTCTCGCATGAGACAAGTCGACATTGTCTGTAGGTAGCCTTGAATGCTAAGCTAGCAAGCAAGTAGCTGGCGACAGGAGGAACCATGGATCGGGGGGGCAAGCTCAAAAAACTAGAGAGCGAGAGTGAATCAGTAACAAGTGAGCGAAGTGATGATAGCCGGTTGACCGGGCCACCCACGCGAATCACTTGACGTGGGGCCCGGACGCCATCCAGGGATCGAACCTGGCCCTGGAGCGAGCGAGCTCCAGGCGGTTTCTCACACGCCGATATAACCGAACGTGTGGTCCCGAGGGATCAGCAACCCGGAACACTACGCAAAAAGCATGCAAGAGTGTAGGAGATCAGTCACACCACAACCATGCATGTCAACAAATGTATCCCCCATTTTGGCATGTGCCATTATCACTAAACTAAGGCTCTTCATGACGACAATGTTGGTGCTATGGCCATCACTCTGCAACTTGATGGTGCCACTATCACTGTGCGCCCCATGCTACATCAAAGTCTTGCACTGAAGAGCCTCAGTCAAGATTAATCACCTGCAGTGATGAGGTGTGTGTGTGTGCAAGGAGACAAGAGGGCACTTGCGTGTGTCATGACCATAACCAACACTCCCCCATGACCCACAGACGAACAGGCCACACACACATAGAACACAAAATGAAGAAAACATCACATGACTCACGTCAACCTGGGGCATCACGAGAACGTAGCAAGCCAACAGCATGCACGGCCGCGTTGAACAGTCCACTGCTGAGCGCTTTAGTGAGAAAGTCTGCACGCTGCTGACGAGTGTCGACCCAGACAACGTGAACTTCTCCAGCAGCAATGCGCTCGCGTACAAAGTGATGCTCAATGTTGATGTGCTTAGTGCGAGAGTGATGCATGCCATCGTGCTCAGCGATTGCCTTCGCACTCTGGTTGTCACAGCGCAAGGTGATGCAACGAATAGGAACACACAACTGCTGCAACAGACGGGACAGCCACACACTCTCACACGTACCTGCGCCCAGAGCCACGTACTCGGCCTCACTGGAGCTTCGAGCAACACAGCCCTGTTTTCCACTCTTCCAAGAGACAGCAGTCCCACCGACGAGAAAGATGTAACCAGTGCGGCTACGAGCATCCGTTTCATGTGCCCAGTCACTGTCTGTGTAGCCGTCGATGACCACTGAGGGCTGGGCACGGTAACAGAGTCCCACGCGTGCAGTGGACAACGCGTAGCAGACCACACACAGTGCAGCCTCGAGGTGTTTCTGTTGAGGCTGCTGGGAGAACTGGGCAAGGAAGTTGACCGCGAAGGCCACGTCCGCCCGAGTGGTGGTGGCGAGGTACATGATGGAGCCGACCACACTGAGGTAGTCGATGATGTCAACAGGATCCCCCAGCTGCGCTGAGTCCAGCGACATCAGCAGGCGCTGACCTGCTGGAGTCATCGGTGTGGATGCGGTGGGGATGTCTGTAAGCAGGGAGGCAAAGCGCTCCCTCAGTGTGCGGATGTATGCAGCCTGGTGTACGTGCAGGGTGCGACGCTGACGATCACGCTCAAGCTCCATCCCCAGAAATACTCGTGCAGGACCTAGATCCTTCATCTTGTACGTAGACTGCAGCAGATTCTTCACTGACTGGACATCTGCGGGGCTGGGTGAGGCAATGAGCAGGTCATCAACGTAGACCAGTATGGCCACGAACGGGTCTGAGGGGGCGCTCAAGAAGAACGCTGGATCAACCGTGCTACGATGGTAACCTCCCCGCTCAAGAGTTGAGGAGATCTCCATGTTCCAACAACGCGGCGACTGCTTGAGCCCATAGAGGACTTTGCGCAGTCGCCAGACCTTGTTCGTGCCATCGGTGAAGCCGGGGGGTTGTATCATGTAGATTTCTTCGTCGAGCTTCCCATGCAGGAAGGCGTTTTTTACATCCATCTGCTCCGGTTCCCAGTCGTACTGGGCGACAAGACTCAACAGTGCTCGAGCAGTGGTGTACCTCCTGACTGGTGCGAAGGTCTCATCAAAGTCGACTCCAGGGATCTGGGAGAACCCCTTAGCCATGAGGCGAGCCTTGTGCCGGTCGACGGTTCCATCGGGCTTCAGCTTACGCCAAAGGACCCATCGGGCAGAGACTGCCTTGCAGCCTGCAGGTAGATCCACAAGCTCAAAGACTCCATGTTCCTGGAGGGTGTGAGTTCCTCCTGCATGGCCTTCTCCCAGAGGTCAGCGTCTGCTGCCTCACGAGCCTGCCAGACAGTGGTGGGCTCAGGGAGAAGAGTGGGAAGGACAGAGGCCGCGAAGCATGCGGCGACATAACTGACGACGGAGGACTCAAGAGCACTGTGGAACTCATGGGCTACAAGAGCGTAGCCAACTGCAGAGTTGGGGTGTACAACACACACAGACAGGCCTAGTGCATCAAGGCCAATGGGTCGCACTGAGGGACCAGCTATGGAGGATGAGACTCTGGAGCGGGTGACCCGCTGAGTGGGTTGAGAGGCAGTGGACGAGCCCACGGGAACGAACTCAGCAGGCGTCCTGGAAGAGCGGGGGCACTCACGGGAGGGCTGAGAGGACAAAGAGGGAGGAAGAGCACGCAGTCTTCCTCCACGAATGTAGGACTAAAGATCGGAGATCGGAGCCTGAGGAGCGTCACCTACAGCAGTGTCAGGCACCGGAGGAGACACAGAGTCAGGAGAGTTGGGACTAGAGTGGGCAGTGGACTATGCAGGAGTGGGTGCCGAGTGTGAGGACTCGGGACTGTCAGTGGACGACGAGGACACGGGACTGCCAGCTGAGGCCAGGGACGACACGGACTCCGAGGAGGGCTCTGATGCTCCTGAGGACGAGGAGAGGGAGTCCTCGTCACTGTCCGTGGGAGTGACAGTAGGGGACGCCGTGTGAGAGGGAGAGGAGGACGCTCGGAGATCAGAGGCAGGAACAGACCCACCCTCCCCAAGCCGATGAAGCGAGGAGAGAGAAGAAGGAGGAGGGACATGAGACAGGTCACGGGGGAAGACATCCTCGAAGAAGAGGGCGTCACGCGACTCTATGGCGCGAGAGCGGTCGGGGTCCCAGAATCGCCATGCCTTCGACATGGTAGAGACACCAAGAGAGGTGCAGAGGCGACCGCGAGGGCTGAGTTTGTTGTCGCTGAAGTCCTCAGGCAACCAGACGGCAGCCACACAGTCCCAGACACGCGCCAAATGAAGGTCAGCACGGCGGCCGTACCAACGCTCAAAGGGGGTGATGTGGCGAGGGAGAGGACCGTGAGGAACACGGTTCCACACCCAGGTCATGTAGCACATGGCCTCGAAGGAGAAGACAGGGGAGAGGGATGACTGACTGAGGAGAGTACGAACACCGTCAGCAAGGGTGCGGTTCCAGCGTTCAGAGACACCATTTCGTTGGGGTGTGTAGGGAGCCAAAGGTTCCATACACACCCCACGACATGTCAGGAAGTGGGAAGTGGGACCCATGAATTCGCCACCGCGATCACAGCGAAAGACTTTGAGCCTGCGACCACAGGCCAGTTCAGCTTGCGGTAGCCAGGACTCCAGAGTGGGAAAAACGTAACTCTTTTGTCGAAGTGCAAAGACCCAGCACATGCGAGAAAAGTCGTCTGTGAGACAGAGGACATAACGACCGACACCTCCAAGAGCGTCATGGGCAAGGGGTCCCATGACGTCGGCGTGCAGGAGGTCAAGTGGGTGAGAAGTGCGGGACTCAGACGTGGAAAAAGGGGAGCGATGCATCTTGCCTTGCACACAGTCAAGGCAGTCAGTAGGGCTAGGGGCAAAGAACGTGTCTGCATCAAGACCATGAGTGGGCATGTCCCGGAGCAGACTGTCAATCGCAGCAGTGTGAATGTGACAGAGGCGGCGATGGAGCAACTGTGCATGGGCAGGAGTGAGAGAGCGGGCCACATGAACAAGGGCGGTCGAGGAAGGATGGGGTGCAAATGAGGGCACACGAAACAGGCGGTCATAGCGAGTGCCACGCAGCAAAACACGACAAGTGGTGCGATGCAACACAGAGGCAATGCCACGACTGGAGGAGAAGTCCATGCCCTGGTCGTCAAGAGTCGTAACAGATAGCAGACTCAGTTCAAGAGCGGGCACGTAAAGAACGTCAGGGAGGAAGAGTTCCCCCCCAGGGCCAACGAAGCGGACAACCCCAACCCCCTGGACAGGGAGAAGCTGGCCAGAGCCAGTGCGAACAAAGCGAACAGAGCCAACGGGACCCAAAGACATGAACGAGGAGCGACAAGAGGTCATGTGGTGGGTGGCCCCTGAATCAAGGATCCAGAAGCCACCCGTCACGCAGACAGACGCAGGGTCACGACTCACGGCGGCAATAGCAGAGCGAGGAGTGAGGCGCTGACCACAGGCGGCAAGACAACGAGGAAGATTGTACGACTGCCACTGCTCAATCAACGGGACGTCAGATGGGGGACAACCCTGGACATGACCGGGGGGAGGCCCACGAAGAGACGAATCAACGGCACACACACGCCCCCCCTCAACCGAACGCACACTCTCACCTCCCTGATCACGGAGGTGTCGTTGGTGAACTGCGTGAAAGAGTGCAGAGTCCAGCTGGCGGTCTTCATCAGATGGCCCGGTGATGAGTGCGCCAGGTGAGAGACGCTGGGGATTGGGAGCGAAGGAAGCCCACGGTGGAGGTGAGTAGAAGCCAGAGGGAGGCCCGAAGTAGACAGGGCCCCCAAGCCCTGGGGGCCAATCCCAGGGTGTGGGCGGAGGTGGTGAGGAGAGAGCAACACTTTAGGCAGCAGCTGTAGGTGAGGAGGAGGAGGAGGAGCGTGCAGGGCCAACACCTGACCCTGTGGAGATGGAAGAGCGTACAGATCCACTACCCGACCCCGAGGAGCGTGCCCAGTGAGCACGCATAGCTGAGGCAAGGCGTGCATCGTCAGGTGGGGCAGGGCACTTGGACGCCGCATGACCGGTGGCACCGCAGTTCCAGCACGTGACAGTGCTGGTGGAGGGAGCGGGGGATGCAGTGCCATCAGAACTGCGACCTTTGCCACCCCTGCCCTGCCCCCCACCGCCAGAGCCACCCCCACGGCCTTTACCTTTACCACCCCCCCCACCTCGACCACCCCCTTGTGTAGCAAGAGACGTGGCAGTAGTGGTGGAGGTGGTGGTGGAGGATGAGCTTGAGGCAGAGGAGGTGGAGGAAGAAGGGAGTGCGGTGGCTGCTGCTGCAATGGTGACGCGATGAATGCGTTTGTTCTGCAGTGAGCTCCACCAGTCGGTGAGGCGTTGGGAGGTAAACTCCCACAAGGCCCCAATGCAAGGGGGTGCATCAGCGGGGACAGGGATGGCAGCCAAACGCTCAAGCTCTGTGGCCTTCACCTCGCGGAAGATGTCGCTGAGCTCAGGGATGAGGCCATTGACGATGGAAAGAACAGCAGGGAGCTAACCAGGGGCGGCCTTGCCGAGGTCGCGCAACAGTCGCAGACTGCGAGCCCAATAGGCGTCAGCAGTCTTATCAGCACGCATGGAGAGCGTGTTGAACTGGACGGTGAGGATGCTCTGTGTTGCATGTCCAGTGACTGTCGTGCGCCGTTTGATCAGGGCATAAGCCCCAACTGGGTCAGCGGGGGTGCGGCGCGCAGTGTCTGCATTGTAAGACCCGATCTCATCAGTGAGATCGTCAGGTCCAGCTCAAATGAGGGCACGGACTGCCCCTGCCAACTCATAATCGGTTGGCACGAAGGGTGGAGCAGCTGAGGGGTTGGGTTCATGGTAGTATTCCTAGAGCTGTTCCCCCTGTGCCCAGGCACTGAAACGAACCTTCCAAGAGTGGAATG
Organism: Penium margaritaceum; assembly: GCA_023375785.1. Taxonomy (NCBI): domain Eukaryota; kingdom Viridiplantae; phylum Streptophyta; class Zygnematophyceae; order Desmidiales; family Peniaceae; genus Penium; species Penium margaritaceum. The sequence continues at coordinate 520,325 of SZWC01000154.1, read as the reverse complement.
TGAGATTGGAGGTGAAGTGGGGTGGAGTAGAATCAAAGTCGGGCTTGCGCTGTACTGATGGGGCAAGTGCTTTGGCTGTGGCTGCGCTGGCGGCTGCGGCAACTGCAAGCGGATTAGAGGAGGAAGAGCCAGTGGTGGCGGATGCGGAAGCGGGGGAGGTGAAGAATGTTGCAGCAATGCTGGCAGACTTAGTGCCGCGCAGTGTGGGTTGGAGACGATTAAGAACCAGGTCAGTAATGTTATCGGCGAAGGTCTCTTGGTCCGCCTGCTCAGCCCGCAGCTTCTCCTCAGCAACGCGTTGAGCAGTGACAGCTGCCTGCAGCGCATTACGCTCACGCTGAAGCTCAGCCTGGAGGGCCGTGTATTGGTCATCGTCAACTGGCATGTTGCCAGTGACGTGACTCTGCCGAGAAAATTTTGGCAAATTTTCCTTTGCCCCAGTGGGCGTGGAAAGTGTGTGATAGGGGCGTCGAAAGTTCGCTGCAAGGCAACAACCTAGACGCACGAACACGCCAGTACAAGACAGGCAGGGCGAGAGAGAGACCAAGAGAACCCGAGCTCACCAGGCACGACGGCGCAGTGAGAACAGAGGTGGTAGAGCCGCAGCAGCTGAGGAGGCGACGACTGCAACAGTGGCTGATGCGGAGACAATGAGGCAGGCTACACCTGTCAGTGCTGCAGCAGACAGGGTGGAGATGGTTGCAGCGGTCGAGATCAACAACTATATGTGACGAGTAACTGAAGATGAAGAGGAGGACAGAGAGGAAGCCTGTGATGTGGAGGTGTGGATAGAGTCAACTGCACTGGAGAGCGCTGTGGCTGCTGCAGCTGCTGCTGATGCCACTGCCTCTGCTGCTGCGGAAATCTGAGTAACTACGTTGACAGCAGCAACTGCCAAGAGTCCCTGATCAACAGTAGCCACGGTGTAAGTGTCAATGGATCTCCCTGCGGCAGTAGTGGCTGGTGCACGTGCGGCACGTGCAGTGGCTACAAAAGTAGATGCCATAGCAGCACTGGACACAAGTGCAGCCCGCAGAGCTACAAGAATATCAGGAGGCGAAGAGGAGGAGGACTCTGCTGCTGACAAGGCCGGAGATGCGGCACGACGCGAAGCAGGGGCTCTTGACGCTGTTGCCGCACAGGGTGAGGCCGTGCCACGGGGAGCGGCACGGCGGCGTTGCTGGCGCGTCCTATGGGCAATGGGCGGGCTTACCGGTGAGTGGCGAGGTCGGTGGTCACGTTGTGGTGCCGTAGCTGGTTTGTTCTACGCCGTCGGAGAATCGTCGGCAGCTGACTGGCAAAGGGCTGCGTAGTCCCTTGCGTCTACCCACTCGTAGTAGTCAGCAGGGTCGTAGTCTTCACCGGGGTGGTACCCCGAACTGCTGCGACGGACCCGCGACCACACCTCCCTCTCCGCACGCTCCTCGTAGTACGCGAGCTCCTCGTCAATGCGGGCACGGTCCCGCGCTGCTGTGGGCGACGTAGGGATAGGCTCGGTCACGGGTGGAGACGCCAGCGCGCCGAGTGCAGGACTGCCAGGGGGCAGCCTGAGTCGCTTAGGAGTGTGCAAGGGCAGGCCTCAATTGCTAGGGTTGGCACTGTTGCTGCAAGGAATGTGAGCGGAGTCACTGCTGCACGTGCGGTGCCCCGTGTGGCACGGGGCAGCTGCTTGCACTAAGCAGAGGCACCACACAGAGTGTGGGTGCGACAGGTGGTGTCCAAGCATCCGTTGTGCGTGCCGAGAGCAGAAGCACAGCGAAGGAGGGACGAAAGACGGCTGAGGAGTGATGGTGCCGTAGAGACAGTGGTACGAGGGCAGACCGAACCTCAGAGAGTGAGGAAGCGGCGGCGTGTGCCACTGTGAGAGTGTGGCATGCACGGCTCCCGGGAGAGTGGGGCAAGCTTGGTACCACCTCGTGGCGGTGCCGTCGTGCATGCATCGGTCGAAACCGGGAGTGGGCACGCCGTGAGTCACGGGTGTAGTGGGAGCGGCTGCTGCAGCTTCGGCCTCAAGTTGCCGCAGTGAGGTTGTTGCTTGCGCGGGATAACCCGCCACTTAGATGTGGCCCGAAGAGGTTTCACGAGGTCTCAGGACTGTCGCGGCGGGGAGGGGCAGCCCTCTTGCTCTGATACCAGTAGGTAGCCTTGAATGCTAAGCTAGTAAGCAAGCAAGTAAGCAGCAAGCAAGTAGCTGGCGACAGGAGGAACCATGGATCGGGGGGGGCAAGCTCAAAAAACTAGAGAGCGAGAGTGAATCAGTAACAAGTGAGCGAAGTGATGATAGCCGGTTGACCGGGCCACCCACGCGAATCACTCGACGTGGGGCCCGGACGCCACCCAGGGATCGAACCTGGCCCTGGAGCGAGCGAGCTCCAGGCGGTTTCTCACACGCCGGTATAACCGAACGTGTGGTCCCGAGGGATCAGCAACCCGGTACTACGCAAAAAAGCATGCAAGAGTGTAGGAGATCAGTCACACCACAACCATGCATGTCAACAAATGTATCCCCCATTTTGGCATGTGCCATTATCACTAAACTAAGGCTCGTCATGAGGACAATGTTGGTGCTGTGGCCATCACTCTGCAACTTGATGGTGCCACTATCACTGTGCGCCCCATGCTGCGTCACTGTCTTGCACTGAAGAGCCTCAGTCAAGATTAATCACCTGCAGTGATGAGGTGTGTGTGTGTGTGTGTGTGTGTGTGTGTGTTTGTG
>SZWC01000154.1:441425-496074 GCA_023375785.1 Penium margaritaceum | reverse complement strand
GGGGGGGGGGGGGGGGGGGGGGGGGGGTGAGAACTGGCGCAATCTTTGCGCCGCAAAGATCGCGGCAAGCGAGCACGGATTAGGGGAAAACAGGGGGGGGGGGAGGGGAGGCCGCCGTAGGCCGGCGGCCGTGCCTCTGACGAGAGCTCATGGGGGTGGCAGCTAGTCCGCTGCAGCGCTTGTCGCGAGCCGGCGACTGCGCCTTTGACTAGACTGGACGCGACTGTAGACGGCCGGGAAGATGTGGCGACAGTAGGCTGACTGTGCGCCCGCTTTTTGCCATGATGGATTGAGGAAGCAGCCTGCGCGTACAATAGCAGATGGTCCTGGGAGGACAGCAGGCCTAAAGATTCATCATCTCGCGTCGTAATGCGGACAGGCCGGAGGGTACAGGCCGGCCGGACCGTCCTGCTACCCAGGTAGAAATGGACACAAAACTTAAAGGCAAAAACGAACGCGCATTAGTCTAATTACATACTTTTTGGACATGCCTTCTACGAATGGATGGTTTGCGATTCTTGCTGCTGAATGTTGAAGCCCTTTCAAGTGAACTTTTCAGTGGTTGCTGTTTGGACAGGCCAACATCTTCCAGCTTGCACTTTCCCGCGGGACCGTGTCTTGTCGACAAACCTAGGGCGCTTCGCCACGATGTCCTCGTCAGACCAAAAAACTCTGACAGATGGAATCCTGACGAGTTGGAGGGCCTCTTAAGAACAAAGATAAATGATGTTCGACCAGTGTTGACGCGCCAACTGGCGCCACCTCGCTCCGCCATACATACCGCGTGAATGGCAGAGAACGATCGTCCTCCTTGGGAGACGACGGACGGGAACGCCATTTACCCCTCGCTACGGGGAAAAGGTCGTTTTCCCCCCCCATCGAGGAACAAGTTCAAAACGATCCTTCCATGGAACTAAAATTCCTCGCTGGCCCAAGAGAAGTGAAAATGAAGGGTTACTATGTGACCCAATAAGTCACCATCATCCCCGCCTCACAACCACAAACTTCATTTGCTCCATCTATACAGAAGGTGGTTGTAGCGTGGCAGTGCTGTTGTGATGTGAGTTGTTTCCGTCCATATGTACAGCTTATTGTGTCCACTCGGCCGTGTCCATGCTTGTGCAGATCCCTGATGCGGGCTCAGCTGGGGCCGGAGCACTGATTATTGGTGGTTCCATCCACCAGCAGCTGCCAGATGGCTGCCACGACGTCCCGGGTGCTTGTTGGGGTGCTCTCCAGTTTTTCTGCTAACGTTAGAGTTTTCTCGGTGGACTGGCTCTCGAGCCCGATTTGCATATTTTGCATTTTCTGTCCACCAATCGATGCTGGACTTGTGCGTGTGACTAGTCGTAGCATCCGGTTCAAGATTCTGCATCTCTAGGTTCAGACGGTGTTGCGTTTGGATGCCTGTGCGCAGAGTTGCGGCCAAAACAGTGGTTTTGAGCCGATTTTAGGACAAACTGACACTACCGCGTGCGTCACCCGTCATGTGCCGCGGCAAAAATTTATGTTGTGTGCTTGTCATTTGTCGTTTATCTCTGCATTACTAAGCTATTGGAGCTTATGAGACTTCGCGCGTCTCCCTATCCTGATCCTTGCTATTTTTTGCACCTGCTTGCTTGCTAGTGCGCCAGCTCACTAGACAGTGTCGCCACATCAGTATTACCAAGGTTAGGAAGCTTCCTATAAATTTCTCATGGTATCAGAGCAGCGAGACCCCTCTCGTTGAGCTACGCTGCAGAGACGCAACACCGGCAGCAGCAGTGAGAGTCATCGCCGCCGCCACATCCTGGGACCCGTCGCAGCCGACGTTAGCAGCAGCAAAGTCACCACGCAATCCCCACCACCGTAGCAAGTGGAGCTGCGGCAGTGACGAGATCCAGCAGCCACGCCGATCAACAGCAGCAGCACCAGGTGCCAGCAACAGCTGTGTCTAGTTGCCGGCTTGTACACAAAACAAAGGGAGTACCAGCTCGCAGCAGCAGCGGCAGCGGCTACAGCAGCGCAGCAGTAAACCCGCCGCAGCACCGGCGGCGGGCTTGCGCGGCACTGCTGCTGCATAGCAGTGCTCCGCAGCTGCGCAGAAACTGCGCAACACTGTGCAGGCCTACGTGGCACTGCGTAGGCCTACGCAGCCCCTACGCAACCGCGAGCAGGGGGTGACGAGGTCACTCCCACCAGTAACGCGGAGTTCGCGTTACCTCCACCCAAAAAAAGGGCGTAAAATACGCCAGCGACAAAAACGCTAGCGTTTTTTGCTAGCGTAAAAAACGTTGACGTCATCATATGCTGTGCTGACGTCAGCAATTTTGGGGTCAAAACGTCAATTTTTTTAACGTTTCAAATTCTCGAGAAACACTGTCAGTTTCTTGTTCGGAGCATATTTTACGTTCGGCCCTATACTGAGCATTGCGATGGCGCCGGTCCGTGACAAGGGCAACGGGCTAGTTGACCCCTTTTCCTCCTCTTCGGACGTTAAGAGTCCGCGGTCGCAATCCCTCATGATAGACGAGCTTTGTCGGTCGCAGGACGAGATGTGCCGGCAGTAGCAGACGTAGTCCGACGCGTTGCAGGAGATCACGGAATTACTACGGGGTCGTTCGCAGGCTTCACAGCAGCCACCTGGAGGATCTATTGGAGCTGCACCATCTGCTCAACATTCTACACCCTACACAGTGCCGCGACCTCAGCACCACTCATCACAGTTGGACACCTGGGATGAGGAGGAGATTGAGGATGACTTGCGTGAGCACGAGATTCGTGTGCTTGAGGAGCGCATCCGTGGTTTACGTCTGGGATCGCAGCCTCTCACTCCGCCACCTTCTCGTCGTCGGGATCAGCCACGTGGTTCAGCACCGTTCACCTTTGGTGGCGTTTCCCTCAATGGTGTACCCCGTCCACCGTCTCCCGAGCCTGAGGTCGCCCTCCCCACGGAGCGGCGACCGAAGGACTTTGAGACACCTCCACCCCGTTACAATAGCGATGAGGGCTTCGATTGCTGTGAGACCTTGTTTCCGATGTGGGCCGATTCTGAGGGTGTCTGGCCCTACTACCACAGCCAGTACCAGACCTGCGACGCTCACTAGGTCCAGACGGCACTGAGAGCGATGCGCGGTCTCCTCTACGCCATGCCATGGGAGACTGTGGTCGACTTCCAACCCTTTCTCAGTGAGACAGGGACCGGGACTGGAGCAGATCCACGTCAGGACTGGGAGTTGGCCCTGGCACATCTTGCTACGGAGACCCATGTCACGAGGGCGGCCCGACTACATGAGTTTCACTCACTCCATCAGGGTCCCACGGAGCTTGTAGCTGACTACTGGAGGCGCGCGATGCGCCTTTACATGCACCTTGGGACTGGTGGCGGGACGCAGCTGTGGGCACTCGACACCATCATTATGGGGGCGCATTTGGACCACGTTGAGCTCATTACGGGCTTCGATCATGTGGCTCTCTCTGAGTTGTCAGAGTCATTACTGTTGCTTCCTTGGGCCCATCGCTACTTCATCCAGGCCACATCGGCTCATGAGGCTACCATCGCCCATCAGTAGAGTCCACTTGTTGCAGCAGTGACTGCGACCCCTCCTACGCCTCTGTCCCATCTCACTAGTCCCACCTCCACCGCTTCCTCCTCCTCCTCTATCTCGAGCGGCCACACTCAAGGCGTTGAAGCGGCCGCACAGGGGAAGAAGGGGAAGAAGCAACGCAGGAAGGGATAATAGCAATAGCAGCCGGCAAGTAGTGGTAGTGGACGTTCTGTCCACTACTACAACTGTGGAGGCACTCACCGCTACACGGAGTGTGAGCAACCCCTTGACTGGAATCGGATCATGGACGGCCTTCAGGCGGCACACACGCAGTGGACCTCCTCGAGTGACACACGAACTGGGCGCGCCACGACCACGAGTGCGGCAGACGCATCCGTTTCACCAGGCGGCAGCGATGATGTGGACCCTCGAGATCGCACGATCGCAGAGCTTCGTCAGCTGCTGGCGCTTCGTACTCAGGGAGGTGCGAGTGTGTTGTCACAGCCGAGGGATCCCGACACAGCTTGTCTTACTACGTCTGTTGCCCGTGAGGATGCTTGTGGTGGATCTATGTTGGCCTGCGATGAGGATGGACCTGACAGTACCGACTAGCTTGACAAGTCACAGATCCGTGTTGTTCGCCGTTGTCTTGAGTCCTCCAGTGAGCGTCCAGCAGAGGCAGAGTGTTCTGTGGCACATTTCTCAGTGTCGACGACTGGTCATGAGCCGGGTGGCACCTGGATTATTGACTCTGGGGCCACCCATCACATGACCTCTTGTCGTAGTGACTTCATTGTGCTCAGTCCCGTTGCGTCCGTTCGGTTTGTTCGCACAGGGTCTGGCCAGTCGTTGCCTGTGCAGGGAGTTGGGATTGTGCGGTTGGATGGTCCATCTCGCCCCTTGTACATTTCTGATGTGCTCTTTGTCCCTGCTCTTGAGCTCAGCCTGCAATCTGTTCATGCATGCACCAGGATGGGTCTCACGGTTGAGCACCTTCCTGACTCAGCCACAGTGACTGCTCTTGATACACGCGCCATCGTGCTTTGTGCCTCTGTTGTTGATGACCTGTATCGTGTGTCTCGTTGCATTCCCTCCGTTTCTTCTCCCCCTCTCTCCTCTACGCATGTATTTGTCACTGGTGTTCTCTCCCCTGAGCACAAGCGCTTGTTACATCGTCGCCTCTGCCATGTGAGCTCGGACACTAAGTCCAAGCTCTTTCGAACTCAGCCAGCCCTCGATCTGGACGAAGCTTCTCTTAAGAAGCCGCCCAAGACCAACTCTCTTTTTTGCGCCCAAGGTAAGATGTATTGCTGCTCTTACCCTGACTCCTCCTCCCAGGTACTACGCCCACTAGAGTTGGTCCACTTGGACCTTCTGGGTCCTCTCCCAGTCGATTCCCTCTCTGATCGGGGTCGATATGTTCTCACCCTGACTGATGACTTCACTCGGATGCAGTGGGTCTACAGCCTCCGCCACAAGAGCGATGCCGCAGTGGCGGTCCGCCTGTGGCTTGTGATGGCTGAGCGTCAGTCTCGTCACACCCTGCACACGTTCCGCTCATATCGTGGTGGCGAGTTCTTAGGCGATATGGATGCCAACTTTGTCGAGCACGGTATATTTCACCAGTTTTCCGGCCCTGCTACACCATAGTAGAACGGTGTGTCTGAGCGTTGGAACCGCACCATGGAGGATGCAGTTCGCGCTATGCAGTCTCAGTGTGGTCTACCGGAGTCCTTTGCCATTGAGGGCTTCTCCTACATGACGTGGGTCTGGAACCGCTTGTCGCATGGTCCACTTCCAGACCATGTCACGCCGGACGAGTTGTGGTTCGGCCATCGTGCTGATCTCCATCTCGCCCGTGTTTGGGGGTCCCTCGCCTGTGTCTGGTACACCGAGGACTAGCAGGGATCCAAGGTCTCACCTCGGGGACGCATGTGTACCTTCCTCGGCATCTCCCCGCAGTCAAAGGCCTGGCGCTTTGGAACCCTGCTCGCCATCTCATTGCCGAGTCTCAAGATGCTCTCTTTTTTAAGGCTCTCACCTACCGCAACTTGTCCAGCATTCTGTCGCTGGCCACCAACCACGTTCCTACAAGTGCGGCCTCCCAGCGGATGGGGGAGTTTAGTCCTACGGATGGGTCCGTCCGGGCCTCCTCACCTGTGGTCCGATCTCCGGCTGCTGACAATCCGGCCATCGTGGATGTGGGTCCAGTAGCCTCATCGGTTCCCTCTGGCACACATGATCCCGTGCCGGTGTCAGACCCCTCTGGCACACCTGATCCCGTGCCGGTTTCAGACCCCTCTGGCGCACCCGATCTCGTGCCAGTGTCGGTCCCCTCTACCACACCTGATCCCGTACGAGCGTCAGTCCCCTTTGGCACACCTGATCCCGTGCTGGTGTCAGACCCCTCTGGCACACCTGATCTCATGCCAGTGTCGGTCCCCTCTGCCACACCTGATCCCGTAAGAGCGTCAATCCCCTCTGGCACACCTGATCCCATGCCAGTGTCAGCCCCCTCTGTCACACCCACTCCCGAGCATGCACCCATGTCCCCTACGGCTCTGGCTCAGTAGCCTTCCCCGCAGCTTGAGGTGAGCGCCTCAGCATCGGGCTACTCCCGCGAGCCCGGTGGTCGTCTTCGACCATTGGCCTCTAGGGCTCTGCGGGCTACTGACTCAGCGCCCAGGCGCCCAACTCGTAGTGTTCAGAGTGGCGAGCCTGGCACGAAGGCCCTTGGCTTGAGTGTCCAGGCAGACTACACTGAGCTGTACCCAGCATGTCCTGTTGGCCACGAGTTGGTCTCTCAAGAGTTCTTGGTCGCTTGCGATGCCGGAGCCGACCTTGCCGTGGTCAGACTGAGTCCGGAGGCGTGTGTCTTAGCCACCCAGAGCACTCACTCAACGACGCCTGATCCATCCACGTTGAAGGAGGCACTCTCAGTTCACGATGCCGACATATGGCGTGCTGCTTGTGAGGATGGGCTGAGAGCCACCCGTGAGCACGGTATCTATGAGCTTGTCGACCTCCCGCCTGGGCGGAAGGCTATACGGGCCAAATGGGCCTTCTGCAAGAAGGTGAAGCCTGATGGTACACTGGATCGCTACAAGGCTAGCTTGACGGCAAAGGGGTTCTCGCAGGTTGAGGGAGTAGATTTGACTGACAGCTTTGCACCAGGTTGGCCGCATGACCACCGCTCGCGCTCTGTCCAGGGTTGTTGCTCACCACGACTGGGGGCTGCACCAGATGGACGTGAACAATGTGTTCCTCCATGACACCTTAAAGGAGGAGATCTACATGGTCTAGCCACCTAGATTCAAGGTCGTTGACAAGGTCTGGCGCTTGCGCAAGGCCTTGTATGGCTTGAAACAGTCACCCAAGTGCTAGAACTTGGAGATCACCGGTCCACTAACACGTGCCGGTTACGTACAGAGTGACGCTGACCCGTACCTCTCTCGTAGACGGACAGCTGAGAGCTTCACTGCCATCCTGGTCTACGTGGACGACCTCCTCATTGCGTCATCAGGTGTGATGGGGTTGGAGGCCGTGAAGGAGGCCAAGGCAGTTCTCCAGGCTGCCTACAAGATGAAGGACTGTGGTCCTGCAGCTGTGTTTCTCGGGATGGAGGCGACGGACACTCTTATTGCATCAGGCACGTTATGCCTGCGTTGTGGGGGAGCGGTTTACAGACCTCCTGGGTGTAGTTCCTATAGCCTCCAACCCCATCACACCTAAAGGGCACGATGCTATGAAGGTGGATGATCCCGCATGCCTGGGGGAGACAGTGGATGTGACCCTATACTTGCGCCTAGTTGGCTCTTTGATGTACTTGGCCACTACCACACGACCCGATATTGCCTTCGCCATCAACCTCCTTGCACAATTTTCACAGTGTCCTCGTGCAAGAGCCCTTCATGTGGCTGTGCGATTGGTGCGGTACCTGGTGTCCACACCGTACCTCGGACTCTACTTTCGACGGCAGTATTCGGTGGTAGTCGACAGCTACACAAACAGTGAGTGGACGTGGAATCCTGATGGGCGCAGTTGGACAGGCTACGTCTTCCTATTTGGTGGCACCGCTGTGTCCTGGCGTAGTGGTAAGCAGGGTTGTATCGCACGTAGCTCATCAGAGGCTCAGTATGTTGCTCTGGGGGCTGGGGCTACTAAGGTGGTGTGGCTGCAACGTCTATTTCGTGAGTTGCATCAGTCTCTGCCTTGCATCATTCTGCGCTGTGACAACCAGAGTGCTCTTGCCATTGCAGAGAACTCAGGTGTGTTTCATGCATGCACAAAGCACATTACTGTTGAGCATCACTTTGTGCATGATCTTGTGGAGCGGCAGGTGATCTCCATCATTTGGGTCGGCATGGACATGCAGCGGGTTGACTTATGGACCAAGGCACTTGCGTGCGGAAAGTTCATGGTGGCCATTCGTTCTGTCGGGCTACGCCCCTTGCCTGAGAGTCGCTGAGAGTGGGGTGTGTGAGCATGCACTATTGAGCATCTTGTTGTATACTTGTGTCAGTTCTGCACGTGTATGAACATGCGTACCATCGGGTCATGGGGGAGTGTTGTAATGTGAGTTGTTCCCGTCCATTTGTAAAGCTTACTGTGACCACTCGGCCGTGTCCATGCTCGTGCTAATCCCTGATGCGGGCCCAGCTGGCACCGGAGCACTGACGGTTGGTGGGTCCATCCACCAATAGTTGCCAGACAGCTTCCACGATGTCCCGGGTGCTTGCTGGGGTACTTTGCAGTTTTTCTGCAGACGTTAGAGTTTTCTCGGTGGACTGGCTCTCGAGCCCGATTTGCATGTTTTGCATTGTTTGTCCACCGATCGATGCCGGACCTGTGCATATGATCAGTCTTAGCGTCCGGCTCAAGGTTCTGCATCTATAGGTTCAGACGGTGTTGCGTTTGGATGCCTGTGCACAGAGGTGCGGCCAAAACAGTGTTTTTGAGCTGGTTTTAGGACAAACTGACAGTACCGCGTGCGTCACCTGCCGTGTGCCGCGGCAGGTATTTATGTTGTGTGCTTGTCAATTGTCATTTCTCTATGCATTACTAAGCAAATGGAGCTTATGAGACTTGGCGCGTCTCCTTAGACTGATCCTTGCTATTTCTTGCACCTGCTTGCTTGCTAGTGTGCCAGCTCGCTGGACAGTGTGGCCACATCAGTAGCAGCAAGGTTAGGAAGCTTCCTAGCAATTTCTCAAGTGTCATGCCGACCGGTCGAAAGAGCCACGTGGCTCGAGCAAGGTCACCTGCGGCTGTGGGCGATTGGACGAGATGGCTTGGGGGTCAGAGACCCTCAAGCACTGCGGTTGTTCGCTAAGGATTCTGTCGAACCGGTAACACAGGTTAAAGTTTGGGAAAAACAGCAACTTACCCCTCTCGTTGCTCAATTTCAGCATGCTGACGTCGCACGGCATGCGGCTTCATCATGCTGACATAGCAATTCTTAACACAACAATCACAATCCCCTTCATTGTTATGTCGAACCGAAGCGAAGATGATGAACAAGTAGTAGTTGCAAGGCAGAACACAGTTAAGAATTTGGGACACTTGAGTAATTTATATTGAGCAAAAAGTGTACTTTGATCAAAAGTGTCAAAATGATCGAACACATATGTACAAGTAGGACATGGTCATGATCGTGAAGTTGATTTTTCACCGGCACGTGTGGAGTCGCGTCGTGAGTGGTCAGATTGAGAAGCTTTGCTGAAAAATCGGGGCTTCGAAGATCGATGACGAAGATGCAAGATGCGTCTTCATACATCTCCATATTTCTCACAAGTCCACCAAAGGTCGTGACAATTCTGTCGATGGTTCTTGAAAGTGGTCCAAGTTGTCAAAGAGTGTGAGAAGGATGGCCGAGGGGGCAAGGGCAGTTGCCCGAATTGCCCTCGACCATCGGAGTGAAAGTTTGGTTCTCGCTGCGCGGTGGGCTATTTGTGTAATTACGTAAATGCCTATTGGTTTTCAACACATCTCTCATTTGTACTCTGTTGTGTCCTCCTAGCTTGTGTACGGCGTGCAGATGAATGACGGCAATACATGACGCTACTGGAATGTCATCTTGTGGAGCCGATGCACGCTAGGCCTACACGCAGTTTGTTGGAGCCTCCTCCCTCCAACGTGCTCAGCTCCATCGGTAGACATCCTCGGTATTCATGCGCCAGCAGTCACTATCACTGCATATATTGACTGCACGCGTCCAGCGCTGTGACTGACTACACTGTTGCATTTGCAGTGCCACGTTATGCCTAGGGTCCAAGTTTCATGATTTTCGGGCACTATTGATATCGGGGATTGGCGTAGACGTTGCCTGGGTTTAGACAGCCATAACTCCTCACTGATATTTCTAGCTGATTCTGACTGCACGACTGCGTTCGCAGCATGCTTATTGTGGTATGGTCCAGTTTTCAAGCAAAACAGATGACGCCCGGGTTTTGGGTTGTCGGCCGTCTGGCAGGGCTCAGCGACAAAACCCTACCTGGCAGAATACATGTCTACTTTCTTATTGGCTTAGAAACTGAGCAATAATATCTACAGAGGTGGGGGGAAGCTAGAATTTGGAAGGGTCTCTCATTGTTGCTTATTCTCAGTTCTTACTCGGCCATTTCCAGTTTTCAGCTGTTGTCTGGCGCTAACTCTGGCACGAGCAATTATGAGTAACAAACACTAGAGCTCTCAAACTTAGGCTCTGGTGCAGCGGACCGAGGGGGCAGCTTAAGCAACGAGCGTGGATTCCCGCACGTTGCATCAACAATGCAGTTGTCCCAACCTGCTGCCTTAGAAGAATCCCACCTAGGTATCAGAGCTATAGAGCATGAAGAGAAGCAAAACACCGGCGAAAAGGTCCAGTCAACGTCTGCAGTCCCTAGAACGCGCCCATGCAGGGGAAATGTTGCCGGATTTTCTCTGGTAGTGTTGACCCGCCTGGCGACGTTATCAAAACGCCCCCGATGCGGGGGAAATGCTGTCAATCTTTTTTGGCAGCACAGATCCCACGACGGTGGTAACGTTGGTGGAAGCGCGGCCGGCACACAAGACCAACGTTGGAGCGGCGTCAACGTACATGGCGATGACTCCAAGAAAGTGATTGTACTGCTGCCAGTGTGGCATCAGTAGCTACACGCGGCAATAGCAATAGCAGCTGCACGTAGCAGGAGCAGCGAGCAGCAAGCAGCTATCAGTGAGGAGCGGTAGCAACCTGCAACAGTAGCAGTAGCAGGCAATAGCAGCAGCAGCCGGCAATAGCAGTAGTAGTGTGCAATAGCAGCGAGCAACAACAACAGCCCGTTTTGATAGTAGTAGCGGGCAGCATCAGCAACAGCGTGTAGCAGCAGCAAGTAGTAGCAGCAGCAGTAGCGAGCAGTAGCCAGCAGCAGCCAGTAGCAGCTAGTAGCAGCCAGTAGTAGTCAGTAGTAGCAGTTGTAGCAGCTACTGGCAGTTGTAGCAATAGCTGCTGCTTGCAGGTCGCTGCTCGTAGCGAGCAATGAGGTTGCTGCTCACAGCTCGCAACGAGTAGCGAACAGCGAGCTCACTGCTCATAGTGAGCAGCGAGCAACGACCAGCGAGCTCACTTCTAGTAGCTCGCAGCGAGCAGCGAGTATGGAAAAACGAGAAAAAACACACATAGACACTCACACACAAAGATCCCCCATCCCCGCAGGTGGCTCTGTTACAACAATAGTAGCCACCATAGTTGTTATAGTAGCTGCACCAGCTGTAGTAGCGTAGCACCTGTAACAGTACCAATAGCACATAGCAGCTTCATAGTAGGAGCGGTTGCAACTTCAACAACAGCAACAACAGTAGCCGCACTAGCAGCTATAGCAGTAGCAACATCTCCAACAGCAGTAACAACAAAAACCACAATAATAGCATCAATAGTAGTAGTAGTAATAGCTACGACAATAGCAACAGCATCAGCAATAGCAGTAGTAGCTGCTATAGCAGCAGTAGTAGCTATAGCAGCAGTAGCTATAGCAGCAGTGGCAGCAACAGTAGTAATACTTGATGCAACAGTAGTAGCAATGGCAATGGCAGCAGCAACAACAACAATAGTAACAACGGTAATTACAATAGTAGTAGTAGCTTTGTAGCTGACGAAACAGTGGCTGCAGCAACAACGCGACAGCCATTGTTGACATCATCCATACTCGGTTGATGTTAATGCTGACGTCACTGCTGGTGTAAAAAAACTACAACAGCAACCCTGCAGATAGCATATTAGTAACTGCTGACGTCAGCCATCCTAGGCTGACATCACTATTGATGTCACCATTGACATCAACAGCACACACACAAAAGAGGAGGGGAAATAAAGGACACCATGGCAGTGAATGGAGAGGGCTCCTCCTCTGTTGCAGGGTTCCCCTTTCTACAACAACTGAAGCAGTTGCAGCAGCAGCAGCAGCTGCTGCCGCCACTACAATAGCAACAAATAGAGTAGTAGCAGCAGTTGCTGCCGACACTACAATAGCAACAAAAACAGTAGCAGCAGTAGCAGCAACAACAACAATCCTTGTAGTAGTAGTAGTAGTAGCCAAAACAACAACAGCAACAACAGCAACAACAAATACCACAACAGCAACAACAGTAGTAGTAGCAACAACCATAGCAGCACCAGCAACAGTAGTAGCTGCAGCAACATCTGTCACTGCAGCAGCAGCCGTGGCAACACCAATATCCTGCAAGCTTTGTCACCGGTCCTATTGGCTTGGCAGATCCGCATGCCACTTTGCGCCAACAGCTCGAAATGCTGACACAACAGATAGCGGCACTACAGCCGCCGACAGAGCTTTCGTAGCGGCAGCCACAACAGCAATGTCAGCAACCACCCCAACAGCAGTAGTAGCGTCAGCAAGCTCTGTTTGTTCCACCTGGGTATGTGAGCCCTACGGTATCCTATGCCAAGCAATACCTGGCGTAGCAACACACTCAGTGCCACCAAAAGACAGTGACACCAATCCTAGGCCCCACTCTGGGTGTCGGCCGTAGGCTAAAGGACTTTAAAACCCCACCGCCGCCGCTTCATGCTGGTGAGCAGTTCCGGAGCTGGGAGCTCTGCTTCTAGATCTTGGCACATGGCGAGGGCTTGTGGTCCTACTATGTCCTACCCTTCGACTCCATCCAGGCTGACAAGGTATATGATGTTAGTCTCGCCATACGTGTCGTCCTTGTTGCCCCTCCAACTGCACGTCTTGCCTCAAGCCCTTCCTTGGCAGCCTCACCACTCGCACACTCCTGGACCCTACAGTAGTGTGGCACGTACTCACGTGCCCTCATCGTCTTTCCAGTGACGCCAAGACCAGCCGCCTGATCCGGGAGTTCAACTCCCTCCGCATGGGGGAGATTGAGATAGTCACCTCTTATTGGCAGCGTAGACAGGACATCCTACGCCGCCTCAAAGATATTGCGCCACCACCTCTCTCCGCACTCCTGACCATCAAGCGCGGTGCCATCGACGCTTTCTATGACGTCTTCGTCCACTTATCCCAGGAGGTCCTCACCGTGATGGCTGCCCAATGTACCCTTATGCCCTGGGCATACGAGTTCTTCCTTCGCATAGAGGAGGCTCGTCAGGAGTCACACATCCATTGCACGGAGTCCCTCGCTTCTCCTGACGTTGCCTCTATGGCTATTACCTCCCCAGCAGCAGCCGCGTGTTTTGGCGCCTTCTCATGTGGCAATAAGAAGTGCACGGGGAAGAAGAGCAAGTGTCCACAGCAGCAGTCCAATAGACCCGGTGGCGGCAACCTCGTATACCAAAACTGTGGTCAGTCAGGACACGGGTGGCACATGTGTTCACTCCCAACTGACAAGGCTCGTGTCTTTGCCACCATGCGTTGCCAGTGTGAGCGTCGCCTTGCCACCACTGCCATGACTTTTGCTACTCCTCCTACATCCACACTGCTCACATCGGCTCCACATCAGTATCTTCCGTTGCCGTCCGTGCCCACTCCTCCATCACCGATGCCTTCCTCCTCCTTCTTGGACTCCGGTGTCGTCACACCGAAGTCGATTTACTCCGTCTGATCCTCCACCCGCGAGCGTCAGCTGGAGCAGTTCATCGCACTCCAGCTCGGCCTTCCTCGCCCTCCTCTCTAGGAAAGTGCGAGTTGCAACGTCGTTGGTTCCACTGTCCTACCCTGCATGACAAAGTCTGTGCTACGATCATGGAGTATCCCTTCATCCACTCCATCCTCTTTCGTGCCCTTCCTACCTGCTCTTCTTTGTCATGATGTCGCCCGGCTGGATGACTGGCAGTCCTTGTTCGCACCTCCGTCCACCGCGTCCGCGTCCCTCCCCCACTGCCATGTGACTATTAGCGACCTGGCCACACCAACCCAGGACCTCTCAGAGACATGGATCCTTGACTCCGAGGCCAAGCATCACATGATGGCCTTTCACGAGGCCTTCAGTGTCCTTGGTCCCATCACTAATGTCTCCGGGGTTCAGACAGGTTCTGGTCAGGTGATACCCATTCGTGGTGTCGGTGTTGTTCGTTTCCGTGGACCTGTTGGTGATGACTTCGTGACTGATTTCCTCTTTGTCCCTGGCCTTGAGCTCAGCCCCCTGTCTGTCAAAGCCCTTGATCGCGTGAGAATAGACATTCTGCATTCACATGGTGTTGGAACTGTGTCGTTGCGTCCATCAGGTCGTGTCATTTTGCATGCCACTGCCCGTGGAAACTTGTGGCATGTACCACGCGTGTCCACTTCAACCTCTGTCCCCTCCCCATCGGCCGACACTGGCCACGTGTTTGTTACTAACACACTCTCTCCGCAGCACACACGTCGCATCGTCGCCTCTGTCATGTCCACTCTGCTGATGGAGACAGCATGTTTTGCATGCAGCCTGCCACAGGCCTTGATCCAGCTCCTTTCCTCTGTCGTGTCCCACCGAGTGCATTGATTGTGCTCAGGGGAAGATGCATCATTCCACCTATCCCCTCTTTGCCTCTCGTGCGACCGCCCCGCTCGACTTGATTCACTCTGATGTCATGGGTCCCCTCCCGACAGAGTCCGTCCGGGAGCACGGTCGTTATGTCTTGATACTGACGAACGACTACTCTCGCTATCACTGGGTCTTCTGCCTTCGGCAAAAGAGCGACGTCGGTCCTACCATTTGGGACTGGCTTGTTCATGCTGAGCGTGAATGTGGTCACCCCCTCCGCAACTTCCGTTTTGATCATGGGGGTGAGTTTCTGGAGGAGACCACACTCTTCCTCGCCTCTCGTGACGTCCATCATGAGATGTCAATGCCTTACACACCTGCCTAGAACGACGTCCCTAAGCGGTGGAACCGCACCATGGTCGACACCGTCCGCACCATGCGGGTTGAGTCCAGTCTCTTTGACGGCCTCTATTTCGAGGCCATGACCTACATGACATGGGTCTGGAACCGGATTCCCCATGGACCCAATCTCGTCAATCCACACCATACCAACACTGGTGTGGAGAGCTAGCCGACCTCTGTCCGACCCACATCTGGGACTGCGTTGCCATCGTGTGGCTGCCTGCACCACACCAAGATAGCAAGCTCGAGCCTCGCATTCGTCCTTGCACCTTCCTTGGCATCTCGCGTCAGTCCAAGGCATGGCACTTCTGGGATCCCACCCGGCACCACATCATCGACTCCTGGGATGTCCTCTTCTTTGAGGACCTGTTTCCCCACAACCTCGTTCGCTCCAACGCGTCGATGTTCCTTTCGTCGCGTGGGGGATTGGTGAGTCCATCCTCCGCCCAGTCGCGTCCGAGTGTCCCATCGTCTGCGCCTGCGAGACTGTACCAACTGCCCCATACGTGTCCGCTAGCCCCTCCGTGGCAGCTGTCCCATCCTTGTCTGCCACCCCCTCCGGGCCGGCTGTCCCATCCGTGTCCGCTAGCCCCTCTGGGCCGGCTGCCCGATCCGTGTCCGCCAGCCCCTCAAGGTCGGCTGCCCCATCGGTGTCCTCCAGCCCCTCCGGGCCGGCTGTCCCATCCGTGTCCACCAGCCCCTCCAGGCCGGCTGCCCCATCCGTGTCCGCCAGCCCCTCCTATCCGACTGCCCCGACTGTGTCCGCCAGCCCCTCCGGGCCGAATGCCCCATCCGTGTCCGCAAGCCCCTCCGGGCCAGCTGCCCCATCTGTATCCGCCAACCCCTCCTGGTCGGTTGCCCAGTCTATGTCCGCTAGCCCCTCCGGTCCGGTTGTCCCATTTGTCTCCGCCAGCCCCTCTGGGCCGGCTGCCGCATCCATGTCCGCCAGCCCCTCCAAGCTGGCTGCCCTGTGCGTGTCCACCAACCCCTCCAGGCCAGCTGCCTCGTTCACGTCCGCCAGCCCCTCGGGGCCGGCTTCTCGTCTGTGTCGGCGAGCTACATACATGGTCGTGGCGCGAGCCTTCGACCCAGGCCGACAGTGAGCACTCAGGCCGCCTCCTCACGCCCTCTTGTTCCATGACCTCCTGTCAACCCACGAGGCTCCTTGCCTCCTGCCAGACCCAGTTCCACAGTCGTGGATGGGGACCCCGACGCCAAGGCACTTGGCTTGGCCACACGATAATTCATCGCTCACCTACATCCAGGGTCAGCCTTGGGCCATGCCTTGCTCCATCAGGGGCACCGATATGCCGTCGCAGCCTCGCTCACACGTATGCCACCATGGGCGCAGGACAAACACACCCTTACTGTCTGTCCCACGGAGCGACCGGAGGACCCAACCACCCTACGTGAGGCTCAGGCCACTCCCAAGGCTTCTCACTAGGAGGCTACATGCGCCGACGAGCTTGCCGCCATTCGGCAACATCAGGTCTATGAGCGCGTCGACCTCCTTCCTAGGGACTCTCATGGCCCGGGAACACCCCAAAAAGAGGAAGGGCGATACCTTGACGATTTTTGGCGGCTTTCGCAATGTTGCCGACTCATTGAAGACCTTGCCAAGAGGCGCGAGACGCGCCAAAAAGGAATCAAGAGGAGGCCAAGAAAGACAATAAGACAAAGAAGAAGCCAAAAACAGCAAGGGAGGAGAGTGATAGGGTACAAACTATTTGTTAGAGGTGACCCCCTCTCCTCCCCACCTTTTTTTGGGGGATGCTCAAGTTCTTATAGTCTCTTGCTCTTGTACTTGCTTTTATTTTCTGAGCATTTTAGCTTACCTAGTACCGTGAATCACGGCTAATTGTGTTGAATAAACCCACATGATTGTGCCGAACAAAGCGGCTTAGCAAAATGGTATTTTTCTACCACGTGCTTCTGCCAACCATGGCAACCTAGAAAGATAGAAATATACTTTGTAATTACCTCACAAATCATGAGAGCAAAGTGACTTTGGGAGGTGACACATCCTTGAGGTCGTGGAGTGACCTCACAATGGTCTTCATGTGCTAGTTGCACGGGTGACAGAATGGCAAGTACCGGACCGTCTAAGACCAACAAGGGTAAGGTGGTGATGAACTCACCACATGCCCTTGGCGGACTCCAAATATTGAGAGCCACCGCCGTGGGCATGGTTGCCAAAACAAAGGCACCCATACCGTTGAAGGCAACCCTCACTAATCTCGACAACACCGAGAAGCATGCAAAGGCCAAAAAGTGCTTGTAGATTCCATTAACGTGCACGTTGATGGCCCCCATACAACGGAGGACGGACTCAATGAGGACCACCCGAGCATGGATCCCAATGAACATCATGGCCTCAATGATGGCAAAGGCGACAAGGATCGCGACCATTGCCATTTCTGTACGGCAAACTCAAGCTGATCACTACAGAGAGAGACAATACGTCCGAAAGATCGCATGAAGCTTCCTACAGTAACAAGGCTGCCGATAGCATCGAAGGCGTAAAAAACAGTCACACGGGAATTTCTTGCGAGTATGCGCCAGACGACGTCACTGCAAATGCAATTCATGATGACCGCTATAGTTTTGTTGAATTGGCTGCCAAGGCGACAAGCTGACTCAAGATTACCACCAATAGTGGAGGTGCTAAACCACCTGGAGGATTGGATACCGACCCCCTTTCTTACGATGTGGTTGTAATGAGAAAGACCCACGACCACTCGAGTGTCACCACTGGTAATATTTTCCTCTAGAAGGTGGGACTCCTCTGAGGCGTGTACGCAAACCATCCCTCTTACAGTGGGTAAAGGTACATGGACAGCGCGAGGCCCTTGAGGCTATCGCCGACGCTCTTAAGGCCAAAAGTAATCCGCAACCAGGAGGCCCACATGGGGTAGAGCACCATAGACCCCAACTGTGATTGTTAGCTGTAATGTCTGGCCACTCAAGAGGACCTCGACAAGGCATTGCACAGCGTGACCTAGGTGCAGATGTAACAGTGATCAAAGTGTGTCATAGATGTTGATGCCAATGTGAGTGGCACAAAGGACTTGCCTACCTTGATGACTTCGGGACCAGTCATGAATACGTCCTTCCTCCAAAGTATGGAGATATTCCAGAAGGGCGTGAAGCTAACCGATTGGCTGAATTCAATGGATTTCGTTCTACGTTTCTACAATGATCCACTTGGTCAGTGGGACAACCTTGCCACAACGTGGCTTGAGGACAAGCTCTTCAAGTACGTGGTCAATGAGTGGGGTGCGCAGCAGTCACACCTCAAGTGGCAGCCGATGTCGTGAGAGGCCTTTTGTGCTATCATGTGCAAGAAGTACATAAAATGTGAGGAGGCGCAGCACGCCTTGCAAAAGATTAAGGACCTCAAGCAACTGGGTAGCTCGCTTTAGGCCTACTTCAGCAAGTTCACTGCACTTGTGGAGGAAGAAAAAACCTTCAACAAGAGTAATGGGACCTGGACCTTCATGTACCTGGAGTGCTTGCTGCTGGAGTACTTGCGTGTTGGTCTGACCAACGAGAAGCCAAAGGAAAAGACCACCACAATATAGAAGCTTGGAAACTGGCCAAGATTGGACAAGCTAGAGGGTGTTGCGGGACTACACGAGTGGAGTGTATTCGACAAACTCAAAGTAATAATCAGATGCACGACCGAATATGCATGCGTAGCAAGGTCGCGACATGCACATGGACGCTAAAGGGGCTATTGGGTCAGATGGAAAACGGGGCGGGGTCAAGGGAAACCAACTCGTAAAGCCTCCAGCCAAGAAGACTGGTGGGCACGAGGCCCCAACTACAAGCGCAGCCGCAATAATGACGAGCTGTAACCGGTGGGTGAGCATCGCAACATGGCCTTCTACGATGGACCTCTGCCACAACTGCATACAGCATGGTCACTTTAGGGCTCAATGCATCGAGGCTGCGGGTGGTGGATCCAAGGCCGCGGCGATGGCCGCATCTGCCACACCTCGTGGAGTTGGTGTAGCAGTAGGCCGTGGACGGGGCTGCAGCTGCGGCAATGGGCCGGCCGTGGTAACAGACCGGGCCATGGTGTGGGTATTCCCCATCCCTGAGTGACGTTAGTGGGGTCCACCCAGGGGTAAAACTGCATCACCAGTGTATGTTCATGTTTTCAGATAAGGATGTTGAAACTTTTGATTTTTTGACAAGTTCAAACTTCTCTGTTGCTTTCTATCCTCTCGTTGAACCTCATTCTACACTTGTTGGTCGACATTGCCCGCAAAATATTGCATCTCATGACAAGATGCATGATCAAACATGCTTAGTGGTGACAACACCGACCATGGTGCAAGAGTTTTACGACGTAGTGATTGAAGCAAATATCCTCAAAGTGGTGTATTCAATCACGTTCACGATGCCTTTGGTTGGCGATTTTGACCCAGTCAAATTCATAGACTCGAAGGTGCTAGCCAAATTCACACATACCCAAAATATGTAGAATCAAATGGGTGAATCATGAAATTTGTGGCACCTGCCGTACAGATTTCGCGTTTACCACAAACCCGGCTTGCCATAGTCGAGCCTATGCACTCGAGAGAGTGGAGGTAACGCGAGGTGCAGTTCAAAGGACACCTAGTGCTCTCATGAATGTATTGGAAAATACTAGAGGCGACGACTCCTTTGCTAACCTTGGCTTTATCCGACATGTGGGCTTGAAGTACAAGCCATCGAATGGTGTAGTTCTCGTAAGTGACAACCACATTATACTCTTGATCAGTACCTATAAAGCAAAAATTTACATCCAATGTTACACACAGCGTGTCACATTGAAGCTACTCAGCCTTCTTCATTTGTTCAAAGTTGTGCTAGCGGATTCCTGACTCTGCAAAAATGAAGCTCGGGTGTGTTTTGAATAAAAGCGCTTGGCCCTTCAACAGGGATTGCACCGTTTTACGTTGATTCAAAATACAAAGATTTGAATGACTCGACTAAAAGTCCATGTCATCTTGTCCCATGATGCAATTGAAGTAACGTATGCAACAATGTTGTTGATACCTTTTTGGCTCACTTATAGAAAGTGGGGGACAACGTGAAGGAAGAAATGCCACAAGGGATTAAATCTCTATTGGTGGAGTTCTTGGGTGTATTCCAAGACCCATTGGTGAGAATTCCATCATAGTGACAGATGGGCCACACAATTTTGTTGCAACCAGAGATGACTCCTCTGTTCAGATCCATGTATCACCTTAGTTTAGCAAAAAAGCAAGAGACCGAAAGCCAAATCAAAGAGTATCTTACAAATGAGTGGATCAAGTCAAGTAGTTTGCCATACGGTACGCCGATCATTTTTGTGAACAAAATGGACGATGGTTTACATCTGTGCATGGACTACCAGGCATTGAACAAGTTTACGATGGATAATGGATTCCATTTCCTGTGGATTGAGGTCCTGTTTCACCAACTCCAAGGGGCAAGAGTCTTCTTATCCTTGGGTTTTTCTGAAGGATGCCATCAAATCTGCATCACGGAAGATTATGTGCTCAAAACAGGATTTTGAATGAACATGGAACACTGTCAGTTCCACGTAGTTTGCTTCGAGCTAACGAACACCCCTGCAACCTTTCAATGAGAAATGAACTGAATGTTCACAAAGCAACTCAGTCAGTTTATCTTGGTTTACCTATAAAATATCTAGCCTTTCTCCAAAATAATGAAAGAGCACATAGAACATCTATGTGAAGTCCTCACCATCCTTTAAGAATAGAAGTTCAAAAAATGAGCCAAGGCAATTTCGAACAAGAAGAGCTCAAATACCTTGAACACATAGTCGGCAAGGACGGTACCTGTGTTGACTCACAGAGTTGTGGTGGATTGGCTGGGCCAAAAAAACACCAGGCAGATTTGGTCTTTCCTCGGCCTTGCAAACTACATCTGACTGTTTCTGCAAGGATATTTGACTTTGGTAGCGCCGCCAACCAGGCTCAAGCAAAAAGACGTGCATAGGTAATGGACATCCGACTACAAGAACTTCTTCCTTGAAGTAAAAGAGCTTCTATCCGTGTTACTTGTCTTAGCTCTTATGGATCCATCGCAACCATGGGAGGTGCAATGTGATGCATGAGTAGTAGAACTTGAAGCACTCCTCATGTAGACTAATCACCCAGCTGTGTATAAAAGTCAAAAGCTCACCCCCGCAGAGATGTGGTACACAATGGGGGATAAAGAGCTCCACATTATGGTACACACTTTCAAGATGTGGCATTGCTACCTCAAGGGAGCTAAAGAGGTTGTGATGATCGTGACTTACTACAACCCATTGGTGTTTTTCCAAACGCAACCGACCTATCAAGACGGTAGTCGCGTTGGAGCGAACACATGAGCCGATTCCTAATCACATGGGAATATCGGCCAGGTCGCATCAACGTGGCCGATACACTATGCTGATAGCCCGTAGAATTTAAAGAAATCACTGAGGTAGGTGGGATTTTTATGGCCATTGTAATAGCAACAATGAATAAACCAGATCATCCTGCACCTTTGCGACAACCTCCTTGGTAGATTATCCACTACAATGGCTTTGTACACATGGTGTGGATGGGATACTATGTGGATTATCGGTTGAAACACTCCCAAAATCTGGACAAGTATGCATTGGTGAAAGATGTAGGAATCTTCTCGCATAGAGAAAAAGTTGTTATGCCATACTTGAGAGACCTTTGAGCAAAGAGTATCTCTCAAATTTACAATCCGCATATCGCAGGTCATGTGGGATCTCATAAGACCGGACAAGCACTCTCGGACCGCTGTTGGTGGTCAGGATGGAGTGTTGATGTCCATAAGTATTGCATGATATGCGACCCATGTCTTCGGAATAAGGCTAGCAAGAAAGAGCCCACTAGACTCCTTCAATAGCTTCCCATCCTTAGGACTCCATGGGAGAACATCAGCATAAACTTTATCTTTGGTCTACCGTACATAGCCCACGGCCACGATGTAACACTAGTGGTTCTGGATCTTCTCACAAATATGACACACTTCATACCTAAAACCACTGATGCGACCGCACAGGAGAATGCACGTATCTTCATTGAGGATGTCGTAAAATATCACGGCTTACCAGTGGGTATCATTTTTGACCGAGATAAAAAAAGATGCTAGTAAGTTATGGAAACAGATGCACCGAGTACTCCGGCATCGAGTCACAAAATTTGATAGCTTTCCACCTGGAAACCGATGGACAAGCAGAGCACGTGAATTCCACTCTGGAGCACATACTCCACATGTACGTGGACACTGCAATGAATGACTTGGATAAATTCCCAGCACTGACAGAGTTTACAATGAAGAACACGGTAAACGAGTCCACATAGTTCACATAGTTCATGCTGAATAGAGGTCAACATCTAGTGGTTCCCTCTTCATCGGTGAAGAGTGGGAGCATAGGAGGACATGTTCTTTCTACTCAAGTCTTTGATGAGCACATAAACTCCTTTTTAGAAGAGGTAAAGGGTCACCTTCAAGTTTCTTGGCAATGACAAAAGGCACGTACTATTGGCCTGAGGGTGAGTGTGCACCCTGGAGGATCCCTAGTAGTGGCTGGTTCACACCACCAACTGTTTTTGGAGAGACTGAAACTGTGGAGGCAATTGGTTCCAAGGATGGCAGAAAACTGATCAGAGAGTGTGGCAATAGTTTTGGCCTCAATTTACTGAGAATCAACTCTTGATAAAGGCTTACAAGCCGTGAAATTTTTTAGCCACTGATCTAAGTTTTCCAGAACACCAAAGCATGCCATATTTGAAGCTTCCTAGCAGATCCTATGGCTTCTAGAAAGGCCCTTGGTAGGCTGTCCTTTTTCCCACCCAGGAAGGCATCTCTTCCTTCCTCTAGAAGCTTCCACCCCTTCCTATATTCCTCACCTTGTTTATAGTAGGAGGGAAGGTATCCAGAAGACCAAGATACCTCTAGATGCCTTGTAGGACAAGTCATCCCTTCTAGAAGGTGTGCCACCTTCCTGGACCCCCACTTAGCCCTCTAGAAACTCAAGGAGGAACTCTAGAGGTTAAGCTAGCTTCCTGGCAACTATTGTCTACCTCCCTTGAGGCAGGGCAGAAATTCATCTTGTGAGACTTGAACCTGGGCGCCTGCCTTTAGAGGTGGACATCGTTAACCACTAAGCCACTTGGGCTTGTCTTTTTGGTGTTCCTTTTTGGAGTCACTCCTGCCATGGTGAGGAGCATCTCTCCAACACAAACCAAGGAAATTCGCCATTATATCTTGTTTAAATTCCATGAAAAGGTGTTGCTTAGCACCAAGAACCTTTGACTGAAGTCGCCAGGGTGCAAAAACGTTTACCAAAGTGGATTGGACCGTTTCTCATCATTACACGCATCGGGCCAGTGGCATGCCGATTGTTGCTTCCATCGAGTATGCATATACATGATGTGTTTCATGTGAGCCTACTGGATTTGTACATGGCAAAGGGAACCGTTCAGCCACCACCAATAGTCCTTACTACTGACGGCCAATGCAGGGTTCTTTGCCTTCTCCAGCACTGAAGGTGTATAATCCGGTTGCATATTGTTAGTGAATACCTCGTTCAATGTACCGGTTGTGGACCTGGAAATAACACACGAGAGCCCGAATCTTGGTTGTCTACGGGGATAATCAACGGGTACTGGAGTGAGTACACAGCTTGTATGAATTGACGTGTGAAAGGGGGCACCACCTAAACACAGCAATAGTGAACAACATTATCGCTCATAGGATTCATTCATTGACAATGATCATGGAAGGTTGTGGATGGCCAGCATGCTTGTTGCGCAGACGTTCCAGCCTAAAGGGGGGAGGCCGCTAGCTGTGCTGAAGGACAAGCTACAGCTTAGGCCCAAGTTCCATGTATGTGTTTGTTTTATGTAGTGATTGAAACTATTGATTCTCTTTCACAATGTTGATGATTCACGATCCACTACTCTCACTTGTTCTTCATGAACCGGGACGGCTCATAATAAGTGGGGAGGAATGTAGGAAGAGGGTTGGCTCAGACCCTCCCATCTCAAAAAATTGAGGGGTGGATTGCTATTGTGAGGGTTGGTCAGCGGCCAGCCACCGCTGGCTACCGGCCGGCCGGCTGGATGGCCGGTGGCCGACCGGTGGCCGGCCGGTGGCCGACCGGCTGGATGGCGGACGGCCGGCTGCGTGACCAGCCGGCCACACAACGGTGAGCCACTAGCCGCCAATATAGCTGGTGGCTCAATTGGTGGTTGAGAGGCCACGAGGGCATCAAAGGCAAGGCCCGTGGCCTTGTTCCCTCGCCCTTGCTCACCCCCCTTGCCTGTGAGAGCGCTCAAGGACAAGGGACACTTGCAAGCGAGAGAGACGTGAGAGAGAGGAGAATTGTCAGTGCGAAATCACCGATCGTGCCTCGCACGTGACGATATCAGACTGATGTGTCATAATTAAAATTTTGAGTTTGTTTATGTCAAAATTCATGTTTTGAAACCGGAAAACTCGTTCAAACTCACGAGTCCATAGTAAGACCCCCCATCGTTTGGGACCTAGAACGGGAGGGGAGATAAAATGGAAATGGGCCTCTAGAGACTCGAACGATTTTAGTCTACCTACACTGGTCATTGATTGCAATTGTCCTCAAGAGTGAAGAAGAGGGGGAAATCCATCCAGCGAGCTCTCAGCGCCATTCGTGAACTCCGACGATGACCCGAGTATAGGAACTGGTGACACGACCTGTTACGGTAACACAATCCACATTATCTTGCAGTGTATTTGGACATGCCATCGAGAGAGTTTTGTGCAAAAATGTTGTACATAACTGCTCAAGGAATTCTACCATATAGGTTTGCTTAATTATGAAATATATTAAATACATGAAAAATCTGGGTTTAGTATTAGTTTTTAAATCCTAATCGAACGAATTGGCATTCCGCTTCTGTATTCAATTCAATGAAAGGCCCATGGTTATTTCTGTGGAAACTCAAGGATTCAACAAGAGATTCCACAATACAAGGAATGGCAAGGGCCACCAGCATGTCTATGTGTGTGTCGTGTCGTATATGTTTGTCATTTTGCATGGATGGTGGTTTGCACCTACCTGTTGCTTGCTACCACGGATGGTCGTACAAAGGGTGTGAACAAACATGGGATGAAATTTTGGGTGAACATTTCCTGCACCATGATTCATCGAAAGCAGATTCAAATTGTTTATGTAACACTCTGATTTCATTGAACGATTTTTTAGCACAATTTTGATAACAAAAACATATTAAAATAAAATACCTCAAGTAGCAGGGTATCCAAGACGTTTCAAAGAGCTACTAGCTTGCCTATTGGCACAAGCCGGGTGATATCCAAGTGGTTGTGACAACATGTGCGAAACCAGCAAGAACCTCGTAGAATTGGAATGTGTCATTGCTTCA
Organism: Penium margaritaceum; assembly: GCA_023375785.1. Lineage (NCBI taxonomy): Eukaryota > Viridiplantae > Streptophyta > Zygnematophyceae > Desmidiales > Peniaceae > Penium > Penium margaritaceum. The sequence goes on along the minus strand of SZWC01000154.1, from coordinate 470,816 downwards.
TGGGACCACTTGGTTTACACGACAGCCATGTTGATTTAATCTCTTGCACAAACATGTGTGTGTGTGTGTGTGTGTGTGTGTGTGTGTGCANAGACCAGTGGATAGTTGACAGTGTATTGGTGTAGTGGGAAGGTTAGTTTGGCCCTCCCTCCTTGCAAAAGTGAGGGATGGTTGGACACATCCCTCTCCACGTGGAGGGCTAGCCGGCGGCTAGCCATTCACTGGCCAGCTGGACGGCCAACGGCCGGTCATGTGATCGATTGGCAATTGGCCGACCACCTGCTGGCCGTCAATCCAACCAGTTACTCAATTGGCAGCAAGGAGGTCACGAGGCCTCAAGGGCCGACGCCCGTGGCCTCGTGCCATTGTCCTCATCCTCTCCTCCTTGCCTCCTCAAACGAGTGAGAAAAGGAATATATACATGTGCATATATGTATACATCTATATATATATAGAGAGAGAGAGAGAGGGGGGGGGGAGAGAGATAGATAGATAGATAGATAGAGAGAGAGAGAGAGAGAGAGAGAGAGAGAGAGAGAGAGAGAGAGAGAGAGAGAGTAGGGAATGAGATAAAAATAAAGCACCAGCGTGAGATTGCCAAACGTGCCTTGCACCTGACAAATTCACACCGTTGCCTAAAAAAAACCTGACTTTATTTAATACAAACTATGGATTTAAAACATGGAAACTAATGCAAAATCATGATTATTGGTACTACCTTCCTTGTCTTGGACCCAAGACAAGGGGGACAAGGTAAAAGGGGAAACAGGCCATAGGAGACTCAAAATATCTGAGTCATCCTCCACGGATCATTGGTGACGATTATGCAAAATCCGACCAGAGGAGAAAACCCTCACAACAAGCTCTAGACGGCATTATGCAAAGTTCGACCACGCCTTTTGTGTAAGAGCTGGGGACTTGACACGTTACATCCATTTTCAGAGCAAGAAAACCCCTACGACTAAGTGTGCGATGGTTCCAGCGGCTATGCCATACATAAAATATAGAGAGTAGCGATAAAAAAAAGAGTTTGAGGGATACGACTTTGGAATTGAGTATTTTAAGCAATGAATGTACATTGGAAGGCTCTTGATGAGCTCTTGTCATCTTTCCACCTTCTCTAAACCTCTTTGCTTCACCAAAAAGCTGCAAATATCTTTGGTGGACGGGATGGAGAGTCCCCGCCTCCAAAACACCATTATTCCTCCTCCTTGCAAGGTTTCCCCCTTCCCCCTTCAACAAAAAATTGGAGTAGGGTTCTTCTCCAAGAGCAGAGAATTTCACGGCCTGACAGCACACCAAAAGGAGGAAAGCATAAGGCTTGGGAATTTTTTGAGGCCTTTCCATCACCGTGAGTACAGAGCGTGATACCTCCAAGGAAGCACAAGGTGTGTCGAGAGAAGTCATAAGGAAGACAAGGGCGGCCAGAAGATGAAGAGAAGAAAAGAGAGTGTGAGAAGAGTGTGATAGGTGACGCCCTCTATACTATATTTGTCCTCTCCCCTTTCTCCACTCTTGAGTGATGCTCAATCCCTTGTAGTTATTTTACTCGTTATATTAGTTTCTGTTTTCCTATACTTGGTAGGTTGCCTAGTACCATGAGTCACGGCTTTGGAAACTATATTTGAATCTATGTACTTGTGCCAACCGTGGCAACATAGAAAATATACCATTTTTCTACCACGTGATTGTGCAGACCGTGAATACCTAAGAAAACAAGACTTGTTACCGCGTGGTTGTGCCATTTGCAACAGCCTAGAATGAATAGAAATCAAGTATGGAATTACCTCACTGAACGTGAGAGAAAATATAATTTGGGAGGCAACACCTCTCCAAGGTTGTGAGGTGATCCTCACAAATGCCTTCACGTGCTAGTTGCACATACAACAGAATGGCAAGTGCTGGGCCATTCGAGACCAACAAGGGTAATGTGGTGATAGCCTCGCCACGCGTCCTCGGTTGGCTCCAAACTTTGGAGGCAGCCGCCGCGAGCACGGTTGTCATGCTATTGAAGGCAACTTGTCCTAAACTCGACAACAACGAGAAGCACGGAGAAGCCAAAAAAGTGCTCGATGAGCACGTCGACGTACACGTGGAAAACTCCCACGCGACGGAGGAAACGCTCAAGGAGGACCACCCGGATGTGGACCCCGACGAAGAGCACGGCGTTGACGACGATGAAGGCAATGAGGTTTGCGACCACTGTCATCATCATGTGGTAAAATCAAGCCGATTTCTTGAGAGGGACAAGGCCTTCACCAAATTGTAAGAAGTTGCCAAAATTAATAAGGCTATCAACAAAAACAAAAGATACCAAAAGTAGTTAAATTGGATGTTATCATAGGCATAAGCCGGACGATGCCGCGACAAAGGCAATTTGTACTGACTATCAAAGGTATGCTGAATTGGCTGCCAAGGGGGCAAGGTGACTCAAGATCAACACTGAGGGTGGAGGTGTGACATCACCCACATGAGTGGGGACAGATCCTCCTTCCTACAATATGGCTACAATGTGACAGACCCACGTCCAATCGAGCAACATTGCTGGCAAGTGTTTCCTCCAGAAGGTGGATCTATTTAGAGGTGTGTACTCAAATTTTACCCTCCTTTAGTGGGTAAAGGTGCACGGACAACGTGAGGTCCTCAAGGCTATCACCAACGCTTTGAAGATCTCATAGTTGAACTTCTTGTTTACCAACCTACTGGCCCACGTTGGATAGAGCATCATGGATGTCAATTGTGATCGTAAGCTACAATGCCCAGCTGCTCATGAGACAACCTCGCGATGTGAAGACCTCAGTAACGTGTTGTAGAGCATGATCCAAGTGAGGATCCAACAGTGGTTGCAACATGCCGCAGGTGTCGATGCCACTGCTAGTGGCAGCAAGGATTTGCCTACCTCGACATTATCGGGACTTGTCATGAACAAGTCTTTCTTCCACAGTGTGGAGATTTCCCGGAAGGGCCTGAGGCTGACCGATTTGCTAAGTCCCATGGAGTACATCCTACATATCCACAAGGCTCCACTCAATATGTGGAGCATTCTTGCCAGGACACGACCTAGCAAAAAGTGCTTTAAGTATGTGGTCAAGGAGTGGATTATGCACCAGGTACACTTGGAGTGGCATTCCATGTTGTGGGAGGTACTATAAGCTATCATGCACAAGTAGTCTGCCCAGCATGAAGAGGCACATCGTGCCTTCCATAAGATCAAGGATTTGAGAAATTTGGGTAGCTCGGTTGAGGCGTACTTGAGTGAGTTCACCGCACTCGTGGAAGAAGCCAAAAGCTTCACCGAGGACGGTGGGACCAAGTCTTTAAGTGCCCAGAGTGCTTGATTAACTGGAGTGCTTGCATGATGGTTTTACCAGCGAGAAGCTCAAGGACAATAATACTACAGCTACATTGGGCCAAGCTTAAAAAATCCAGGGGGTTTTGTGTGACTAGACGTGTGAAGTGTATTTGAAAAACCCAAAACATTACTCGGATACATGACCAAATGCACGTGCACAGCAAGACCGTAACATATCCATGTACACTAGAGGGGATAAAGGAAGAGCCAGGTAGTGGGGCGGGACTAAGGGTAGGTAGTCCAGAAACCCTCCAATCAAGAAGACTGATGGGTACAATTTCCCCAATCACAAGCGGGACCGTGACAATGATGAGTTGCAAGCGATGTGTGAGCTTCAAAACTTAGCCATCCGTAATAGATTTCTCCACAACTGTATGTAACCTTGCCACTTTATGATTTGATGTCTTGAGGCTGCTGTGCTGGATAAGAAGACGCGGCTTTGGTCATAGCCGTAGTACCTTATGGCGATGGTACGGCAGGAGGCCGCGGACATGGCTGTAAACAGGGCCACGGTCGCGACACTAGGCCTAGATGTAGAAGTGGACAAGGCCGTGGTGCCGTTCTTTTTCATCCCTTGGTGACGTTAGTGGAAACCACTCATGGGTAAAGTGGATCACAAGTGTGGATTTCATGTTTTTAGATGAGGATATACAAATGATTTCAATATTTGACGAGTTCAACATTCTCTATTGTTTTCTCCTGCCTTGTCAAATCTCATTTTTTACTTACTGACTGACATTGTCCATAAAACCTTGCATCCCTAGATGAGATGTACGATCAAGCATTCTTAGTGGTAACGAAACCGACCACTATGTATAAATTTTATGATGCGGTGGTTGAAAAAAACACCCTCAATGTGACGGGCTCAATTACGTTTGAAATATCTTTAGTCAACGATTTCACCATGGCCAAATTAAAAGATTCTAGCACACGTGACCACAATTTGTGGACTTGAGTGGGTGAATCATGGCAATTGTGACGTCCGCAGTACCGGGCATCGGACTAAAAGAATGTATTAAGGAGAATCAAATTTTCATGCTACAAAGGGGAATCAATTTGTCATGCAACGAGGGAAATCGGTAAGGATGCCCGCTACCTGCACAGGGAATGAGGACCTGTTCCACAACTCCAAGGAGCAACAATCGTTTCATCTTTGAATTCATCTCCAGGGTACCATAAAATCCGCATCACATAATACAATACCTCTAAGTCGTGTTATGAAAGCACATGGAAAATGATCAGTTTTGGAGTTTGTGGGTTTGGCTAACGAATGTCCCGGCACCCTTCCAAGGAGAAATGAACCGTACGTTCACCAAGGAAGTGTATCAATTTATCTCGGTCTACCTGGACAAATTCATGCATTCCTCTAAATCTATGGAAGAGCACATCAAACATTTGTGTCAAGTCCCCACGATCGTTCGAGAACAAAAGTGAGCAAGTGCAATTTTGTACAAGTTGAGCTCAATTACCTTTGATACATAGTTGGCAAGGACAGTATCCGTGTTGGCCCACAACACATCTAAGCCATGGTGGATTGGCCAAACTCAGAGAAAATTGGGCAGATTGCGTCTTTTCTCGACTTTACAAATTACTTCCAACGGTTTATAAAAGGAAAATCAACCTTACTAGCCTCGCTACCTGGGCCCATCGGAAAAGACGTGCGTTGGAAATGTGTATTGGATTGCAAGAACACTTTCTCAAAGTCAAAGAGCTTCTATCCGCGATGCTTGTCTTGGCTCTTTCGTCCATCTTAACCATGGGAGGTGCCATGTAATGCCTCAGTTGTACGCTTGGAGTATATCTCTTGCATAATTGTCATCACATCACATACGAGAGTCTGACGCTCATTCCCGCAGAGACTTGGTACATGATTGATGACCAAGAGCTGCTAGCGGTGGTACACGCTTTCTAGGTGTGGAGTTGCTACCTTGAAGGCATTGAGGGGGGTAAGACGTTTCCGACCAACCAAAATCCAATGGTATTTCTCCAAATGTAATAAAATGTATCAAGAAGACAAGCGCATTTGAGCGAGTACCTCAGAATATTCTTGTTTACGTGGGAATATCGGTCAAGACGCACCAATGTGGCTGATCCACTAAGCTGATATCTTATGGAAGTTAGAGTAGTAACCGAGGACAGAAGGTGTTTTATGGCAATTGCATTGACTACGGTGCAGACATCAGGCTTCTTGTGCCTTTGCGGCGAACATGTAGAGAGATTATCCACTATGATAGTTGTGTAGAACCAGATCCGGATGGAATATTGTGTGGATTTTTGGTTTCAAGACTCTCAAAAATTGGAAAAGCATGGATTGGTGGCGGCCGTGGGAATCTACTTGTGCAAAGAACAAGTCATTTTTCCAGGTTCAGGAGACCTTAAAGTGAATATTATCTCCCAATTCCATGACCCGCTAGGCTGCAAACCAATATTTAAGGCAGTGGCCACCGCGCTCCGGCACCGGCAGCTCCTTGAAAGACCAGACAGACACTCTCAAATCACTATTGGTGGCTAGGATGGAGTGTCTTTGTCCGTAAGTATTGCATGACATGCAACCCAAGGCTAGTAGCCAAAATTCTACTACACTCCTCGAAGAGCTTTCCACCCATGGGACTTCATAGGAGTGTACAAACATGGTTTTTGGTAATGGTCTTTTACAAACGTTTCGTGGCCATGATGCAATACTAGTTTTTGTGGACATTCTCACAAAGATAACATGTTTCTTTTCTATAACTACTGACATAAACATGGAGGAGAATGCTCATCTATTCTTTGTTGATGTCGTGAAGTATCACGACTTGTCACTGTGCATTATCGCCCATTGAGAAAACAAATATGCTAGTGATTCTGGTAGAAGATGTATGAGTACATGGGCTTTGAGTCTAAAATATTGACAGTATTTCATCCTCAAGCCAAAAAAAAACAATGCACATGAATCGTATTCTAAAGCAGATGCTCCGCATGTACGTGGACCTTGCCATGAATATTGGGAAAATTTCCTAGTACTAGAAGAGTGTGTAGTGAATAACTTGGTGACCGAGTCTGCTCAGTTTGCACCGTTCTTGTTTACAATTGGTCAACATATAGTGGTACCCTCCTCGTTAGTGAATAGTGAGAGTAAAGAAGGATTGGTTCCTTCTGCTTGAGCCTAGTCCACGCACATAGACTCCTTGTTGCAATAGTAAATGGGCCATCTTCAAGCGACTCTGTAGTGACCAAGGGTATATGCCAAAAAGATTCATCGTGAGGTCTCGTTTACAACCAGCAAGAGAAATTTGTTAAGAACTAAGAACCTTTGGTTGAAGTCTCTAGGAGCGCGAAACATAATACGGAAGTGGATTTGACCGTTTTCCACTACGACATGTATTGGATAAGTTCCATACTGATTGTTGCTTCCACCGAGAATGAAGATTCATAACATTTTTCATGTGAGCCTGCTAGCTGCAAAAAAGGCATAAGGAACTATTCAACCGCCATTGATAGTCCTTGCTAGTGAAGGCCAATACGATGTCCTTCACCTACTCTAGTACCAAGAGCGTAAACTCCAGTTCTGGGTTGTTAAGGAATACCTCGTCCATAGGCCATGTTGTAGACATGAACAAAACTAATGAGAGTCTGAATCTTGCTTGCCCATGGGGGTTGTAAATGAGTACTGGAGTGAAATAGCAGCTGACATAGATCGACACATGACAGGGGGTACCACCTAAATGTGATAATGGTGAACAATATTCTTGCCGTATGACATTCATGGATAACGACCATAAGAGGTTGGGACTGTCCAACGTGGTTGTCGCGCGGATGCTCCAGCCGAAAGTGGAGAGGCTGCTAATGGTGCTGACCGACAAGCTACAGCTTAGGTCAAAGTGCCATGCACGTGTACATGTTTAATTAGTGACTAAATCATGAATCTTCTTTCACAATGTTGATAACTCACTATTTGGCACTCCTACTTGTTGCTCATGAACCGGGACGGTTGAGAATGAGTGGAGAAGAATGTAGCAGGAGGTCTGGTTTGGCCCTCCCTCCTTACAAAAGTGAATGGTGGTTGGACACCATCCCTCGCCATGGTAGGGGTTGGCCAGCGGCCAGCTAGCTGCTGGCCAGCCATCTTCTGGCTGCCGATCAAGCTGGTTGCTCAATCAGCGGCCAAGAGGCCGCCGATCGAGCCATTCTGAACACAGTTGTAGCAAGAGGTGACGAGGGGGTTGGAGGCAGAGGAAGATTTCCCCTTGCCTCCATGACCTCCACCATTGTCAGCACCACCACCACGACCATGACCGGTGGCAAGGACGGCATGAGCACCACCAACAGATGTTGAGGAGATAGAGGTAGAGGAAGAGGACATGATAGTGGAGTCGGTAGTGACAATAGAGTAATATGGGTACTTGTTTTATAGATTGCCCACCAGTCAACGAGAAGTGTAGCGGTGAACTTGTGATGTACACCAATGCCGGATGGGGCATCGACTACAAGGTGCTAAAGCTTTGCGCCAGAGCTGCTTGTCTTGTGTCCATGCGTAAAAGCGTACCTTCCAAGAGGAGAAGGTAAGCTTGTTAGTAAAATATGGTGCCACACTCTCAATTTCATGTTGGAAAGGAATGGACAGAAGAGTGAGAGCAAGAGAATTTGTAGGATGAGACGGGTTTGCAGCAACACCGATGGAAATGGCACCAAAGTATGACGAGCCGATAGCGCCCCCAGAGCTAGCAATACCAGCGGTGCCCACAGTGCCATCAGTGCCTCCAGTGCTAGGATCACCAGTAGTGGCAGTGACAGGATTACGTGCAACAGCGAGACACCGCATAAAAACACTAGCCACTATTATAGAAAGCTCAGCCTTTGAGTTGTGAGCATCACGTTGGTGATCATTGGCAAGTTCCAATGCCAGGCGAGCTTGGCAAAGTTGGTCCTGGAGCTAAACAATGGCTACTTTGTCCTTGGGCATGGAAAACAAAGAAAAGAAGAGGATGAATGTTAAAAAAAATTGTCAACAGAGTTTCACCTATCCCAGTGGACAAGGAAATGTGTAGGGTAGAGAACTGAAGTAGTCAAGGGTGTGACTGAAACCTACAGTGGAGCCAACAAGAAGACCACAACACTGTGTAAAACCATCAAAGAGGGAAGTCAAATATGGAGAAATGCATACCTTGCGGAGGAAGAGGCAATAGAACGAAGAGTGGATGCAGTAGAATAGCCGCATATGCAGACAACGCAAAGATCCACGAGTCCACTTAGAGAACAAGAATAGGAAGCCAATCAGCGCGGATATGGAAATGACCACTACTATTGCACACGCCACAACGAGGGTGTAGACATGACCTATGGTGGGAGAGTAAAACACGCACGAAACATTGACCTAAGTTGCATCTTGTAAGTGAGCATGGCTAGCAGCCTCCATCCTTTAATCTGGAGTGTCTGTGCTATTACCATGTTGGACGTCCCCAACCTCGTATAGTCACTGTCCACGAATGCCACTTCGTGGGAATGCTCCTCATTATTTCCGCCTTCAAGTGTTATCTCCTACAACACGTAGATTTATAGGATCTACAAGTGAGGAGACTCCTACGAGTAAAATGCAACTTATTTCATGTCCAATGTTTGACCAGAGTAGCACTTAGAGCAACAATAGTGTGGCGACATAAAACTCAAGAGCCTAAGTGGTTGAGTCAGAGAGTACTTTTCTCTTACGGGTGAGGAGCGCTAGTCGGTCCTCATCCGCCAGCCAGCGAGCGAAGCTCCTTGGCGAGCTGCGAAGTGCGAGGGCGAAGCCCTCGCACACCCCTTGAACTTGGATATCCGAGCTCGAATAGCCCATGGGCACATGACAAAAGACACTAGGAAGCAAACCTACAATTGTCCTGACCAGTTCCAAGTGCATGGACTAATCTAGGCATCGCAAGCATGTGATGGCATTGCTGCCCGAAGAAATCTCGACATGTGGATATTTCAAGGAGAGAAACTATAGGCTTCTCTGCCAGGGTGGAGGCGAGCACACAAGAGCACAAATCCCGAGGCGACAAGCTGATACACCAGGATGCCGTCCGCTCACGATGTGACGCCCCCACTTCCTGGACCAGCGATCCCTGCGCACTCACGACCACAATACAAAGTATATACGAGGGAATGACCACGTCCCCTTGGACGTGAGTGCGGCGGGCTTGCAACCAATTTGATGCAGTTGGAGCAGACGGGATGAAGAGGATAGAACTTTGGTGAGGAAGTCGGCCAGCTGTGCCACCCCACTAATGGCACAGACCTCGATGACCTCAGCATCAGCAGCTTCGCGCACAAAGTGATATTCGGCATTGATGTGCTTTGTGCATGGATGCAACACTCTACCATTTGCTGCAATGCGGCGTATAGCAGAGTTGTCACTATACAGCGGTACAGCAGGCACATCCAAGTCCAATTCTTGCAACAAGCGGGCAAGCCAAATCCCTTCACATGCCGCTTCACACAGTGCCATGTACTCTGCTTCAGCAATGCTCCGTGCCACACACGACTGCTTTGCACTGCGCCATGACACGGCTGTACCCCACATCCGAAACACATATCCACCACGACTGCGGGCTGCACGATCACAAGCATCGTCACTGTCACAATAGCCATCAAGCATCGGGTCCAAAGTCGGGGAAAACACCAGTCCAATCTCAGCCGTGTCCAACACATACCGCAGCAGTTTCAGAAACGCCTTGTGATGCATATTGCATGGTTGCTGGCTGAACTGGACAAGCACATTGACTGCACAAGAGATGTCCGTTCGGGTTGTGGAGGCCAAGTGTGACAGGCTGCCCATAATCTGTCGGTACAGAGTGGGATCAGTGACCCGTCCGTAGTCAGTTGTCCATACGTCGAGCAGGTGTGCGTAGACATCTGGGCTCATGGGTGACTGTTGTGAGGGTAGATGCTACACTAAATGGTGAAACCGTGTGGTGAGATGTGTTCTGAATCGATCCTGATGTAGCATTAGTGTTCTTGCTGATCTGTCTCTGACAATGGTCATGCCGAGGAAGTTCTGTGCTTCACCCAAACCTGTCATGCGATAGTGCGCTGTGAGCAGTTCTTTGGTCTGTGCAATGAGTGAGGGTGAAGGGGATAAGATCAACAGGTCATCCACATAGAGAAGTAGGGCGACCGGCACACCAACCTCCCATGGAAAGAAGAGGGAAGGATCGCAGAGGCTTTGGGTGAAGCCTCCTAGATCCAATGTGTGTCGGATTTCCTTGTTCCAACACCATGGGGCTTGTTTGAGACCGTAAAGAGCTTTCAACAGTAACCACACTCTGTCAGTGCCGCCTTCGAAGCCTTCTGGTTGCTTGACGTACAGTTCTTCTTCAAGAGGGCCATTGAGAAATTCATTTTTGACATCCATTTGATGGATGTCCCAGTCCTCATGTGCCACAACTGCCAACAACGCGCGGCCCGTCCCATACTTCTGACAGGCGAAAAAGTGTCAGTGAAGTCCTGTCCCGGGAGTTGGTGGAACCCCTTAGCCACTAGTCTGGCCTTGTACTTTTCAATCAGACCGGTCAGATTGCGCTTGAGTTTGAAGACCCATTTGACATCAATTGCTTTCCTTCCCGGTGGCAGGGGGGGCAGTTCGTAGACACCATGGTCCAGGAGAGCATTCAGCTCCGCCACCATAGCCTTCTCCCACTCAGGTGCATCAGCACACCCTCTTGCCTCTGTCAACGTCAGGGGTTCGGTCAATGAGGTTTCTCTGTCTGTCACCCCAACTGTGTGATAAAACTGTCTGTAATTAACCCGAGGCACGGTGCGTTGTGACCTCCGCACAGGCTTGACAGGCGATGCTGCCTCTGTATCGTTTTGCCTGCCCATGGGGTCTAGGCCAGGTGGAGAGGAGGGGTTTCCTGAGTTAGTGCTCACAAGATCTGTGGTTGTGAGCAGATCCGTAGGTACAGGCGAGACTGTGCCTACACCAAAATCTTGTGGCACTGAGTGGGCAGGCTGCTGTGCTCGGCTAGGGACAAAGACAGGCACACTCACGTACTCAAGGTAGTGCTCAGAACGGGGCATAGCCGGAGCTTGACGTAATGTTCGGAACTCCTTACACGGCATTTGCTCCAAAAAGGACGCGTCTCGACTCTCGACAAAAGCATGGTTTCAGGGGTCCCAAAACCGCCATGCCTTCGAGGCGTGAGAGACCCCGACAAACACACACCAACGGCCAGGAGGGCTGAGTTTGTTATCACATTGCGGTTGGGGAAACCACACACACGCCATTGTTCCTCATACTCGCGCCGGTCGGAGGTCAGCTTTCTCCTTAAACCGGCGTTCCCAAGGTGTCACCGCCTTGGGTAGTGGCCCTTGTGGGACACGGTTCCAGACCCAAGTGACATACTTGACTGCCTCCTCCCAAAAACTGAACGGTTACCCAGATTCTGTGAGCAACGTTCAGAGTGCATCACCTAACATTCTGCGTCACCGTTTTGTAACGCCATTCTGTTGTGGCGTGTAGACTGCGGTGGTTTGATGTTCAATGCCTCTGACCTTGAGCTCATTGGTCAGGGCTTCAAGAAATTCCCCTCCCCTGTCCGTTTGCAGTACTAACAGTTTGCACCCCGTCTGTCGTTCTGCTAGAGCTGTCCACTCTGTAATGGCTCTTTGAGCATCTGCTTTGGTTTTCAGCAGATAGGCCCAGCGGAAGCGGCTGTAATCATTTGTGAGAGTCAGAACATACTGGGACCCGTATTGAAGAGAGGGGACAGGCATGGGACCCGTAAGGTCTGCATGAACCAGGGCAAGGGGTGATGTGCTGTCGCTGGACGACTCGGGGAATGTTAGTCTGTGTGCCTTACCTTCATGGCACTCTGGACATGCACCATCCTTGAGACCATAAGCACAGTCTTTCAGGCGGATGCCGTGCGTAGTTGTATGCTTCAACATGTCTGTTAAAGCGTCAGTATGTATGTGCGCCAGTCTGCGGTGGATGAGCTCAGTGTGCTCTGAATCTGTGCCGGTTACAGTGTGAACTTGTGGTCGGTGTGAATATGTCTGAACGAGGGGGACAAGGGTGAGCCGGTACAACATGTCAAAGTGAAGGGGCCCATCAGCCAGCAACTCACCAGCAGCATCATAGAGCATGCAACGCTGCATCTGCATCACGGTGGACATGTTGGCTTGTTTTTCCAGCTGTCCACTAGACAATAGATTGACTTTCAATTGTGGGACATACAGCACGCCAGTCAACCAAAATACACCCCTCGGCGCTTGCAGCGCAACTGTGCCCATGCCCTCAACATGCAAGATCTCCCCTGATCCAGTTCTCACACCATCCACACCAAGCACTGCGTACAGTATAACAAATAGCTAATGATGCAGGGACATATGATGTGACATAGCAGTGTCAAACAACCACTCATGATGGGTAGGGTATGGCCCGTGGTGACATGGGTGTGACCTAGCCACTGACCTGCGTGCTGTGATGTGATGTGTGGTGGAGCCATGGCGTCTGTCTCAGGGAGTTGAGGCTCCAGCGGGGCTGTCCAGCTGAACCCAAGTGGTGGAGCAGTTCGCTGCTGTGCCTAGGCCGTCTCCGTGTACACGCACATAGCCCACTCTGGTACGGGCACGGAAGTGTGCGAGAAGAGTGGCACGTAGTAGGGGCCGTGGTATGTGGGTGGTGCAGGTTTCCCTTGCAGATGGCAAGGGAAATATCTGCTGCATCTGTGGCCCAAACGTTGCTGCACCAAAAGGAACCACAGTTGGTGCTGGAGCACCTGGTCCCATACCCTGCAGCCCACTCCAGCCGGTAGTTGGGTAACGTGACTGCTGCTACTGCTACTGGGGCCACTGGCGCTGCTGCTACTGCTGTGGCTACTGCCACTGGCGTTGCTGCGATCACTGCTGCTGTTGCCTGTCCATCATTTGGCACCGTAGTGCGGGACAGCGACGCCAAAAGTGCCCGGTCTGGTTGCAAAAACTGCATCTTTGATCTCTGCGTCCACGTCCTCGGCCGCCACCACCACTCCCTGAGTTGCTCCTCCCCCCTGTATTGTTGGCCCTAGTCTGAGTGTGTGTGAAATGGATGGATGGCTCTGGGGGAGCTGAGGTGCCTTGATGCACATTAGGTTATTGAGGCAGCCATGCTGTCACCCCTTTGAGAATATCTCTGTAGTTGAGGGATTGAGCAAAGATGACGGATAGGTCGATGCCCTTGATCTCTGCCACGGGGTGACGGCAGAAAGCGTACCGACGAAAGTCTTTATACTGCTCGCCCAGGTGCAAGAGCACAACATCCAGCCACTCAAGGATAGAGCATGCTGCGCCGAGTCCAAGTAGACGTCGCCGGATTTCCATAGCCTCGTCCCAGTAGTCAGCTACCAGTGCTCCGGGTTTGGGGAAGAGGTTGCGTAGCTTGTCTCGCAAAGTCACAACAAGCATCATGCCTTGTTCTTCCTGGCGTGTCGTAAGGTGCTTCCAGGCCTGATGTGGTCGAGGATCTCCCGTACAAGAGTCGGTCGGGTCTGGTCCCTTTCCCCCAAAACAGTACTCGTGCAAGGCATATGAATGCGAATCGGGAAGGGCACAACATATTGCATTGAATGCGCGAAGGACTTGCGCATCAGCAGTGTCTAGAGCCGGCTGGAGGTAGTAGCTCTCCAAGCCATGTTCAACGGACTAATCCAAAAACAGGTCCTTCCAAGCTAGGAATTCCCTGGTACCCAACTGAGGGGGTAACAGATCCTTGGATCCCAAGCCCAATTGTGCAACGGTGGCGGCCGTAAGGGTCACGGCCAATGGATCACCACCGTCACCTCCTTGAGCACCATCGGCCCTCCCACCAGCTACGCTGCCCTTGGCATTGGACATACTCACTGCTGGGGAGACCAGATGTGACTACAACTTGCCGATCAAGAAAATTTCGGCAACAATTCACGAGGCCCACTTTGGGCCCATGTTTTTGATGAGAGCCCTAGGCTCTGGAAAGCCACCTTAGGATCTGCTGGGGTACCTGCGCTCAGCCCCCAGACCCTTCCCAGCCCGTTCCCACCCCTCCTAAGCGGTCCTCCACTGTCAGGGGACCCTTGGGGTACCTAGTGGGTCGGTTCCGCCGCCCTGTGACCACCACACAGATCGTGGGTGGCTCCGCCTCCTCAGTGCCTATGGCGCGGCTTGCGCGGCCCCCTCTGGACGTCTTTGACGCCCCTTTCCTTGCCCCGGGGCTGCCTGAGGCTCCGACGGCACGTGGCCGGCCACGTGTCATAATCTGGCCACCCCTCGTTTTGCTTGCTGCCCCTCTCTTGAGTCCGTTTAAGGCCCGCGAGCCTGCTCTGATACCATGAGGAGACTCCTACAAGTAAAATGAAACTTATTTCATGTCCAATGGTTGACTAGAGTAGCAGTTAAAGCCAAAACAGTGTGGCGATATAAAAACTCTAGAGCCTAAGTGGTTGAGTAAGAGAGTACTTCTCTCTTACGGGTGAGGAGCGCTAGTCGGTCCTCACCCGGCAGCCAGCGAGCGAAGCTCGCTGACGAGCTGCGAAGTGCGAGGGCGAAGCCCTCGCAAGCTCCTCAAACTTGGGTATCCGAGCTCTGATAGCCCATGGGCACATGACAAAAAATACTTGGAAGCAAACCTATAATTTTCCTAACCAGTTTCAAGTGAATGGACTAATCTAGGCATCGCAAGCATGTGACGGCATTGCTGTCTGAATAAATCTCAACATGTGAATATTTCAGGGAGAGAAACTATAGGCTATGCTGCCAGGGTGGAGGCGAGCACACAAGAGCACGAATCCTGGGGCGACAAGCTGATACGCCAAGATGCCGTCCGCTCACGATGTGTCGCCCCCACTTCCTGGACCAGCGTGCCCTGCGCACTCACGACCACAAGACAAAGTATATAAAAGGGAATTTACAACAAGCTCTCTCTAGTACTCATAGGCCACCCTAGTGGGAAAGTGGGATTCAGGCTTCCATGATTTATGTTTAAGCCCACAACTGGCCTAATGAACAAGGTATTCCCTAACAACCTAGGACCAAAGTGTATGCTCTTGGTCGTGGAGTAGGTAAAGGACCTTGTATTGGCCTTCGATAGCAAGGACAACCGGTAGTGGCTGAACGGTTCTTTGTATAGTTATGGAGCTAGCAAGATCACATGAAAAAAAACATATATTTTTTGTACTCAATAGAAGTAGAAGTATTCCACTGACCCAGTGCATGTGATGATGGGAAACGGTGTAATCCAAGTTGGTAGAAGTGTCCGTGCCGCTGGCGACTTGAGGCAAAGTTTCTCAATGCTTAAGGGTACCTTGTTGCCAATGTCAAACGAGACCTTATGGCAAATTTTGTCATTATGCCCTTTCTCTTTTCCAAGCTGCTTGAAGGTGACCCTTTGCACTTGTAACAAGAAGTTTATGTGCTCGGTAAAAGCTGAAGTAGAAGGAATATATCCTTCTATGCTCACACTATTCACCAATAAAGATGATACCACAAGATGTTGACCACTATCTAACACAAACGGTGTAAACTGGGTGGACTCGTTCGCCGAGGTGTTCACCACAAAATCTTTCGGTGAACGGAATTTGTCTAGGTCATTCATGACAGGGTCCAGGTTCATGTGGAACATCAGTGCAATAATGTAATTCATGACTTCTATTTGGACGGCAACCTTAGGGTAAAATGCTGTCCATGTTTGAAACTTGCTGCCAAAATACTCTTTATCTCTTGTCAGAATTTACTAATAAAGTTTTTTTTACCTCAATTGGAGATAACACGTAACAAAAAGTTGTGGTACTTCATGACACCCCAAAAAAGAGACGGGCGATCTCCCATACGTTAACGTTAGTGGTTTTAGTGATGGAATGTGTCATATTTATAAGAATGTCCACAACCACTAGTATTGCATTGTGGCCACGGAGCATGTCCAAAAAACCATTAATAATATCAACGCAATCCCCTGGAGTCCCTGTGATTGAAGTTGTTGGAGGAGTCTAGTAGGTTTTTGATCAGTTGCCTTATTCCAAATACATGGATTGTGTGCCATGCAATACTTATGGGCATATGCACTCTATCTTGGCCACCATTAGTGGTCCGGTAATGCGTGCCCGGTCTTTTGAGGTCCCACTCGACCTGCCACCAGCAGGTCCTGGAAATGGGATAAAATTTTCATTCGTAGGTCTCTTGAGTTTGGCATAACGACTTCTTTTTCTATGTCATTGAATTCATCTGGCCACCACCAATCCGTACTTGTCCATGTTTTGAGAGTCTCTAAAACAACAATCTATGCAGTATCCCAACTTAACCTTGTTCATAAATCCGTTTTAATGGATAGTCTTTTGAGGTCGTTGCGGTAATGGTGGAGGGGGGCATGGTGTTTACACTGTAGCTGTCGCAACAACCATAAAACATCCGACAATCTCAGTGGTTTCTTTGATGTCCATGGACTTTCGGCTTAGTGGATCAGCCACGTTGATGCATCTTGGTGGATGTTCTCATGTAAACAAGAATTCGGTACTGACAAAAACGCATTTGTCGTCTTCATAGGTTTGGTTGCATTTCCAAAACCACCAACGGGTTGTGGCTGGCCATGACCGTCACGCCCCCCCTCAATGTCCTCAATGTAGCAATGCCACATCTTCAAATAATATTTCATAGCAAGGAGCTGATGATCACCAGTCTTGTAGTAAATCTCTCAGGGGATAAAGTTCAGGCTCTCATACGCAACTGAATTGCCATTTTACACGAGGATGGCTTCGAGCCCTGCTACATATTGTACTACTTTAATAATTTCCCCTTTAAGATTATTTACGACACGAAGTCTTGATTAATTTCCAGACACAATTAATGTTCTCGATTCTAATCGGGCCAAATCATTGTAAGTCGTAGCTCAACGTTTTTTTAACACTGGAAAGCTGTCCATTTTGTGTCTCACCCACACATTTCCCAGTGTCGGCACACATCCGACACTGGAAATGATGCAATCGCGTGACCGCTGGGGGTCATGCGATTGCGTTCTTTATTTCGCTCGGTCCTCATGGACCGAAAAAAAACTCGAGTAAACAAGGAAACGTATTTGGCTCTCTGCTAAAATATATCCAACATAGAGCCAAATAAACAAACTTGTGGTACCCTTATAAACATTTAATGTCTAAATAATAAATCAATTGGGTACGTATCACATAGCACCTCCCATGATTGCAATAGATATGGAAGAGCTAAGATGGGCGCTATGGATGGAAGTCCTTTGACTTTGAGAAGATCATTTCAATAGTCAGGAGTCTATTCCTAATATACACCTTTTCCATCAGCCTATTCACTAAAGCTACCAAGGTTGAATAAATTCTAAAAAACAGTTTGCAAGGCTAAAGGAAATGCATATAATTTCCAAAGTTTTCTGGGAGCACCCAATCTACCGCACCTTGGACATTTTGTTGGTCAACAAGGATACCATCATTGCCGACTATGCATCCAATGTATTTGAGCCCATTACATAAAAACTTTAAAGTTGCTCACATTTGCATCGAACTTCTGTTCCCAAATGATCACGAGGACTTCACGCAGATAATCTATGTACTCTTGCATAGATATGGAGGAAACCAAGATGTTGTCTAGGTAAACCAAGACAAACTGACAGAGTTTCTTGGCCAATGGTTGGTTCATTTTCTTGGAAGGATGCTGGGGTACTTGTTAGCTTGAAGACAAAGCCCGGGATCGACACTATATCATTTGGACTGAAACACTGTTTTGGACACATCATCTTTCGTGATGCGGATTTGATGATTCTCTTGAGAATAATCCAAGGACGAAAATAGTTTTGCATTTGGATTTAGTTGAACAAGTCCTATATCCATGTTATGGAGATTCGATCTTTCAAATTTAGCTTGTTTAACACCCCTTAGTCCATGCAAACGCATAAACCATCGTCCTTTTGTTTGCAAGAAGGGATGTTACATCGTACGACGTGCTACATGGCTTGATCCACCCTTTGTAAGGTACTCATTTATTTGGCGTTCGACCTCTTGCCTTCTTGCCTGAGTTAACTGATACGTGGGTCAAAAAAAGGAGTCACCTCTGGTTGTAGTGGAATTGTACGGCCCATGTGTTGTTTTAGTGGAAGTCCAGCTGGTGGGGGTTGTAACACATATCACGTATCTGCCATTGGAGGTTTTATCTCTTGTGGTGTGTCTTTCTTCACGTCACCCTCCACTTTCTGTAGCTATGTCAAGAAGTATGAATAACCCTATCAAATACATCTCTTGACAAGCTGGCATGGACTTTAAGTTGGTTGGTGATAATTCCGTACTTTCAAGAAACGTAAAGTGGCGTTGTCCCTTTTCAAGGTTCAAGCGATTCGATTCAAAGCACATCAGAGCCGCATTCTTGCGGAGCTAGGGATCCTCTAGCACCACATTTGACATACAGAGAAGGTTGAGTACCTTCAAACTGACCCTCTATTTGTACCTTTGAATGTAAAGGTATGCATTGCAGGTACCAACTACAGGTATCATACCATTGTTCCCAATGACAATTGTGTCATATGATGGCTCATACTTTAGGCTAACCTATTGGGTAAAGCCAAAGCCAACAAAGGAGGCATTCCCTCTAGTGTCGGCTACCATGTTCATGAGAGCACGGGCTAGGTATCCTTTGAACTACATCGTCATGTTACCTCCACTTTTCTGAGTTAACAAGCTCTGTGACGGCAAGCCAAGTTCGTGATAAACAATGAATGAGTATGGTGGGCATCATAACTTCTACCATTTTCACACTTGAATGCACATCTTGTGGCTACTTGTGAATTCGGCTAGCACCTTCAAGTCTTAAAAGTAATCTGCGTCCAAATGTTCAACCAAAGGTCCCACGAACATGATTGAGCTCATCGCTTTAGGACATTTGCTTCAATCATTGTGTCATATAGTTCTTGCATATTGGCTAGTGTCACTACCACTAAACAAGATTGATTATGCATTCCCTCTAATGTTGGAGTGTTCAATGGTTAGAAAGCGTAGAATGAGGTTTGGCAAGAGCAGATAAAAAAGATAGAGAATCTTGAACTCGTACAAAATTGAATGATCTTATATCCTAGCCTGGAAACATAAATCCACACTCGTGATCCCCTTTTAACCCTTATTGTTCTACACAAAATTCACTTGTTTATGGGAAAAACCCACACCACTACCTTGTCCGTTTCCACGTCGTGTCTATAATAGCAACAATGGCCCTAATCACGGCCTCAATCTGTACCATCCCCTTGTGATGCTACAACTAAAGCCAACATTGCAGCCTCTCATCCACCACCAGAATCCTTAGGACAATTAGCCCCAAAGTGGCCTGCATGCATACAGATTTGGCAAAGTTCCTCACAAAAGGATGTGTTGCGACACTTCCATATTGCCTACAACTTGTTGTTTTTGTGGCCAAGTTTGTGGTCGGGGACATTCTATCCACCAATCTTTTTGTCTGGGGGGCTTATAGGTTACTTACATTTAGGCCTAACTGTACACGGTTGTCTCTATATCCCATGATGTGTTCATGCATGTGTCACGGCCCTGCTCGACATGCACGTTCACCCATGCACCCGAGTCGTATTTAGGGTTCATCGAATACACTTTACTCAGGTTGTGACACAACGTCCTTGAACTTGTCCAAGCCCGTCCAAGCCCGTCCTATTGTCGTCGTAGCGGTCCCCTCATCTAGCTTCTTGCTAGCAAGACCATTATGCAAGCACTCTAGCAGCAAGCACGCTGGTAACTTGAAGATTTGGGTTCCATTACCCTCAATGGAACTTCCAGTTTCCTCCGCAAATTCAATAAACTTGTCCAAGTAAGCCTCGAGCAAGCTACCTAGTTGCTTGAAGTCCTTGATCACGTGGAAAGCACGTTATGGCTCCTCATGTTGGATATACTTCTTGTTCCTCATAGCACAAAATCATCCCTTATAGCATGGGCTGACACTCCGAGTGTGGTCGCTTATCTTGAATTCGTATCGTGACAAGGTCGTCCCTCTAGCCGAGTGGAGCCTTGTGGACAAGTCGAACGTTCTTCATGTCATTTAGCCTATCGGTCATCTTCACGTCCTTCCAGAAGATCTTCATACCATGGAGGAAGGATGTGTTCATGACTGGCCCCGGTGTCATTGAGGCAGGCAAGTCCTCACTGCCACTAGCAATGGCATCGGTATCTACATCATGCTATGACCATTGCTGCACCTGCACCTAAGTCACTCTCTATTATGGCTTGTTGAGGTCATTGCATCAGCGGATTGCCTCATGAGCGGTAAGAAACTATAGCTAGCAATCTAGGTCAAGGTCCATGATGCTTTGCCCGATGAAGACTAGCAGGAGGCGATCATGAGCTTTAGCTTTGATGTTTTCAGGGCCTTCATGACAGCCTCAAGGGTCTCAAGCTGTTTGTACACCTTTACCGAGTACAAGAGGGTACGGTTCTTGTACACACTTACGAGGAGTTCCACATTTTGGAGGAATCTATCATCCACAACAATACTTGAGTGAGGATAGGTCTATCCCATCGCAACAACGTCTTTGTAAGAAGGATCTCCTCTCACACATTTGGATGGTGCCGCACCTCCACAATCGGTGCTAATCCTGGATTGCCCTGCTACCTCAACAAGCTTGTGGAAATCAAAGCAAAATGCATTTGCTACGCCATCATCTGGCGCATGCTTGCAACAACTTCTCACATGGCTACTCTTGGTACCTTCAATGGCATTGGTAACATTGTTGCCGCCGATAGCCTCTTGCAATTTGGTGATCGCCCTATCCCTCTCAAGCAATTGGCTCAAATTGACCGTATCGTGATGGTGATGATTGCAAACCTCACCGCCTTTACCATCTTTGATGTTGTGCTCTTCATCGGAATCCACATTTTGGTGGACCTCTTTGAGTGTATCCTTCGTCACATGGGAGTCATCCACGTGTATGTCAACGTGCTCACCGAGCAATCTTTTGGCTTCCACACGCTTTTCAGTGTCACCACGCTTAATGTGTGTAACCTTTGACGACACAATTATCATTGATTTTGGTCACTATGCTTGCAATGACGGCTCTCAAAACTTGGAGTCCTTCAAGGCCATGTGGCGAAGCAGCCACCACCTTACCCTTGTTGGTCTTGGATGGATTCTCACCTGATATTCCGTCGAGACATCAAACTAGCAGGCACTCCTTGTGTGAGCATTGCTTACGATCTCAAAGAGGTGTCATCTCTTCTTAATTTCCTTGCTCTCAAAATCGGTGAGGCAAATAATAGAAATTAATTATATGTTGTTGTATGGTCTATGTTTCCATGGATGGCATAACCACACAATGAAAACCCCAGTCCCCTAGGCCGCCATGGTCGGCAAAAACAAACAGAAGAAACTAACTAGTTCGATATGTCGCCAAGTCTGGCACGATCACTTGGGTTTCAATGATACTCTTTCTAAGCCATGAGTCATGGTGCTAGGTAGTCTGGTAATGATTTTGTGACCTCTCAAACTTCTCCAGCATCTGTCTTGTATTTTAGTTGTCTTCTGGCCCTCCTTGGCCTCCTCCTGGCTTCTCTTGATGCATTTTGTACCTACTTGGAGGCGTCTTCCTTTGTGCCCACGGTGATGGGGAGACATCCAAATAATTCCGAGGTGTTGCCTTCCTTCTGTTGGGTGTGCTCTCAGGCCACCAGAAACTGTGGTTCTTGAAGAAGAGTCCTGCTCCAACTTTTGGTTGAAGGAGGGAGGATGCAATGTTGAAAATAGGAAAAGAAACGATGGTCCAAGGGTGGACACTTCCCATCCCATCACACAAAAATTCAGGTAGCTGCCTGGGGGAAAATAGGTGCTAGAAGAGGTTGGAAAAATAAAAATAGCTCTTCAAGAGCTTTCTAACTCACTTTAGAGCCCTTTAAATGATTATGCTTTAAGCCCTATGGCATTTCTTCTGCTACTACAACTTTCTATGTTATTTTCTCAATGTTATAGCCACTAGAACCGTCAGAGACTTGGTTGCAAGGGTCGTCTTGCTCGGATATCACTGTAACAGGTGTGTCCCTAGCTCCTGCATGTAGGTCATCGTGCAGTTTACACAAGAGCATCCAGAGCTCGTTGGAGGAATTTTTCCCTTTATGTCAATAGGGGGCAATTGTCATCAAGGACCTGTGTAGGAATACTTGAATGTTTCAAGTCTCCAGAGGCCCAATTCAGTTCTTACCGTGTCCCTTCATTCTAGGTCCCAAACAAGGAGGTTGTACTCCAGGATCTTTAACTTGCACAGGATTGTTGTTTTCAAAACTCATTTTTTTCATAAACGGTCTTTGATTGTATCTTTTGAAGTGTAAGGGTGAAATAATTACAGGCGAGATACTCGGACGAGTTCAAGCTAGTGTTCATATTTTTATCTCTTGCTTGTGTCTCTCTTGCTTGTGGTGGTAGCTCTTGGGGAAGTTCATTGGGAAAACCCCCTTCAAAATTCTTGATGAGCTCTGTAAACTCCTTGGGTATGGTTGCAAATGTTTTGGATGTTGAGGGTGTTGGTTTTGCCTCGGCAGCTGCGAATTCTTCCACTTCCCTTGATTCCATGTGGACTAACCACGCTTGGGCCCCGTGCTTCAGGTATTTTCTGGCGATGTCTAGAGATATCGGCTGGCATTTGTGACTATCACAGCTTCCTCTACTGCTTCCCGTAATTGCCGCCGTGTCGTGCATCACTCGACCAGAGACAGGTGTCACTTTCTGCTATTAACGCTGACATGGACCAATCCACTGCTCTAGCCAACCTATGAATTGTTCCAGTGTAATAAATACCACCCGAGGATGATTTCTTTATCACTCATCGGGCAAGTCCTTGAGACTGTTACATCGTAGATCTCTGATTTTCAGTCGGAGTGGTTTGTGAAGTCGACGGATCTACAGTTGTCCATCGATATATTTTCCTTCAAGTACCCTTGGTTTGGTTCGCATACCCAAGTTTCAAATAATATCATTGCCGAAGAAATCATGAGAAGTTCCTCCATCCAATAGTGCCAGTACCAATCTCCAACTTTTACAACCCCTCGATTGTACCCGTAGCAATATCACCAGTTAGTCATCCTCATATCCCTCATCAAACTTTGTGATATAAATAACCTTCGTGTGCGGCGATGTAAGCCGCACAGATGGGTGATTTGTCGGCGCAGAGTTTTTCGACAAGACATGAGTCTCACTGTCTACTCCTGCCCTTTGCCGTTTCCTGACTCCTCACTCTTTTTCTATGAATATCCTCCCCTTTTAGCTTGATTTTACCGCTTCTAGCAGTCACGCAAGAGTTGACCCGGCTTTCGGTAGACTGAGCAGACCCATTGATCATGTTGATCGATAGCGTTAATCTTCGTCGAGGACGGGGTCTCCGTTGACTGGGAACTCCCTCCGCCACGATAAGGGTTGTGGTTTTGGGATGTCTAGCCATTGGATTCCTACATCTAAGCATTATAGTCTGCATTGATGATGCGGTCGGCCAGTGGTCATTTACGAGAGGTCGCCTTGCATGCCAAAGATGGCGATTGCTTGCCGAATATCTCGCTTGAGGCCATTGTTACTATAGAAACATAGTTCATAAAGGGCTAGGTCCATGCCGGTGATGGTATCGGTGCAAACGCTGAATATAATCCGTCACATTGGACTACTGGTGTAGGCACGTGAGTCTTTACCGTGCGTAAGTAATATCGTTCAGCTTCCCAAAGCGAGCGTCTCCGGTAGCTCATGCAAAGTCGCTCTATATCCCTGGTGGTGTGAGAGAGTTGTCCCATGTCGGACTTTTCTGCTCGAGAGGTAGTACGCCTACGGTCAACGACGTGAGAGCGACCGCGTGAACCACTGATCCAGCTCCGCCGTTCTCCTATTGCCGTTGGATGGCCCCAGTTACGGTGAAGTACACCTCCAAACTCGTTATCCACTTACTGACCGTCAGTCCCTTAGAGTTTGCGGGATTGAACGACTTGGGAAGTGCCGGATGAATCGGGGGTTCACTGGAGAGTTGCAAATTTCTCTCGGTGAGCACTACTTTGTACGCACAAGAATTATAAAACTCCTCCATCACTTTGTTGAGTTGTTGGAGTAGATGGGTGTTGAGGATCTTGAGTCCCAAAAATTTATAGTACATGTCTTCGTTGATTCACACTTGTCGGCCGGTGCCTCCCATCATGCCACATGTCATCCCCATGTGAGGGTGAATGTTTTGTTAAGCCCGAGGTTTCCGTTACTGAGTTGGAACTTGGGTTCATTGGTGATCCGCCACTTGCTACAAAAGTTGCCACTTCCACTCGGTCTACCTGGAGCATGTTGTTGTTTGCGTTCTGCTGACCCGCCATCGCTGGAGTACTCATCCTGGACTGCTGCTCATCGCAGGGTGTGTTCGCTCTATTCACTGTTGTCGTCATGAAGTCTGTGATCTTCCAAATGGTGGGGATGCTTTGAGGACTTGTACGAGGTTGTTGTCAGGTAGTTAATGCCTCAATTTCCCCTCCAGCGCCGCCGCGTCCACATGCCAAGTGTTACGCCGAGCGGAACGTAGATGGTTTATAGGGATGAGGTGCGGGACAAACGACGATTAAGGAAATGGGGAAAATGGATAATTTTTAGTAAGGAGCAAGTGTACATCAATGAAAAGTGTCGAGTGAGTCGAGCACATACATACAATGCCAAAAATGGAAATGAGGCATATGTCCGGTCCTCCGCGCTCGAGCGGAGCGACATGTACGAGATCACGTCGTGAGTGGCTGCATTGAGAAGCTCCACCGAGAAGTCGGGAGGCTTGGAGAATGTCAAGGCCATTTGTTATAAGAATATAGTGCCATCAAGAAGTTGATATAATAGTAACAAAACATCGATGTTGTTCACGACATGTTTGTCGACCATTCTTGATGGCGGTCAAAGTTCTCATAAATATC
The DNA here is from genome assembly GCA_023375785.1 of Penium margaritaceum. Classification (NCBI taxonomy): domain Eukaryota; kingdom Viridiplantae; phylum Streptophyta; class Zygnematophyceae; order Desmidiales; family Peniaceae; genus Penium; species Penium margaritaceum. The sequence goes on along the minus strand of SZWC01000154.1, from coordinate 445,589 downwards.
TAGAGCAGAACATCGGATGTTGGGGCAATTGACCAAAATGCTCTCGACCGAACGGTATAAAAATCCTGAAGTCGTCGCGAGCTGGGCCATGGATGTCAGGATAGAAACGCCCATTCATGGAGTTCAGGGACTCGTGTACTCAAGGACCTAATGGGAAGTCCCATCTCACTGACGAGCACGGGTTATTAAACTCCTCAACTAGGGATTTTTCCATTACATTCATGGCCCAGCACGTGACGAATTCAGGATCTCTATGCCATTCGGCCGAGGGCATTTTGGCCAAGTGCCCCGACCTCCGGTGTTCCATTCTCGAAGTTCCTTACAACTTCAACCACCTTCTAGATGAATCTACAGAAGTATCACAAACTATATTGATGTTTTGATACTATTCGGTGGACTTCTCAACAGCTCACGACTTTTCTAAAAACACGCATTGATATGCTCAAAGCCCACTGACTTCTCCGTGGAGATTTGCAAAGCAGGCACTCGCGGCGTGACCTCGCACGTATCGCCCGGCTCGAGCATCCAGGACTCGACACATGCCCCATTCTCAACACTGTATGTATGTGCTTGACTCACTCAACACTGGTCATCGAAGTACACTTACTGCTTAATACAAACTACACACTTGTCTGAATTCACCGAATTGTCTTTTGTCTCACACCTCATCCGTGTGAACCACCTATCGTATGCTTGAAGTAACATAACGGTGAAAACACCGACCCCCCCCCCCCTCCCTGTTTTGTCACCGATGACCCTCAGACACCCCTCTGTATGAACAATTAGCCCCATTCATTCATCTATCAGATTAATAAGCTACATTTGCCCCTACATTGGAAGAGTAAGCCCCACCCACCCCTTTCTGGCAACAAAAAGCCCCATTTGCCTACCAATTTTCACCATGTTTGAACAGGGATGCATGTCGCTACTTGAGCATGGTGAAATTGGGCATGCAGTGCTAGACCACGGCCCTCCATCACGGTTTTCGTGATGGAGGGCCGTGCTAGCATTGAGGGTTGGGGGGATTTGCGCATAAAAGTGCCGGTCTGCACTCCGTCAACTGCTGACCCCCCCCCCCCTCCGCGTAGCTCACGAGCCCATCCACCCGTCCACTGATCAAGGCCCTCGCGATTGAGTGCTGCAATTGAACGGGTGACAAGAGGCTTGCACGCGTGTGTGGGGGGGGGGGGGGGGGCTATTAAAGTGCCGGTGATTCCGGCCGATGCCCGTCGGCCAGAATTCCCGGAGCTTGAAGAATTGGGAGTTTAAAACTTCCCATTTTTCATTGTTCTCATTTTGGGAACAACGTGTATCCATGTTTGACATAGATTCCATGCAAGAATTCACCCCTAATTACACACAAGATTTTAGGGGTTTATTTTGCAAGCATATTCTGGGCTCCGCGGTAGCGGGGCCCTGCAGGTTCCTTTTCAACATATGGGGAGTCTCGGATCCCCCATGCAAACTCCGTACAAACCACTTCCAAAAAAATCACAAATTCCTCTACATATGAGTATGTGATTATTGGGTCAAAAACTTGATGTCAGCATGTCAAGGTCGCATCCATGCGACGTCGACATGCTATCCTTCGATAAACAAGAGGGGCCTACCATTTTTTTATGCCTGAAAACTTGTGTCCATGCAAGAGGGGCGAATCAGACTTATTGCTGCGAGGCAAGGGCAAATCGGGCTTATTATTCAGCGATAGGTACGAACGATGTTACGTACCAGATGTACACAAGTCCCTACTATTTCCAAGTGGGCATTTGTATTATTACACAAACTACCCATCGCGTTGCGAGACTGTGACATTCACTCCGACGGTCGATGACAAAATGGCCGACTGCCACCGCCCTCAAAGAATCTTACTGAATCTTTTGGCAACTTCAACCACTCCCACAAACCTACAACAGAAGTATCATGGCCTTTCGGTCAACTTCTTGATGCAACGAGACCTGGATCTAGAAAGATGCATCTTGCATCTTCACAATCGATTCTTGAAGACCCCCCATTTCTCGGCGGACCTTCTCAAATCCGACCACTCAAAACACGACTCCGCACACGTCAATCGACAATCGACCCAACGACAATGACTATGTCTCATTCGTAGCTCGAAACTTGTATATATATGTTTGATCATTTTGACACTTGTCATCAAAGAACACTTACTGCAAATTATAAATTGCTCGTGTCCCAGATTCTAAATCATGTTTTGCCTTGAAAATTCACCATCTCCGCTTCGTTCAGCATAACACTTGGTATCAGAGCGTAGCGGTGCTGGAGAGGCATCCGACTACTTTACCCATCTGGAGGACTACCTTGCACAAGCAGTCAGCGCATCTCGCATGTCAAGATTTTGCAGACTTTGCAACTATGATGTGAGGAGAGCGAGCGGAACCGAAGACCAGTAGCGGGTCTTCGGCGACAACTTCGGCGATGGATGAGCAGAACATGCCGATGCACGCGAAACCAGAAACGATAGCGAATGTTGGCATGGCAGGCTATGCGACAGCTTGACCAATCCTAGGGTTTTGACGACCAATCCGGTTGTGGACCCAACGGCGATAAACCAGCCGTTCCTACCAACAACCTCGACGATGACAGTAGGGACAACAGCTGGCACTGGACGACAGGCACGGATCAATGAGGAACTGGCAAACCGGATCTCCTCGCTCGAGGGGATCAACAGCCATCTACTCCAACAGCTCACTGTCGCGATGGAGGCTTTTTGTAACGCAAGCGCACAAGAAGCGTTGCTCGTTGAGAGAAACTCCCAACTCTCGAGAAAACCCAAAGCTTGTCCGGCTCTACCAAAACCGTTCAATCCTACAAACTCAAAGGGACTGGCGGTTCCAATGTGGCTGACGAGTTTGGAGGTGTACTTCACCACTGCTAGGGTCAAAGACGATCAGAAGAAAATTGACCTCAGGGCTGCGGTTTTGCGTGGCACGATACTAAGTTGGTGGTCTGATCTAAAGACAGTCCAACGGTAGCAGGAGACCGGTGGATCATCATCAACGTCCAACGGCACCTGTCTCATATCGCCAACCGTATATGTTCTACTCTTGGAGGATATCAACCCACGATGGCAAGACACACTGACGCCACCAACCAACTGGAACAAACTCTCACACGCGATACTCACACGTTTTGGATGGCTGAACAAAAAATCCGAGGCACGGTACAAAATCCAGTGTCTCAGTCCGCAGTCCAGCGTGGCAGAGTACACGCAGAGATTCTGCGAGATCATCACTGGAGCATACATCGCCTCGCATCAACTCTGTTTTCACTATGACAATAGCCTCGACATTCAATGCCAAGACTTCACCACCATCTGGGAGGAAAAATGCCAGACACTCACGAAGACACAAGCAGCGATGAAGCAAGCAGCTGACCAAAATCGCAGTGACGATGTCTTCGCCACTGGCAACAGAGTCCTTTTTAGGTCACCGAACATCAAAATCCATGGAGCCGACTATTCGAAGCTCAAACCCCTATGGTTGGGACCGTTTGAGATCGAGTGCATGCAAACCCCTGTGGTTGCACAACTCACACTCTCTGATACTATGCAAGTTCATCCGGTGTTCCATGTCAACAGACTCAAGGATCACGGAGACCTTGGAGAGAACTTCCCTGACAGAGATGTCCTTCCTCTGCCTCCTATCAAAGTGGACGAAGACACAAAGTACATCATCGAGAACATCCTCTGCCATCGATGACGAGGCAAAAAGAAAGAGTATCTTGTGAAGTGGCACGGTTACGACGCCGCGCATAACAGTTGGGAACCGTACGACAACCTTCGAGACGTCGATCATCTAATCGACGGTTATTACCGCAATCTCCGGGCCACATCTATACGTGCGTCGGGACGTCATGGCTAAAAAGGGGGGAAATGTTACGTACTAGACGTACACAAGTCCCTAATATTTCTGAGTGGTCATTTCTGTTACCGTACTGCTACGAGATTTCGCCGTCTGAAATATTTTTAGGGGTGTTGTCATGATTCGCCCACCCATTTATTTAATTTGTTGTTGTTTAAATGGACGAAATTGGGCTTCATCGTAGTTGTGTATTCGTTGGGTCATGCCTATTTTTTTCCCGGGAGACGTGCGTTCGACCTCCTCCGAGCGCACACACACACACACACACACACACACACACACA
>SZWC01000154.1:326502-347808 GCA_023375785.1 Penium margaritaceum | reverse complement strand
CCCCCCCCCTTGGTCGCGGAGCGACTGTACGCTCACGCAGAACCGAAAAAAAAGGGTTGAGCTGACGTCAGCATTTCTGCTTGCTGACGTCATCAGGTCGTGCTGACGTCAGCAACCACCTGCTGATGTCAGCACCATACTTGGCCAAATTTTTGGCCGGACAGTCAAAAATTGCCAGCGTCTCAAATCTTCGAGAAACGCTGACGCTTTTGAAATCCGACAAACCTGACCTGTCCACCCATACTGAGAGGCGACATGGACTCGTCGGACAAGGGTAAGGCGACAGATGATCCCTCCTCCTCATCTTTTGGTGTCCTGAGCCCACGCTCGCAGGCCATTGAGGACCTGCAGGGCCAGCAGGTTGAGATGCGTCGCCTACAGCGGGAGCAGACTGATGCCATTTGTACGCTGACTGAGCTCCTGCGTAGCCAGTCCACAGTCCCACGGCAGGTTTCCGGGGGGACTGCCGGCGTCGCGGTCTCTACACAGCAGTCGGCTCAGGCACCCGTTACAGGAGCTCGATCTGATCCACTCACCCGTATGCTGACTGAGCTTCTGCGTAGCCAGTCCACAGTCCCACGGCAGTTTTCCGAGGGAGCTGCCGGCGCCGCGATCTCTACACAGCAGTCGGCTCGACCTGACCCACCACCTTCTGACCTCCTGGATGATGAACCATTCATGCCAGGCATGACGGACGACTCCCCGGATCATGAGATTCGAGTTCTTCAGGAGCGCCTCCGTCAGCTGCAGACGGGGACCAGATCTCCTGGGATTCCTGCCGTGCGACCGTCACCCGACTATCCCGGTGACTATCCACTTCCGGGAGTCTTCCCCGTCTCCCTTCCTCCTCAACCTGCGGTCGCCCTCCCCACGGAGCGGCAACCCAAGGACTTTGAGACACCACCCCCACGGTACATCACTGAGGACGGCTTCGACTGCTTGGAGATCCTCTTTCAGGTTTGGGCCACTTCAGAGGGCGTGTGGCCCTACTACCACAGCCAGTATCAGTCTACAGACCCAGCACAGGTGCTGACAGCAGCCAGGGCGATGCGCGGCCTCCTCTACGCCATGCCACGCGAGACCGTCGTCGACTTCCGCCCTTTCCTTGGCGAGCCTGGCACAGGCACCGGCGCCGATCCACGCGGAGGTTGGGATCTGGCCCTATCCCTGCTGGCCGCAGAGACGCACGCCACCCGAACAGCACACATTCGTGCCTTCCACTCTCTCCGTCAGGGGCCTGGAGAGCCTGCAGCCGATTACTGGCGATGCGCCATGCGCATCTACACGCGTCTTGGGACCTCCGGAGGCACACAGCTGTGGGCGCTCCGTACGGTGATGCTCGGAGTTCGCCTTGAGTATACTGACATTTTCACACGGTACAGCGACGCCATCCTTGAGCCTTTCTCAGCCACTCTGCAGCTTCTCCCTTGGGCGCATCAGCTTTTCCTCCAGGTGTCTTCAGCCCGCGAGGCAGCCGTGGCCCATCAGGAGACTGCCCTTGCTGCAGCAGTCGTCGCATCACCACCATCATCCCTCCTGCAGTCTCCTTCATCGTCCATCACGTCCTCGTCTTCCTCCTCCTCTTCGGCCCCGCCCACACCCACTCAGACACAGGGTGTTGCAGTAGTAGCTCAGGGGAAGAAGAAGAAGGGGAAGCGGGGACCAGGTCAGCAGCAGTCACAGTAGCAGTCGTCTTCCAGTGGTAGTAGTGGACGTTCCGTTCACTGCTACAACTGTGGCGGCGCCCATCGCTACACCGAGTGCCAGCAGCCGCTCGACTGGGCGTGGTTTACTCGTGGGCTCCAGGCGGCACACGCTCTCCGTTCCGCGTCCAGCACGTCAGCCTCGACTTCCTCGGGACGCGTGGCAGCCACGACTGTAGCTGTTTCTGCTTCCCCACCGGCGAGTAGCAGTGATCCGGACCCACGCGACCGCACCATCACCAAGCTTCGTCACCTTCTGGCGCTACGCTTTCAGGGAGGTGCGAGTGTGTTGTCACAGCCGAGTGATTCACAGACTGTCGGTCCGTCTGTCCATGTGGCTCGGGATGACTCGTGTGGGGGGGCACAGTCGGCATGTGATGATGATGGGCCTGACTGTACAGATTGGATTCATGAGTCCCACCTTTGTGCCCTTCGTCGTTTCTCCCCACCTGCTGCTCAGCGTCCGTCTGAGGCCGAGTGTTCCATTGCCCGTTGTACAGTGACGTCCTCCAGTCGTGATGCCGGTGGCACTTGGATCATCGATTCAGGTGCCACTCATCACATGAGGTGTCGTCGTAGTGACTTCGTTGTTCTCGGCCCTGTTGCGTCTGTTCGTTCCGTTCGCACCGGCTCTGGTCAGTNACGTGCTTGCACACTGATGGGACTCTCTGTGGAGCACACTGCCGAGTCCGCGACTGTGACTCCTAGTGACACTCGCAGCATTGTTCTGCGTGCCTCTGTTGTGGATGACCTGTACCGTGTTTCCCGGACTTTTGCCCCTTGCTCCACTTCCCCTTCAGCTCGTGCTTTTGTCACTGGTGTTCTGTCTCCTGAGCACCAGCGATTGCTTCATCAATGTCTGTGTCATGTAGGCTCCGACACTGTGTCGAAGCTCATTCGGACACAGCCCGCTCTCGGTCTTGATGCGGCTTCTTTCGAGAAGCCGCCCAAGACCGACTGTCTTTTCTGCGCCCAGGGTAAGATGCATCGCTGCACCTACCCTGACTCACGATCTCGCGCACTTCGCCCTCTTGAGCTCGTCCATTCGGACCTTCTTGGTCCTCTTCCTGTCGAGTCTATGACCGATAGGGGTCGATACATCCTGACGCTGACTGATGACTTCACCCGGATGCGGTGGGTCTACAGCCTGCGCCAGAAGAGTGACGCCGCTCTCGCAGTTCGCCTATGGCTAGTGATGGCTGAGCGTCAGTCCCGTCACACGCTGCACAGTTTCCGATCGGATCGTGGCGGCGAGTTTCTAGGCGAGATGGATAGCTTCTTTGCTGAGCACGGGATTTTTCACCAGGTCTCTGCTCCTGCTACTCCTCAGCAGAACGGTGTTTCTGAGCGTTGGAACCGCACCATGGAGGATGCGGTTCGCGCTATGCGGTCTGAGTGCGGTCTCCCAGAGCCCTTCACTTTTGAGGGCTTTGCCTACATGACTTGGGTCTGGAACCGCCTCCCGCACGGTCCTCTTCCGGACCACGTCACACCGTATGAGCTCTGGTTCGGCCATCGTGCTGACCTTCGTCTCGCTCGCGTCTGGGGATCCTTGGCTGCCGTGTGGTACACCGAGGACCAGCAGGGGTCCAAGGTCTCACCGCGGGGTCGCTTGTGTGCCTTCGTCGGCATCTCCCCGCGATCGAAGGCCTGGCGATCTTGGGACCCTACCCGTCGTCGCATTGTTGAGTCACGCGACGCGCTCTTCTTTGAGTCCCTCACCTACCGTGATCTGACGTCGATTACGTCGCTGTCTGTCACGCACATCCCTACGTGTGAGGTTTCTCGCCGGATGGGGGAGTCTTCGCCTGCGAGCACCCCTCGTCAGGCTGATGTGTCCGTGCGAGCTCCCTCCACTTCACGGTCTCCGGCTCTTGATGACTCAGCGATCATCGCTGTCGGCCCAGAGACCTCTCCAGCACCACCGGTTTCTACCCCGGTTCCCTCGCCTCCCTCTGGTACCCATGATCCTACACATGTACGTACTCCTGTGTCTGCCGGCACTCCTGTCTCTGTGTGTGGTCCTGCCTCATCTGTCCCTACTGCCACACCGAGTCCCGTGTCTCCCACACACGCCCCTCCTCGCACGACATCACCAACTCCCTTGGCTCAGCTCTCCCCGGCTGTGACTGTGCCCGTTCCTGAGCCTGAGGTGCGCCCCTCGTGTCCAGGTTACTCCCGTGAGCCTGGCGGTCGTCTTCGACCATTGGACTCCGGAGCTCAGCGAGCGTCTGGTCGTGCACCCAGGCGCTCCACTCGCAGCGTCGCGAGTGGTGACCCCGGCACAAAGGCCCTAGGCCTGAGTGTCCGCACTGAGCACACAGAGGTACATCCAGCATGTCCAGTAGGGCACGACCTCGTCACTCGCGAGTTCCACATCGCCTGTGATGCAGCAGCTGATCTTGTGGTCGTCAGACCTAGCACTGAGGCGTGTGCTCTTGCCACGCAGAGCTCTCCCGCTTTGGCGCCTGACCCGGGCACAGTGAGGGAAACTCTCTCATCACAGGATGCTGACGCTTGGCGTGCTGCCTGCGAGGATGAGCTTCGCGCCATCCGAGAGCACGGAGTTTACGAGCTAGTCGACCTTCCACCTGGAAGGAGGGCTATTCAGGTCAAGTGGGTCTTTCGCAAGAAAGTGAAGCCAGATGGCTCACTGGAACGCCACAAGGCTCGCTTGGTCGTCAAGGGGTACTCTCAGATTGAGGGCATCGATTACACTGACACCTTCGCCTCTGTCGGCCGTATGACCTCAGCTCGAGCTCTGTTCGGTGTAGTGGCTCAGCATGACTGGGAACTACACCAGATGGATGTGAACAATGCGTTCCTCCATGGCTCTCTGGATGAGGAGATCTACGTGGCTCAGCCACCCGGTTTTGAGGATGGCGACAAGGTTTGGCGCTTGAGCAAGTCCTTGTACGGCCTCAAGCAGTCTCCTCGGTATTGGAACCAGGAGATCACCGGCACCCTGACTCGTGCGGGATATGTACAGAGCGCGGCAGATCCCTCTCTCTTCATCCGCCGGACGCCTGAGTGGTTCACCGCCATCCTGGTCTATGTCGACGACCTTCTGATCGCGTCTCCTTCACTGGAGGCCGTGAAGGAGGCCAAGGCCGTCCTCCAGAATGCCTACAGGATGAAGGACCTTGGTCCTGCAGCGGTGTTTCTCGGCATGGAGATCGTACGAGACCGCAGACGTCGTACTCTGCTACTGCACCAGGCCCGATACGCACGCGTTGTGGGGGAGCGCTTCAGCGATCTCCTCGGCGCAGTGTCCATGGCTTCCACACCCCTCACACCCGACGGGCAGGATGCCCTGAAGGTGGACGATCCCACACAGATGGGGGAGACAGTGGATGTGACCTTGTACCTCCGTCTCATCGGATCCCTGATGTACCTGGCCACTATCATACGTTCGGACATCGCATTCGCCGTCAACCTCCTTGCCCAGTTTTCGCAGGCTCCACGTGCTAGAGCCCTTCATGCGGCTGTGCGAGTGGTGCGGTACGTGGTCTCCACACCGTACCTCGGACTCTGCTTTCACCGGCAGTGTTCGGTGGTCCTTGATGGCTACACCGACAGTGACTGGGCCTGGAGCCCAGACGGACGCAGTCGCACCAGTCCCGTGTTCCTGCTTGGTGGTACTGCTGTGTCCTAACGCAGCGGGAAGCAGGGCTGCATTGCACGTAGCTCATCAGAGGCAGAGTATGTCGCTTTGGGAGCAAGGGCTGCTGAGGCGGTATGGCTGTAGCGTCTGTTCCTTGAGCTGAGTCAGTCAGTACCCGCCATTGTGCTTCGTTGCGACAACCTGAGTGCTCTTGTTATTGCGGAGAACTCTGGTGTCTTCCATGCTCGAACGAAGCACATTGCAGTAGAGCATCACTTTGTGCGTGACTTGGTGGAGCGACACGTGATCTCCGTCATTTGGGTTGGCACTGACATGCAGCGTGCTGACTTCTTGACGAAGGCATTAGCACGCGGAATGTTCCTGGTGGCCATTCGTTCTGTCGGGCTTCGCCCCTTGCCTGAGAGTGGTTGAGTGTGGGGTGTTGTGGTGGCTATTCACTACGTCATTGCACGCGTTGTTGTACTCGTTTCAGTGCTGCACGTGTATGGACATGCGTACCATCGGGTCATGGGGGAGTGTTGTGATTTGTGACGTTCCTGTCGACCTGTACAGTTTACTGTGACCACTCGGCCGTGTCCATACTCGTGCAGATCCCTGATGCGGACCCAGGCGGTACCGGTGCNGGCGGACTACCGGCTTGGAGCTGACCGACGGCCGTTCCAGAGCTCTGGACGCTACCCGGGACCTCCTGCAGTTTTTCTGCAGCACGCAGGACTTTATCGGTGGACTGGCCGTGGGCCCGATTTGCATGTTTTTGCATTGTGTTTCCACCGTTCGATGCCGGATGCATGCATGTGACCAGTCGTAGCGTCCGGCTTGTGATTATGCACGTCTAGGTTCAGATGGCGTAGCATTCTGACATGTGTGCGCAGAGGTACGGCCAAAACAGTGATTTTGGGCCGGTTTTAGGACAGATCTTGCACTGCCGCGTGCGACACCCGCCGTGTGCCGCGGCAGGTACTTATGCCATGGACCTGTCATTTGTCATCTCTCTCTGCAAATGCTATTGAAGCATTCTGACACTTTGCCTTTGTGTCGCCTAGCCAAACCCTTGCCGTTGCGTGCACGACTTGTGACTGTCGTCACCGTCTGACCAGGCACTGACGCCTAGTCAGCGGCGGTGTCGCTAGGACGGTTCTACGCATATTCTGACACGGGAACTCAACCAGGCACATCACGGACGCACAACAACGCAACAGCATGAATTGCAGCCTTGAAGACGTTGCTGCTGAGTGCCTTCGTGAGAAAGTCAGCTCTCTGCTGTCGGGTGTCCACCCAGACAATCTTGACGTCACCTGCAGCCACTCTCTCATGCACAAAATGATGCTCCACATTGATGTGCTTGGTGCGTGTGTGATGCATGTCGTCATGCTCAACAATGGCTTTGGTGCTTTGATTGTCACAATGCAGAGTGATGCAGCGAATGGGAATGCGCAGCTGCTGCAAGAAGCGACACAACCAGATGCTCTCACATGTGCGAGCGCGAAGAGCAACATATTCAGCCTCACTAGAGCTGCGAGTAACACAGCCCTGCTTGCCACTCTTCCACGACACAACAGCCCCCTCCACTAGGAAGATGTAACCAGTACGGCTTCGAGCGTCGGCGTCATGAGCCCAGTCACTGTCCGTGTACCCGTCGACTACGACTGAGGGCTGTGCACGATAGCACAGGCCAGTGCGAGCAGTGGAGAGAGCATACCTGACGACGCGCAGTGCAGCCTCCAAATGTTGTGCCCGCGGGCACTGTGAGAACTGTGCCAGGAAGTTGACGGCGAAGGCAACGTCTGCTCTGGTCGTCGTCGCCAGGTACATGAGGGAGCCGATCACACGAAGGTAACCCGTCACATCGACTGGCTCCCCCAGTTTTGATACATCCAGTGTCTTCAGTAACCTCTGTCCAGCTGGAGTCATGAGAGTCGTCGCTGTGGGCACCGTCTCGAGGAGCGAGGAGAAGCACTCCCCTAGACTGTGGATGTAAGAAGCTTGATGGACATAAAGAACGCGACGAGTGCGATCTCGCTCCAGCTCCATGCCCAGAAAGACACGAGCTAGTCCTAGGTCTTTCATCTTGTAGGTGGACTGGAGGAGTGACTTCACAGCCTTCACAGCCCCCTGACTGGGTGACGCAATCAATAGGTCATCCACATACACAAGGATAGCCACGAAGGGAGCCGAGGGTGGAATGAAAAAAAGTGAGGGATCCTCTGTACTCCGTAGGTAGCCGCCCTTCTCAAGTGTGGAGGTGATCTCTTGGTTCCAACACCGAGGGGACTGCTTCAGGCCATAGAGAGCCTTCCGCAGACGCCAGACTCTGCTGGTGCCATCGGAGAACCCAGGGGGCTGAACCATGTAGATCTCCTCGTCTAGCTGCCCATGGAGGAAGGCGTTGTTAACATCCATCTGCTCCAGCTCCCAGTCGTGCTGGGCAACAAGACTCAGGAGGGCGCGAGCGGTGGTGTAGCGACCAACTGGTGCGAACGTCTCGTCAAAGTCAACTCCCGGAACCTGGGAAAATCCCTTCGCTGTGAGGCGAGCCTTGTACTTGTCCAGGGTTCCGTCGGGCTTGAACTTGCGCCTGAAGACCCATCGCGCATCAATAGCCTTGCGCCCTGGGGGCAGGTCAACCAGCTCGTAAACAACATGGTCGTCTAGGGCCTTCAGCTCATCGCGCATCGCTGCTTCCCACTGTTGTGCATCCGGGGCAGAGCGTGCCTGATGAGCAGTAGACGGCTCTGGGGAAAGGAACGTAGAGCTGGTAGCGGCATGACACTCGGCGACGGTCGCAGTGGCTGCTGCATCCACCGCCCGAGTGTGCTCGGAGGTGAGCAGCGCGTAGCCCAACGCAGAACTGGGATGGAAAACACCAGTGGCTAGACCAAGTGCATCCATGCCTGTCGGCACAATAGGAAACTGTGCGGGTGTGACAGGGGAGTGAACGGGCACGACCGGAGACTGTGTGGTTTGGGGCCGCGATGGACGACCGGGCGGTGCAGTGATGCTAGAAGTGCGAAGCGGGAGCGCACGCAGATGCCCACCGCGGACGAAGGGTGAGACAGGGGCAGGTCGAGTGGTCTCTGAGGACACCGGGGCGTCCGTAGTCGCCTGGTCTGGTGATACAGCAGGAACATCAGGACTCGAGGGCGGAGAGATGGCGGATGGCGACGATGACGCAGAGGCGGACGAGGATGTGACCGGAGAGGTTGGTTTCCCGGAAGAGCTAGACGACAAGGATGAGGGTGAGCCAGGTGGGGGCGGCACGCCGGACGACGGGAGCTGAGAGGGTGTAGCCGGCAGAGGCGTGGCAGGAGGAACTGTAGGCGCGGCAGGACTGACAAGACCGACTTCCCCCCCCAGCCGAGAGAGCGGCAGGAGGGAGGCGGCGGAGGAAAGGCGGCCAAGGTCACGCAGGAAGACTGACTCGAAGAAAAGTGCATCACGAGATTCGATGACGCGTTGACGGACGGGGTCCCAAAACCGCCAAGCCTTAGACTGGGCCGAGACGCCCAAAAACGGACACAGACGACCGCGTGGGGACAGTTTGCCATCGCGGAAGTCATCGGGCAGCCAGACGGAGGCAATACATCCCCAGACGCGTGCAAGCCGAAGGTCAGCCCGAGCACCAGACCAGCGCTCAACAGGGGTGACAGAACGGGGAAGGGGTCCATGTGGAACGCGGTTCCAGACCCAAGTCATGTAGCTTATCGCCTCAAAGGCATAGAGCGAGGGAAGACCGGACCCAGGTAGGAGGGTCCGTACACCGTCAGCGTAGGTACGGTTCCAACGCTCAGAGACGCCATTTTGTTGGGGTGTGTAAGGAGCGGAAGTTTCCAGACACACCCTCTTGGATGCAAGAAAATGAGCGGTGGGTCCAAGGAACTCACCACCGCGGTCACTACGAAAGACACGCAGGGAGCGCTGGCAAGCGCGTTCAACCTGAGCAAGCCAAGTTTCCAAAGTGGGACAGACGTCGCTCTTGTGCCGAAGAGCAAAACCCAAAGAGACATCCGTGAGACACAAGACATAGCGACCGACATCACCAAGGAGGTCATGGGGAAGGGGACCCATGACGTCGGCGTACACACGATCAAGAGGAAAGCGGGATTGGGATTCAGATGCAGAGAAGGCAGAACGATGCATCTTTCCTTGAGCACAATCAAGGCAGTTAGAGGGACAGGGAGCTGGAAAAGTAGAAGGGGAGAGTCCCAAAGCAGGCTTGAGGTGCAACATGCTAGAGGTAGCGTCAGTATGAGCATGCGCAAGAGGGCGATGCAGCAGCTGAACAAGAGAAGGAGAGAGAGAAGGGGCGACGTGAGCAAGGGCGGTACCAACCAGTGCAGAAGAAGGGCGGAAGAGGGGAACACGGTAGAGTTTGTCACACTTCACACCTTGCAAGACGATACGATCAGAAGTGCGAAAATGCAAGGTGCGAACACCTCGACTAGCAGCGAAGTCTATGTGTTGATCATCGAGGGATGACAACGACAGCAGGCTAAGCTCCAAAGAAGGGACATACAGCACTTCGGGAAGGTATACAGCGCCACTGGGACCAACAAAACGAACGATGCCAATACCTTGGACGGGGAGGAACTGACCGGACCTAGTGCGGACAAAGCGAACAGCACCAGCAGGGCCGAGGGAGACAAACGAGGAACGGACGGATGTCATGTGGTGGGTGGCCCCCGAATCCAAGATCCAGAAGCCACCCGACGCATGAGCAAGGGGCAGAACGCTACACGTCGCCACAGTGCCGACAGGGTTGGGAGAGGATTCACAGACATCAAGACAGCGCGGGAGAAGGACTGAATGCCAATGCTCAATCCACGGAACAGAGGGAGGCAACGACCCATGCACATGACCTGACGGGGAACCACAAAGGACAATGTCAGTCTGACATGTAGGACCACTGGCCAATGGAGCAACAACCTCACCTCCCTGATCGCGAAGGCGAAGGAGCTGAAGCAGAGACTGCTCCAGCTGGCGCTCGACGTCACCCGCGGCAGACGCTGAGGACGCAGGAGTCGCGACGCCGGAGGGAGGAGGGAGCCACGCCGGGGCGGTGTAGCTGGAAGAGGGTGGAGCAACGTAGGGTGGAGCACCGTAAGGGGGCGGCCAGCCCCAGGGGTAAGGGAGCACAGGAGGCCCTGAGGGGACCCCAGTGGTGGCGTAGGGGTGAGCGGAGGACTGAGATGTTGACGATGAGGAGGAGAGTGAGCTGGATGAAGACACGGCGGCAGCAGAGGGACCAGCAGTCCGAGCCCAGTGGGCACGCATCGCACGAGCGAGACAAAGGTCGTCAGGAGGAGCAGGACACACATGCGCGGAGTGGTCGAGAGAGCCGCAGTTCCAGCAGGTCACAGCACCAGGGACACAGGAAGCGGTGGCAGCGGCTTTCCCTTTGTCTTTCTGGCCGCCCTTGCCCTTGCCGCGACCGCGGCCACGACCCTGAGAGGCAAGAGCAGTGGCGGTGGAGCTGGTCGAGGAGGAGGAAGAGGAGGACGATGAGGAGGCAGTCAAGGGAGCCGTAGTAGTGGCAAGGGCCGCAACGCCAGTGAGTGCGGAGTGATGGAGCCGCTTGTTCTGAAGGCTGGTCCACCATGCGGCAAGACGCTCGGCGGTGAAGTCCCAAAGGGCACCAACCCCCGGAGGTGAACTTGGAGGGACAGGCAGGGAGGCAAGGCGCTGGAGCTTGTCGGCTTTGATGTCGCGAAGAAGGTCGGACAGCCCAGGGATGAGCCCGTTGACCATAGTGAGGACAGCGGACAGCTGCCCAGGGGCAGCTTTGTCGAGCTCGCGAAGGAGCTTGAGGCCACGAGCCCAGTAGGCATCGGCGGTCTCGTCAGCTTGCATCAGCAGCATGTTAAACTGCACAGTGAGAGCACTTTGCGCAGCCTGCCCGGTGATGGTAGTGCGACGACGCAGCATAGCATAGGCGCCCACAGGGCCAGCATCGCGACCAGCAGCGGGGTCGGCGTTGTACGTGCCAACGTCATCGACAAGGTGCTCAGGTGTGGCGGGAATTAGGGCGCGGACAGCACGAGCGGCTTCAGCAGGAGCAGGGACAAAAGGTGGGTTAGCGGCGGGGTCAGGAGGGAAGTAGTTCCCAGAGGCGCTCACCTTGAGCCCAGGCGCTGAACCGCACCTCCCAGGATGAGAATGCAAGACCCGGAGAGAGGACAGGAGGTTGCGAGAAAAAGTCATGCTGGCGTGGTGCAGGGGCAATGACAGCAGAGGTAGCGGCGGCAGTGGTGCCGGCAGCAGTGGCAGCAGAGGAGGTGCCAGAGGGCAGAATTGGCCGTAGAGCCAGCAGCGATGGAGACAGACGCGACTGGCAGACGCTTGAGGACAATGGTAGCAACCTCATCAGCGAAGGCAGCACGGTTGTCCTCTTGCAACTTGAGGCGATCCTCAGCTTCGCGCTGGGCCTCAAGCGCGTGAGTAAGCTGACGCTGGAGGTCTACGATGAGAGCCTCATCGTCACCAGGCATGGTGACAAGAGAGGGGCTTTGCCGAAAAAATTCGGCAGAGTTTCCCCCGCCCCAGTGGACGTGGAAAAATGGGAGGTGCTTTAAGCACGTGTGAGAAGCGCTGCAAGGCAACTCCGAACCCTAGACCCAGCAGAGAGACACGGCAGCAAGCGTAAGAACAGCCAGGAAGGAAAACAGCAAGAGCCACCAAGATGTGGCATAAAGCTGCAGGAGGATGAAGGAGGTGGAACAGGGGTGGAAAGACAGCAGCAACAACAGCAGAGAAGACGGATACAGAAGCAATGGCTGGCATGATCAGGGCAAGAGCACCAGCCACTGTCACTGCACCAAGAGTGGTGATAGCTGCAGCGACGGCAATAGCAGCTGTGGCTACTTGGATAGCAGCAGATGGGGAGGAGGAAGCGGCCACAACAGCGGAGGTAGTGGAGGTCGGTATGGCTGCAGCGGCTGTGGCGACAGCTGTGGCAGCAGTTGCGGTGTTGGAGGCGATGGCAGCTGCGGCAGCAGACACCTGTGTACCAATGTCAGCGGCTGCCGCGGTGATGGGGCCGATGATGGCAGCAGCTTCAATGTAGGATTCAGTAGCACGCCCAACAGCAGTTGATGCAGGTGCCCTAGCCACCCTGGCCGCTGCCACAAAGGTGGCTGCCGTGGCGACGGCAGCGTCAATGACGAGAGGACAGCCGCGTGACAGTGGATGACAACGAGACGGCGTTGTTGCAGAGGCCGTCCAAGAGGTCGACTACAGCAGCGTCCACAGCACCAGAGTCGTCCCCACCCAAGTCCTCAGGGGAGAGAGGGGAAGATCTTACCGAGTCACGTCGCGATGAGGAGGAGCCGGGTGACGCGGGTGACCCTCCACCCGCTGCGCGACGACGGCGCTCCCGGCGAGATGCGCTACGCTCCGCGTAGTAAGACCCGGCAGGCGCGACAGCGGGAACCTCGTTGTGCGCCAACGTGACAATGTCGGCCACCGAGGTGGCACAGGCGTGGCGTGAGACGCTGATGCCTTGGCTGCTTCCACGTGCTTGTGGGGGCTGCTGCAATGGATGCAGCTGCTGTGAAGACTGCTGGCGCTGCATTTGCTGCTGTCACAGGTGTGGCTGCGCAGTGGGTACAGCAGATGCGACAGGTGCGGGTGCTGCGGCTAGGAGGCTGAGAGGTGGCGGCTCTTGAGTGGGTGCAGCCGGTGTCGACGCTGCAGCCCGCGGGTTTGCCATGTGCGCGCAAGGAAGCTGTGCGTAGTCCCTACGACGTGGACTACTGCGGGCGGAAGTGGGCCGGTCGGCATTGACCGGCCGGCGCCGGCCGGCGGGCAGCGCGGAGCGGCCGGCGGCGGGCAGCTGGCCGGCTGCCGACGGCAGCCGGCGGCCGACGAGCGACGGCTGGCAGGCAGCCGGCCGGCGGGCGGCGTGCTCGGTACCGCCGAGAAACAACGGCAATGGCGGCTGCAGCGATGACATCGGCGGCGGCAGCCCAAGGATAGGAGAGTGCCCGCGGGTAGGAGACAACCCGCGGGTCTGTCCGTGCTCGCAATGCAACCCCGCGTACTCCACACGACGTGGGCTACGGCGGGCGGGTGCTGTGGCAGGCAAGACGGGGCCTAGCCTTTGGCGGAGTCGAAGACGACTGCGGTTGGTGATGGTGGACCCTCCCACGGCAAGGACCGCGCGTTCAAGAGTGAACGTGCTATACTCCCTCACCACAGTGCTCTGATACCAGTAGGTAAGGATGAGGAAGCAATGAGGGAAGCAGCAAGTGAAAGGTGTAACCCTTAAGCATGGCAAGATGCCATGGATTGCATACGCGAGTAGTTAGGGTTTTTCCAAGCACACAAAGTTAGTCGTGAGGAAGGGAAAGTTACGTGACGGGGTGGGAGGGGGTGGAGCGAGCGAGCGAGCGGCGAGCTCGCTCTCGCTCTAAGCTCCACCCTTGGCAGAGCCGAGGTCGAACCATACCCCCTCCCCCCCCTGTCCAAATTTCTTGCGTGCACACCACACGCAACATAGCAGTCACAGGGAGAGAACACGGGTGCTTCCTAAACTAGCACATAGTCTGCATTTGACCAGTAAGAAACAACGATGTTGTGTGGCCGACATTCCCACGGCCAATGGCCACGGCTTGGTGACGGTGGGCGTGCTGGTTGTAGTCTCTCGCCTCCCTCAGTCACCTGCGTCAGGAACGTGTGAGATGTGCAACGAGGCCAGAGGTCACTACACGCCTGTGACACAGAAACCAACAAGGTTTTCACGGTGACCACCTCCTAGCGTCCATTTCCTCAGTGGCACTATCCTTCCGCGCTCATGATCCAGTTGCGTGGAGTTTCTCCTTCTGCACATGACGCAACTTTCAGGTTGTCATCCGGACAACTGAGTAGCTCGTACGCATGTTGAGTTCCCTCTTGCTTTTGCTTTAGACCTTGCAGCCTGGTCAGCCTATGTTATGACCGGCTGGTTGGACTCAATAAATGGAAAATACGCTAGAGCGCAGGTTGGGGCAGTGGCAGTGTTGATGCAGTGTGCGGGCTTCCACGCTCGTTGCTTAGTCTGCTGCCCCCTCAGTCTGTCGCTCTAGAGTCTGAGTGCTCTGGGTTTGTTACCCAGAAGTGCGCGCGCCAGTGTTAGCGTCATAAAGCAGCTAAAAACTGGAAGTAACTGATTAGGAATGAAGAAGGGTTCGGTCACGATATACCCAGTTTTCAGAACTATATAGCTGATATGCCAATGTCGCACACAAAATAACACATATGACAATGCCGGACAAAAAACAACGCATATGACAATGTCGCACAGAAAATAACGCATATGACAATGCCGTACATAAAATAATGCATATGCCAACGTTGCACAGAAAATACCTTAGGAACCCAGAAACGCAAAACAAAAATGTTATGTTCCCGCCACATACCATGTAACATTGATGCATGGCATGATTTTTTTCATTCACTATGTCTCAGACGGATGCACGCTTGCACTTTTTTCCATGTCAGGTCCAAAACACATGCTGTGATCCAGCATGAAGAAAGGGGTGGACGGCTGGTTGATTTTGTTGCGAAGGCTGGACAAATGGCTGCTTTTGTAACACATGGTAGGCGGATGATTTCTTTTCTTCCAAACCACGGGCGCATCGTTATTTTTCTACGGAACAACGGGCGAATGAGAGTCACACTTTGCGTTTTGTGGGTATCTGAGCTATTTCACCCAATGAAGAATGAGCAACAATGGGAGACCCCTCCGAGTTCTAGCCCCCCCCCAGCTCTGTAGAGCTTGTTACTGAGCTAACCAGCCAATCAGACGCAATGGTACAATCAGATCCAGCGCCTGACGCATGCAGACAGCATCTGCGGTGGCAGTAACCGCCGGCGGCCCGATCGCCAAGGAGGTCTGCCGATGGAGCTGAGCACGTTGCCGTAGGGAGGAGGCTCCAGCGAACCGCGTGTAGGCCTCAGCGTGCGTCGGCTCCACCGGATGACATTCCAGCAACGTCGATTCTCGCCGTCAGTCATCTGCACGCCGATGTACACAAGCCGGGAGGACACAAAAGAGCACAATGAGAGATGCGAAAAACCCATCATCAATGAAATTAATAAGAGCATGACGGCCCATGCAAAAACCGCCATGAGCTCTGTGTGCGTTTCAGACTAAGCCAGTTTTGGCCAAGTTTGAAACACACTAAGAACAAGGAGTGAGTACAATGAGCCATACTAAGAGCTTATGTACTGGGGATTGGCGGCTTGCCCACCAGGCCCCGTCATCCACGTTGTGCCAAAAAGGACGCACATGGAATACACGTGTCACAAAACATGAAACCACACAACGAATGTCTCCTGAGGCACTGGAACAATGAACCGTGTGCTTAGGTCTCGACCGACAAGAAAATATGAAATATACCCCATACACATCTAGACTATATGGTGACACAGAGGCATTACCGGCTAGCCAGGCTATGCAAGTTAAGGCCTCTCGAGACTTTGGAACATGTCACCGGATGTCCGGGTCTCAGCCACATGCAAGCTATACACATCTGATCACCAATCAATAATGGGTCTCCCGAGGCACTGGCACAGAACACCAAGTGCCCGGGTCTCAACCACCGAGGGTGAGCGAGCAGTTTATGAAACACACAGAATCAGTGTCCAGTAAGCACAAGATGCTTTTTGAGTCTCAGAAGCGAAACAAGTACCAGCAGGTCTCCTCGTCGCACCGGTACAATCCACGGGGTGCGTAGGTCTCGCTAGTTGGTATGTGTGGCTTACACCCGTCACGACGGACGTCGATGGATTGCACATATACCCCATGTTGGTGGTATATGGTAGAGGAGAGCGTGACGACACGACGGGCCTCCGGAGCGTCCCGAGACTTCTCCAACACCTACGACAGCGCCGACGGGACGCGATCGATGCGTTCCGGCAACCCTGTTGGCTTGTCGGGAGCTAGGAGAGTTTTCTCGGTGGGTTGAGACCCGCCCACCCGGTGGACTGTACCGGTGTGACGAGGAGACCCAATCGCTGTAGTAGTGCTTCCGATGTTCGGAAAGCCGTTTGAGATGTTTGGACGCTGATTTCAAGTGTTTCTAGCAGCCTCGTATTTTCTTGGTGGTCGAGACCCGGGCACTCGGAGAGCTGTTCCGATGCCTCGAGGAGACCACCTTTGTTGGTGTCGTGGTGTATGCAGTGTGTTCTCCCCGCTGACTCGTTTGGGTTCAGTGGGGATGACGGGGCCCGGTGCGGCTAGCTGCCGGCGCTCTTACATAAGCCCGCTAGGGGCTCATTTGTATTCTCTCCTTGTTCTTTCATATTATGCGTTCTGGACTTAGCCAATTTTTTTCCGTTTTGCAATGAATAGAGCTCATGTTCGTGTTTGCATGGGCCTGCATGCCCTAATTTAATTATTACTTTGTATCAAAGTATAGGGGGGCGTGTGAGCAATAGAAGCGGAAGCAGTGGGCGGAACGTTGAGAGAATGCACCACGTGGTGCCACGCCGGCAGCAGCATGAGGGAGCGCAAAGCAACTACACGTGAACGCCACAAGGGCGGTGAGCGGCGCACATCAGCATTACCGGTTGTGGCAGCAGCACTAGTAGTATCAGCAGACGCAATTGCGGCACCTGCGGTACCGCAGAACAGGAGTAGTGGTGGCAGAGGAGCCACTCACAACAATAGCAGCGGCAGTACTAGCAGGAGCAGCAGCAGCGGGCGGTAGAATATGCAGCAGCTATGCCTTCAGCAGCAGCAACAGTAGCGGCAGCTGCTGTGCTACACAATAGTAGCAACAACGTTCGGCAGCAGCGTGTACCCGCCATCGTAGCTACTTCTGCCGAAGGGCCTCGTAGCCCTCCTCCGAGAAATCCCCTCGGAGAGGCCCCCTTGAGCCCCCACGCAGGGGCACCCTCGGAGGGGACTTGTTGGCTCCGTCGAGCCCCCCCTCTCGAGGGGTCCCTCGAGGGGTCCGTGAGCCCCCTTGGCCCCGTCGGCCACGTCGGCCCCGTCGGCTGACTGATAGAGGGGGCCAACGGTGAAAGAGGGACGGACCCCTCCCCCCCTCCATTCGCTCCCCCCACCCAACCTGCTCACTCGCACTAGCGAGCGAGCGTGCAGGGGAGAGAGGGCAAGCTGGACGTCCCCCCTCCTTTATTTTCTCAATTTTCCCAAATTAGGGACAATCGAGAATAGGGGGGACGAGAAGAAAACAAATGAAGTTGAGGCAAAAAAAGGAGGAGGGACTGAGGGTGAGAAGAGAGAGGGAGGAAAAAAATTCTACAAATACCTACCATTGACAACCGCAGATGCAACCTGTCTAGCAACCGCCGCAACATCACCCACAATGGCAATAGCCACAGCAGCAACAACAGCTTCCGCAACAGCAGCGGTGGTGGTGATGGAATGGCGAAAATTGCATAGTGCAGAGCAGCGCTTGCAGTCTCCCCTTGGACGTGGAATTTCGTCGGCGGCAACTTCTTTTTCGAGACGCGTCGTGGACCGGCGTTGCTCTGGGGCTTGTGGATTGAAAGTCACACTTCAATCTGTAGGATCGATGTCGTATTTGGGTTTTTCCATCTCCAAGAGCTTGGTCGTCTACCGTTTGGAGCAGCAGCCGGACCTACAGCCGCCATACCTTCTATTCTTGGAGCAGTTTTTCTCCTTTAGTGGCAGCAGCACTAGTAGTCGCAGCTGGTCAGACTCCCTTCTCCGGGCATGCTATGGTCGTGCAGCTCGTCCCGTCTGCTTACACTTGCTGACCCCAACACCGTGACCTACAGGGGTGACATTGTCTCCCAGTGTCACCCTGTCCCGTGGCTTGGTGTTTACAACCGGGAGTAGGTGCCCTCGGCACCTATCCATTGTTTGGCACATGAGATCAGTGAATAGACATCTGAGCAGACATCATAGGCGTTCGCCTGCTACTACTATGATAATGGACGTCGTGGTTGGCGTTGCTGCTGGACGCACCCTCGCGGCTGGCATCTACCTTGGCTTCAGCCTTGTCCGAGCATGCGTCTTCCACAACATGCGGATCTGCCAGCGTTGGTAGATCCCATAGCTGGACCTCAGGTGACCATATGTGCCGAGATCCACGGACTCAGACGGATGGTACAGCATCTTTGTGACCTCATCGTCACCGAGCGTGCTTCTGCTACTAGTTCGTCAATGACTTCCTTGATCACATCTCCTTAATCCTCTCCTTTTTTCTCATCTGATGGTGTCCCTTCAGCTCCACCTACCAACCAGTCTCAGGCTGCCACCATCCTCTCGATCCTACACTCTCCTGCTATCACGACACCACCTCAAGATGACATGTCTTCATGTAGTCACTCTAGTCATGTGTGCACATGGCGTTGGCGTCAGCGCTCTGCATGCCGTGCTCGGGCCGGTCTTGACACATCATCTACCTCCTCGGCTTCTGTTGCTCTACTTGTCGAAGGGGAGTGTGGTCACCGCACATTGCCTCCTGTGACCGCAACAACAGGATCCATACCCTCGCCATACCGGAGTGCACTAGCGACAGCTCAGGGAGATGCAGATGATACGGTGGTAGTACATGATGTGGAGTTTGATCCTGACATGGCGTTCATGGTGGAGACTTGCATGTCATCGAGCTCGACTTCCACGTCTTGGATGGATCGTGATCTTCCGCAACAGCAGGTTGCATCACGAGGAGTGCAGGCTCGGCGTCGCTGGGCGGTGCTTCTCGTGGCTCCCACCAAAGGCGGCCCGGTGGTGTTACAAGAGTCCCGTACGGATCTGGATGCGTCTACTGGAATTTTGGGGGTGTTTGTGTAGCAGGCTCACACCACCCCGGCGGAGGATGCAATGCATGAGACATGCGTGTCATCGAGGTCAACATCCACGCTGGGGCAGGAGCTGGACGTTCTTCAGTTGGAGGTTGCATCAGGAGGGGTACAGGCCCCGCGTCCCTGGACGGTGCCACTCGCAACCTTGACCGGTGGCAGCCTGATGGTGGTATAGGAGTCCCGTACGGCTCGTAATGCCCCTTACGGACTTCCGAGGGTGTTGGTACACGAGGCACACACCAGCCCGGCAGCGGTCGCAGTGCATGAGCAGAGTAGACTGGCTGGTCTTGTAGAGGTTGAGGAATTCTTGAGAGCAGCGGTATTGCGGGGGACCATCGGGACATGTACTCTAGCAGACACAGTAGGCTCGACTTTGTCATCGGTGCTACCTGTGGATCAGCTTCAGCGTCAGGATTTGTCCATGTTCCTAGAGTTTGCTTGCCTCAATACACACGGCAGAGCAGCAAAACACATGACAGATTCAGATGATGGACATCACTCCATCATCGAACAGGTGATAGCGACCAGTCTTCTCGGCGAGACCGTGGGTGAGTGCCAGCTGTGCTGGCTGGTCGCCTTGACAGGCATTGCCGAGCCGGATTCCTTCAGAGCTGTGTCCACTACGCTGGCAGTTGAGGACAGTGTAGCAGATCCGACCACGCAGATGGAGTGACTTCATCAACAGGAGCTGAGTTGTGCCCTCACTTGTTCATCTGTTGGTGACACTGCTGATCACATCGACGTTGAGAGTGGCAAGACCTGCACGGACGACATTTCCACATGCTCCACGGACTTCGACGACTCATCCTTCTCCTTCTCTCTCGGCACGCGACCGGTCATCCCTCCTTGTCTGACAGACACGAGCTACGGCCGGGATGCCACATCTTCAGTTTCTTTGGATTGTCTAGCATCTTAGCAGGAGGATGCAGCAACACCGACTCCATCGTCTTCAGCAACAGAGACGCTGATGGAGTTGTACTTCTGAGTTCTACGGTCTACGCGTGTAGCATGCAGTGAGTCAGAGTCTGTCCTACACGAGGCAGCCATGGGCCACCTCCACATCTCTGCTGCAGATTACACTGTTTTAAAGGAGCTTGTAGAGATGTTGTAGCGGGATGTGATGGCAGCGCGGGAGCGATTGTTAGAGTAGAGGAGCACCACTCCTACCGACATGAGTTGTCCACCATCAGGACCTCCCACACTCATCACAGGGGAGGATCTTGTACTAGCCCCGAATGTAATGTCAGATGGAGACACTACCATTGGAGAGGTGACCATGCCTTCAGTTCCCGCTATCCTCGTTCCCCATGAATCCATCAATGCTCCTCTTTCTACACGTGCTGCCATCATGCACCCTCATCTACCCACTTCAGCTGCTCCGTTGTCACCTTCGTCCATGTATATTTGTCCGGTTTGTCGTTCCAACCCTCCTCCTCTTGTGGCGGTATACCCCTATGCTTCAGGGTGCTCTATCCCACCTCGGAGGCCAGCTCCACCACTTCATCCACGCTTGCATGCTGCTCGTCCATTCCCTTTCCTCCAGCATACATATGTGCATCGCGGTAGAGAGGAGAGAAGAGAGACTGTGAGTTGGGACCCTTGGCAGTCACACAAGTATTGCTACACTCCAGGTGATGCAGCGGCGACATGAGGAGTCGTAGCCAGAGACACGACTTCGTCTTTGAGGGTGGGAGTAGACTCTTACGTGACAGGGGGAGCTGTCTCTCCTTGATGGAGAGACCACATGATTTATCGCCAAGGATCTATTCAGCTACGGTTTCAGCCCAGACACGTGGTGAGTTACACTCGTTTTATGAGGGGATCCCTCCATGATTCTCTGTGTTTGTTGATGATGCTATTGTGGCCGGCATACGGACACCTGTTGGATTGTTCGTAGCGGTCGAGTCCCGGGCACTGGTACCGCCAGTGTCACGAGGAGACCCTCTTGTCATCTGACATGTGTATGATGCGCATTACACTACTTTGTGCGCGTGTGCATCTCCCCTCATGGTCAAGACCCAGACACATGGTGGGATGTACCAATGTCGTGAAGAGAGTTTATGACCTTCATTATGCTCCAGGGAGACATCGAATCTAGTCTCTGTGCATGGATGGACAACAGATGTGTGTATGTGTATGTGTGTGTGTGTGTGTGTGTGTGTGTGTGTGCGTGTGTGTGTGTGTGTGTGTGTGTGTGTGTGT
>SZWC01000154.1:274435-326451 GCA_023375785.1 Penium margaritaceum | reverse complement strand
GTCAAGACCCAGACACATGGTGGGATGTACCAATGTCGTGAAGAGAGTTTATGACCTTCATTATGCTCCAGGGAGACATCGAATCTAGTCTCTGTGCATGGATGGACAACAGATGTGTGTATGTGTATGTGTGTGTGTGTGTGTGTGTGTGTGTGTGTGTGTGTGTGTGTGTGTGTGTGTGTGTGTGTGTGTGTGTGTGTGTGCAAATGACTGGTGCAGATTGTGGTTTGGCATACACCGTTGTTCCATGCCTTTGTTCATTTGTTCCGGCGTTGACGGCTATGTCAACCAGGGGGAGTGTTGGTTTGTGTGGCTTCCACCCGTCACGAAGGACGCCGATGGATTACACATATACCCCACGTTGGTGGTATATGGTAGAGGAGAGCGTGACGACACGTCGGGCCTCTAGAGTGTCCCGAGACTTCTCCAGAACCTATGACAGTGCCAACGAGACGCGGTCGATGCGTTTTGGCAACCCTGTTGGCTTGTCGGGAGCTAGGAGAGTTTTCTCGGTGGATTGAGACCCGCGCACCCGATGGACTGTACCGGTACGATGAGGAGACCCGATCGCTATAGTAGTGCTTCCGACATTTAGAAAGCTGTTTGAGATGTCTGGACGCTGATCTCGAGTGTTTCTAGCACTGGTCGTACTTTGTCGGTGGTCGAGACCCGGCACTTGGAGAGCTGTTCCGGTGCCTCAAGAAGACCACCTTTGTTGGTCTCGTGGTGTATGCAGTGTGTTCTCCCTGCTGACTTGTTTGGGTTCAGGGGGGGTGACGGGACCCGGTGCGGCTAGCTGCCGGGGGCCCGACATAAGCCCGCTAGGGGCTCATTTGTATTCTCTCATTGTTCTTTCACATTATGCGTTCCATACTTAGCCAAATTCTTGCCGTTTTGCAATGCACTCACACATAGAGCTCATGTTGGTGTTTGCATGGGCCTGCATGCCCTAATTTAATTCTAACTCTGCTAAGTGCATGGAGTTTTCCCACGAGAGTTCGAATATCTCAATGCTCACCAAGGGGGAGTGTTGTGTGGACCTCGACCTGACGCGCCATCATCGGAGATGCATGGTGAGGGTCCACGCTTTGCTATGAGCATACTACAGTTGCCGGAGTGTTGCTCATGGTACGTGCCTGTATAGCTGCATATGGATGGTAGCACTCTGTTGGTTGAGACCCGGACACTTGGTGGGTTGTACCAGTGCCTGGGCCTCGACTTTTACGAGCAATCCAACAGGTGTCCGCATGCCGGCCACAATAGTATCATCAGCCAACACACATTTTCATGTAAGGATCTCCTTGTACCACGGGTGCAACTCACCACGTGTCCGGGTCTCGACCACTATGAGCAAGCTAGCTCGCATGCACATGCCACATGTAGTATGGCCACACACCAAGACACACGATCACATGGTCTCCTTGTGACACTGGTACAACCCACCAAGTGTCCAGGTCTCGACCAACAGAGTGCTACCATCCACATGCAGCTATGCAGGCACGTTGCATGATCCACACGTCGGTTGCTGTGGTATGCTCATTGTAGAGCATGGATCCTCACTATGCATCTCCGATGACAGCGCGCCAGGTTGAGGTCCACACAACAGTCTCCCTTGGCAGATGAAGCTGACGTCAATTTCCTTGATGGAGATGCTGCTACCGTACCTGAACAGATCCCGGGCGATATATCATGTGGTCTTTCCATCACGGAGAGACAACTCCCCCTGTCACGTAAGAGCCTACTCCCACCCTGAAAGTCGAAGTCGTGTCTCTGGCCACGACTCCTCACGTCGCCGCTGCATCACCTGGAGTGTACCAATCCTCGTTTGACTGCCAAGGGTCCCAACTCACAGTCTCTCCTCTCTCCTCTCTACCGTGATGTACCTGTGTATGCCGGAGGAAAGGGAATGGGAGAGCATCACGCAAGCGTGGATGAAGTGGTGGAGCTGGCCTCCAAGGCGGGATAGAGCACCCTGAAGCATAGGGGTGTACCGCCACAAGAGGAGGAGGGCTGGAACGACAAACCGGACAACTAGAGGTGAGGGAGTGGGCGAGCAGTCCGCAGCTGTGGATGAAGTGGCGTAGCTGGCCTCCGATGCGGGGTGGAGCACCCTGAAGCATGAGGGTGCACCACGACAAGGGGAGGAGCACTGGCACACTCAGCCAGTCCCGCACAGGTGGACAAAGATGAAGATGGAGCTGATGAGGCAGGTGGAGGAAGATCCGTGATGGAAACGGGTGTAGAAAGAGGAGTGATGATGGAATCGTTTGGAATGAGGATGGCAAAAAATGAAGGCATTCTTACCTCTCCTGTGGTAGTGTCTCCATCCGAGTCAAACTCGGAGCTGGTACAAGATCCTCCCCTAGGACGGGTGGTGCGATATCATGATAGTGAAAAGCTCATGCCGATGGTAGTGGTGCTCCCCTGCACTGACAGTCACTCCCGTGCTGGAATCACCTCCCGCTACAGCATCTCTGCACGCTCCTCTAAGTCAGCGTAAGCTGCCTCAAACATGCAGAGGTGGCCCATGTCCGCCTCGTGTAGGACCAACTCTGTCTCACTAGATGTTGCACACGTCGACTACAGAACTTGCAAGTACAACTCCATTTGCGTCTCTGGTGCTGAAGATGATGGAGCCGGTGGCGCTGCATCCTCCTGGGAGTCAACCAAACTCGTAATACCCTTCTACTTGAGGATTTCGATTTTAATTGTTTTTCTTGTCGTTGAAATTGTGTCAAAATTTCGTTCGATGGATTTAAAAAAATTCCTAAATAATTCAAATTCTATTTTAGTGAATTCAAGGTACATGCAATACTCAATCAAAATTTTATGCACAGATTTCTTACGTTGTTCGTACAAATCATAGAATTCATTTCATTGCATTCTTCTTAGTCAAATTATACTACACCATTTCATAATACAGAATGCAAAGGAAGAGCAAGAGAAAAGTAGCACATTTCTTCATTGAAATATTTAAGAGTACAATTCACATGACCTCATCCTCCTCCTCCATACCCTCATCTTCAAACATCACATGTCCATACATTCTATTTGCATGGCGCTGAAAGTCATCCTGGAAGACCTTCCCAAAGCCCGCTCTAGCCCATGCATTTCTAATGATGTCACCATGGTTGTTCACGTGCTGCCATCCCATCATGAACCACTTGTACAATGCTTCCTTCACGACACCCCATGCCAAGCTTGAGGGGGTCCCCGGCACGTGTCTTGTCATTTGCCCACATGGAAAACTGGTCCTCTACATGCCTCTTGAAAGGGGCAATGATGCCGATGTCTTCTGGTTGTGCCTTTGGGGTACAGCCAGCCGGCACGTACACGGGGTGCATGTGTAGGAAGTTGTTGCCTAGCCATAGGCCGAAACTGGCATTGCAACGCGGATGCCAAGCATCAAGCACAAGCATCATGTGCACAACACCCGGTGTCAGTCCATACGCCCTGCACTTTTGCTCGTAGTATGGCTACACTATGGACGGGACCCACTGCATGGTGGTTTCTGTGTTGGCCCAGTGGTTCGGGGTGTGAGCCGAATTCCACCCACAGTCAATCAGCTCACGTGCATGAATTCCCTTAGGCAAGAACCGTGCAGACTTACCGCCGTAGATGACCTGCATAGGCAAAAAATCCCCCGCATAGGATGACGTCACCAGCAACGTCAAAGCACGCTTGTCGTCAAATCCAACGATGCAAAAGTCATCTACGCCCTTGGGTGCGTAGGTGTGGTCTGCGGCGGGCACAAGTCGTATGGCTGTATGGTCTACATTGATCACAAATCCTGGTTTGATTTTGTGGTGGGAGATGAGTGCAGCCGCGCGCATAAAAAAATGGTCCACCTTCTCCTACCAATTGTCCGGCACCTTCTGTGCTGCGGTGGTGCCAGCACGACACGACCACACCATGTGCTCTTTGGCGAAGCGACGGACCCATGACCAGCTGAAGGCATGGTCGTCCATGGCTGCGAGATCCTCTGGCGCATGCTGTGCAATGGCCATGCGGATCTCGTGATGCATGGACTTGCTGTTCATGGGGGTCCCGGCATCACGTGCTGTGAGTAGCGCACGTTTAATGGCATCCACCAGCTCCGGAAGACCTGCGAGGAAAGCCCTCTTGCCGCGGCTGCCATGCATGCGCTTCTTGCAGTTGATGGGTGCGGACGGCTCACAGCGCATGGCTACTGTTGCTGCCAGCGTGTACTGCTTCTTTAATATTTTTTCCTTGTCGAACCAGCCAGCAACCATTGATGGAGATAGCCGATCGAAAACGCACATGCTGTCTGGAGTGCAGAAGCTGCGCTGCAGGTGCTTGACTGCAGCGTACGGCGTTTTGTGGGCCTTGACAGCTCGGTAGATTGCAGGGAAGTGCCCGGATGTGAACCAATCACAGTACGCCCCGTGTTGCAACCGCTGCTGCTGCTTGCCGTATCTGATGACATGGTGTTGGGGGTGACCGGGACGAGCTCCAGGCACTCAGTGTCCGTGGAGTCATCGCTGTCCTGGTCGTTAGAAATTTGACTGTCCGTCAGTGCATCACTGTCACTGTCGCTCTCGCTGCATGGTCCCCGCGGTTCTTTGGGCTCCTCGATACGGATGGGCCCACTGGCACGCATGGGCTCAAGGAGGGGGATGCGCTTTTTCTTGCAAGGCTGTTCCACAGCCTTTCCCTTGCCCTTTGGATCGGCATAGGAGGTTGGGTCCGTTGCAGCTGCTTTTTCCTCGTTGCCGCGATACAGATACGCGTTGCCCCTGCACAACACTTCCTGCTCCCGCGCAATGCGTCATGCAGCCTTGCTGGATCCTGCTGCAGCCCATGTCGTTGAAGGTGGAGTTGCATGGGCTTCGAGGGTTGCATGAACCGGTGGCATTGTATGTGGCAACGACAAGGGAGATGGCTTGGAGCAGCTTGTTGATGCAGACGGCTCCCGCTCACCACGTACAGGAGATCGTGGGGGCTTGGAATCGTCGAAGGTGATGGTGACGGAATTGCGAGGCCGACCAACTGGGCGACGGACAAGAGTTGGCCTTGGGGATATGG
The DNA here is from genome assembly GCA_023375785.1 of Penium margaritaceum. NCBI lineage: Eukaryota > Viridiplantae > Streptophyta > Zygnematophyceae > Desmidiales > Peniaceae > Penium > Penium margaritaceum. Next base: position 321,405 of record SZWC01000154.1, on the reverse strand, counting down.
CTCGACCAAGCTGTGTCTCGAGGCGGCAGAGACGCTCCTCGGGACTGACCTTTTGTAGAAAGCGCTTCATACGAGACGATGGATGCAGCGTTGCAACGGGATGAATTCGTCTGCGACACTCTCTACAAAGGAAGTTCTGCTTCCTTATAGGCTGCATGCTAAAAACGACCAGACCTGTTAGCCTTCGTTGGATGTGGGATTGGACAACGGTAGGGCACGAATAACCTTTTGTGTGAAGCGACAGAACCACGCGACACGACATGCAAGTACAGTCGTCAGTGGACCTCGCCAGGTTTTCGTGCTACGGACGCGATCGTCGAATTATCAGATTTCTGCATAAATGACCATGGACATATCGTCGAATTTAAATTAGCAGAAAACTCCCAATTCATTCAATAAGGATTCCTAAAATAATACTGAACCCAATTTTTTCATCTAATTCATAGATTCATAATTAGGCAAACCTAGTTCGTTGAATTCCTTGAGCAGTAGGGTATACTGAGATGCTGGACACTGGGAAATAGCTGAAGGTGTCGCATCCCGACCACAGCTCATGTCTGTCAAATGAGGAGGTATAAGCTGTTGCATGCCGAGAGAGAAGGAGAAGGTCGAGTCGTCAGAGTCCGTGGAGCATGTGGAAATGTTGTCCTTGCAGGTACTGCCACTCTCATCATCGATGTGATCAATATGGCCACCAACGGATGAACACGCGAGGGCAGAACTGAGCCGCTGCTGACGAGGTGAATCCATCCGCCTGGTCTCATCTGCTGCACTCTCCTCAGCTGCTGGCGTAGAGGATACAACCATTGTGGAATATTTTTTTCCCTTGTTCAGTGTTTTAGGACAGATCAAGAATGATCTGCCCCTCGTGGAGGTATGACCCCTGGATCTGTTGTGATTTGACTCAACTATGCTCTGTCTCATGTGAGATATGACCTTTGAGTACACCATGTGGGTGAGTGGTTACATTGGCCATTTTGTTGATGTGGCCAAGTTAGAGGTCAGGAGTTCGATCTTGGCTCCATGCACATCTTGTTTGCTATGGAAGCTTCCAAGAAAGAAAGTCCGTAGCTTCTTGGACGCTAAATGGTTGGTCTGTCACCTTGACACTAGCATGCTTATGTGTCAAGGCCACAGTGTAAGTCTATTGGTGATGTGGTTGGTTCAAGCCACTTCTCAGGGATGTGCTTTTGAGTTATAGGATTGGAAATGCAACTGTAAAAGGACTTGTCCTGCATGCTAATCAATCAACCCTTGGTTGATGCTCTCTTGCATATTGACGACTTGAGCTCTTCTTGAGATGTAATGCTAAGGCGTCAGTACTCTTGAAGGTGAAGTGTATGCTTGATTAAGTTTGGGGTGCATGAAATATGTCAACAAAGGAAGAAGGCCTAAAACCCTGTGTGATATTTTTGGTTATGCGACTTTTCTGCCAGAGGTGTTAGCTCAGTAGCTAACAAAGGGTTATGGGCCCACTCCTCTGGTTGGAGAAGTTTCATTCACGCAACCGCTAGGTCATAAGCAGTGAGAGCGCATTCGCTCTCACCCAACTTCTCTGTTTACGGGTCAATACAGCAGGAGAGGAATGCAACACATCTGCACCTTTCTACCTTGGGAGCTGACATCAGCATGCATCAGCCTACATCAGCCTACAACTGATTGCAACGGCCAACGTGAACAAGGGAAGCAGTTTCCTCTTCTCACCAACAGCCTACAGTGGCCTCAAAGACAGGTACATCGGCATCAACAACAGGTGCAACAACTGTAGCAGTTGTAGTTGTAGGGATGGCAGGGAGAGGGGAACCAGGGAATCATTCACCTATCCTCAAGTTTGATGGAGAGGGGTTTGCACTCTCGAAGTGGCAGTTTGAGATCATCATGGATGACAAAGATCTGCTAGGATATTTTGATGGAACTATTCCAGCACCAAAGGAAGAGGGTGCTGACCTTGTGGCATGGGTCAAGCTCAACAAGAAGGTTCTCGCCATTCTTGTGCCCTCCATACAACCCTCAGTCCTTTCACACATCTTCAGTTGTATAGTGGCAGCCGTGGCATACGCCAAACTCGGCAAGGTGTTTCAGTCCTCCTCACTTGCCAACCGTCTCTTCATTCTACAAAACCTCATCAGCATGAGGCTTGGTGAAGGGGAGGATGTCTCCGCCTTCATGCAGAAGTTTGAGACGCTCTTGCAACAAGCCACCGGCATGGGGTGGGACCTGAAATCCGACATGCAGGCCATGATCTTTCTGATGACGCTGCCGGAAAGTTGGGGCCCCATGATAATAGTGATTGGAGGGTGGACTGAAGATCTAGTTTCCTACACCACCGTCTCTGAGTATGTGCGGAATGAAGCCATGCGTCGTAGCATTAGTGAAGCAAACATGGCTGCCTTTGCCTCACGGAGCAGCGGCACCTTCCGCAATACCTCATCCTCTGGGTACAAGGGAAACAACAGCACTAGCAACATTGGAAGGGGTGTAAATTGCCAATGAAACTGCCATAACTGTGGCAAGGCTGGACACTGGGCTTGAGAGTGCCGTGCACCCAAGAGGGAGGGAGGAGACGGGGATGAATGGCGAGGGGGAAATGGTGGGAAGGATCCCACAAGCTTGATGACTGAGTGTGCCTCCAACAAAGGGAGGGAAATACTCAGGCCATGAGCCTACGACCTTGACTCGGGCACAAATGAGCACACCACTTATGAGAAGAGAGAATTCATCTCTCTTGCTCTATGCAACAAGAACTTCAGAGTCGCCAACGGCAAGGTTGAGGCAGCTGAGGGGATTGGTGACAAGCTGGTCACAATGGGGGTCAACGGTGGAGATTCCGACCTCAAGCTAGAGGGGGTGGTCTACTCGCCCCCCTTCACAGCCAACCTGCTCTCTGTCACTAAGATAACTGACCATGGCATGCCAGTGGTCTTCACAGAGAAGGAAGCGGTGATAGCCCCTTCCAAGGACATCAACATCTCCTACTTTACCAAGAAGGTTGTTGCAGAGGTTCCTCGCGTTGACAGACTCTACGTCTTACAGACCAAAAAGACAACTTCTGAATCTTCGGTCGAGAGTGATGATGAGGAGAGCAGTGATGTAGACTCAGATGAGGAAGGACATGTTGGAGCAATGGAATCAATGGCAGCAGATGATTCGGCAACAAAACCACAAGCAAATGAAACCACCGGGGCTGTTCATTCTAGCCTGTGCACATCCTCAAAGAACCTGTGACACTGGCGCTTTGGGCACGTGGTTCATCGCACATTGGAGCTCACGGGAAAGCAGGAGCTAGTGCATGGGATTAAGCTAGGTGATGAGGCGGAGGAAGCTGGGATCATGTGTGAGCCATGCCTTCAAGGCAAGGCAAAGAGGAAATCATTCAAGTGCAATGGCACACGTGCTCTCGCACCTCTTGATCTCGTCCACTCTGACATGTGTGGTCCATTCTGCATACCTTCAAATACACACAGCAGATATTTCCTCACATGAATCGACGACAACAGCCACAAAGTCTGGATGTGATTCCTCAAAAAGAAAAGTGAGGTGAAGGAAAATCTGCAGGCCTTTGTTGCTATGGTTGAGCGACAGATTGGAAAGAAGGTGAATGTATTCAGGACAGACAATGGGGGAGAGTACAAAGCCTGCAGGGAGTGGCTCAACTTGTAGGGCATTGAAGACCAGAAAACTACCCCTTACTCACTTCAAAGCAACGGCATAGCAGAGGGGATGAACCACACCCTCCTGGGCATGACAAGGTGCATGCTATTTGACACCAAGCTTCCTCCTAGGTTCTGGGCAGAAGCAGCACATACGGCTATCTATCTTGTGAACCTCACTCCTGCAGCAGCCCTGCAAAAGAGAGGCAAGAAGAATCAGACACAACAGTTGAAGACGCCTCAAGAAGCATGGTGAGGCAGGAAGCCGGATGCCTCCCATCTCAAGGTGTTCGGTTGCACCGGCTTTGCCAAGTTACAGGCCGGTGAGGACCCTGGAAAGCTCAATGCAAGAGCGCGAAAGTGTGTTTTCATCGGCTATGACACCGTCCACAAATCTTATCGACTGTGGGACCAAGGAGCCAAGAAGGTCATCTGCAGCAAAGACGTGGATTTCCAAGAAAAGGTCTTTGAGTAAGGGAGAGCTTCTCGAACTTGAGAACACTCCAAAACAGGGAGAGTGGCTCACTCTCCTCGAGGAGGGAGATGAAGCACCAACACAGTGGCATGGGATGGGTGCTGCAACAGGGAGAGGAGCTCATGAAGATGACTCAGAGGAATCAGACTCTGATTCCGACGTATCTGATCCTTTGGAATATGAGGAGGATGCCTCTCTCATCATCAACGATGAACCAGACCTCCAGCCTCCACATCAACAGCACCAGCCAGCAGGATCAAGGAGCAATTTACGCCTCAAAGTACCTCGACAACATTACAATACAGATAGGGGTGAATGGACAGGCTTCAACTATTCATTTTTGGTTCAAGAGGAGACAACGTCTGTCACAGAGGCACACACTCAGCCTGAAAAAGAGGAGTGGGATGAAGCAATTTGTAGTGAACTCAGCTCCATCGAGGAGAATGGGACATGGGTGTTGGTGGACAGACCTGCCGGGGCTCACGTTGTGGGGTCCAAGTGGGTGCTTAAAGTGAAAAAGAAACAGGTTGGCAAGATGGACAAATACAAGGCACGGGTGGTAACAAAGTGGTTCTCCCAACGGTCTGTCACATAGTACGATGAGACCTTTGCTCCAGTTGTGACGTTTGCCTCCACACGGTCAATGCTCGCCATTGCTGCTGCTAAGAACATGGAGGTCCACCAGATGGATGTCAAGATAGCCTTCCTTTACGACAAACTTGACAAGGAGGTACTGATGGAGGTTCCACGAGGGGGGGTAGATGCTCCCGAGGGCAAGCTGTGCCAATTGGTGAAGGTGCTCTATGGGCTAAAACAAGCAACAAGACTTTGGTACCAAGAGATGAACACGTTCATGGCCAAGGAGTCCTTTATGCATTGCGACAATGACCCTAGCATGTACGTGCATGAGAGCAACAAAGGGACTATGTTGGTCGCCTTATACGTTGATGAACTGATTCTATGCTCTTCTTCAACGCAGCTACTAGATGATCTCAAGGGGCAGCTGAGTCTAGTAGGCGACCAACATAATCCCAACCCATGTCCTTCGAGATGAAGGACATGGGTCCTCTTGACTTCTATCTTGGAGTTGCCATCAAGCGCGATAGAGCAGTAGGTACCATCAGCCTGAACCAGAAAAAATACATCGACTCCATCCTCAAACGATACGACATGGCAGATTGCAAGCCTGCCAGCACACCCATGAGCTCGGAGTACAAACTCTCCACCTCCATGTCCCCATCCAACAAAGCGGAGAAAAATGACATGCTGGGCATCCCATATCAGTTTGTAGTGGTCATTCTGATGTATGTCATGGTCGCCACCCGACCAGATATAGCCCATGCTGTTGGGCAGGTGAGCCGGTTTGTGGCCGATCCCGGTCCACTTAACTGGCAGGCCGTGAAGCGCATCATGCGCTACCTTCAGGGGACGCGACATGTGGGGCTCCATTTTGGAGGCATCGATGGATCTGCGTCAATCCGTCTCATGTGCTACACCGATGCTGATTGGGGAGGGAATATCGATGACAGAAAATCTACCCCCGGCTTCGTGTGTATGTTGAATGGAGGTGCAGTCAGTTGGGTAAGTCGCAAGTAGGAATGTGTCTCTTTGTCAACAGCTGAAGCTGAGTACATCGCCTTGGCTGAGGTATGTAAGGAGTTGTAGTGGCTACGAAGCTTGCTCTCTGAGATGAAGGCACCACAGGCAACGGGAACGATCATCAAGATTGAAAACATGAGCGCGAATGACATGTCCAAGAACCATGTCCTCTCCAAGCGCACAAAGCACATCGAGATCCGCTACCACTATGCTCGAGACTTGGTCTACAAGCAGACACTGGAGCTTGATTATGTCAGTACCAAGCTGAAACGGGCTAACATGCTTACAAAGCCACTCGACAAAGATCTCCACCAGGCAGGCAGGCAAGGTATCGGCATGGTCAACGCAAGTGATGACGAATGATGATGCTCACTGAAGCAAGGTGCAAAGGAGAGATTTGTTGAATATTTTTGTCCCTTGTTCAATGTCTTAGGACGGATCGGGAATGCTCTATCCATTGTGGAGGTATGATCCCTGGATCCGTTGTGATGTGACTCATCTATGCTCTGTCTCATGTGAACTATGACCTGTGAGTACACCATGTAGGTGAGTGGTTACCTTGGCCATTTTGTTGATTTGGCCAAGTTAGAGGTCATGAGTTTGATCTTGGCCCCATGCACATCTTGCTTGATACGGAAGCTTCCACGAAAGAAAGTCCGTAGCTTCTTGGATGCTCCATGGTTGGTCTTTCACCTTGACACTAGGATGCTTATGTGTCAAGCCCACAGTGAAAGTCTATTGGTGATGTGGCTGGTTCAGGCCACTTCCCAGGAATGTGCTTTTGAGTTCTAGGAATGGGCAGACAAATATAAAAGGACCTGTCTTGCATGCTGATCAATCAATCCTTGCTTGATACTCTCTTGCGTATTGACGACTTGAGCTCTTCTTGAGATGTAATGTTAAGGCGTTAGTACTCTTGAAGGTGAACTGTATGCCTGATTAAGTTTGGGGTGCATGACACATGTCAACAAAGGAAGAAGGCCTAAAATACTTTGTGAGCTTTTTGGTTTCGCGGCTTCTCTGCTAGAGGTTTCGGCTCAGTAGCTAACAACTATGTAGGACTCCGGCTCAATAACTTATCCAATGTCAGTCGAGGCAACTAGTAAACGCAGCATGCACTCACGCCGGCAAGACCAGACATTGTTACCCACTCGATAATGGAGTGAGGATCATCACCGAGTGTGTCATGTGTGCCGTTGCTCCTCCGTATATACGAGAATCTGTAGACTCTTGGAACATGGACGACTCATGATGCTCAAGATGGTCCTCGGGTAGTGCAGATGACAAGGTCGAGACTGTTGTTTTTTCTATAGCACATATCCCGGTGGTCTCTCCAATAACACTGCAATCAAGAATGCCTCCACGTCTGAAAGCCCAAGCGATCCACTCTGATCCTGCACTGCGACCGCTGTGAGGCTGGTCTGAGCCTGCTGCACCAACTCTCCTGAAAGTCCGCAAGAAGCATCCTAGGCCGTACGGGGCTCCTCTGCCACCATCGAGCCACCACCGGTGAGAGCCGCAAGTGGCACCACCCAGGGACTCGGGGGCTGCACCGCTCCTAATACAATCTGTTACTATAGAACGTCCGGCTCTTACCCCGTCATGGAATTTGACCTCGATGATACGCATGTCTCTTACACTACGACCGCTCTCGGGCTGGTGTGAGCCTGCTGCCCCAACTCCCCCGGAAGTCCACAAGAGGCATCTTGGGCCGTACGGGGCTCCTCTGCCACCACCGGGCCGCCACCGGTCGGAACCGTGAGTGGCACCACACAGGGACGCGGGGTCTGCACCGCTCTTGATACAATCTACTAATGAAGAACGTCCGGCTCCTGCCCTGGCGTGGATGTCAACCTCGATGACACACATGTCTCCACCATCAACGCTATGTCTGGATCTGACTCCATGTGATGTGTCAACACAGTGGCATCTGCGTGTGCATGAGGTGACTCTGCGATGTTGCTCATAGGCGAAGGTGCTGACCCTGTGGACATCGATGTGGCTAGCTGTCCCTAATAGCCACTCTCCCCCTTGACAGTATGAGCAACGGAGAGGACAAGCTGTTTAAGCTCTGTCTAGCACGGCAGGTTGTGCGACGACGACAACCCCACACTCGAGATGGACCACCAAAAGATGAATCATCCAGAGGGAGCGTGGCGGCAGAATGAAGGCTCGAGAGAATGGTAGCCACTCCGGATGGATCGGATGGTGAAGCTGAAGAAGCATCTTGTGGCGATGTAGAAGAAGAAGATACAAAGGAAGGCAAGGAAGCCGTCGATTAACTCATGGAAGCAGCACACTTGGTGACCACAAGGTTGCATAGCTGCTTCATCATCCGCTTCACGCCGTGGATCTCGACGAGCATGACCGCTAGATGGCTGGTGAGTGGACCCGCCAATGCGGGCAGATTCTCATCCTGTGGAGGACGTGTACTCTCAAGAGATTGAAGCCAAGGCGGATGCCAGCCTCAAGGGCACATCCAGCATCAACGCCAACCTTGACGTCCATCACCACTGTAGTAGTAGGCGAACACACAAGACGCCTACTCCCACTCCCATGTCGGTGAAATCATCTTGAGCGCCTGAAAATGAGAGTGCGGAGAGCACCTGCTCCCGACGCTAAAGCACCAAGCCCCGGGAGACTACGACACTGTCAGACACCGTCACTGTGACGAGTCGTAGTGCTGAGGTCAACAAGCGTGACCTGATTGGACAAGCTGCAATGCCACAACACGTCCAGAGAAACGTGCGGTTGACTGGCTGCTGTTGCTGCAGCTACCACTCATCAACCTGTACTCGTTGTGACTTGTACCACCCCCAAAGATACTGCTGAAGGTGCGACAGTTGGTGTCACTGCTGTGGACACGGTCATGGCAAAAGCTGCTATAGTGAGAAGATGTGGATGGTTGCAGTTTGAGATGCAACTCCGTCGGTGAGGGAAGAAGCTGTTCCTCTCTATTTGATCTCAGGTAACAAGTGTATTCTTTGTTTTTTTTGTTAGTTCACCGAATACACCGGTGATTTCTCACGTACCCCTCCCTCAGGGTTTTCATAGGTGCTCCTTCTCTTGAGTACCCTATCCCCGTTTGTTTTTTTCTTCCTTTTGTTCACTATATGCCCAGGTGACATATCTAGGACCATTCTCTTGGGGTTTTCTCGGGTGCCCTTTTTTTTCTTCTCTTTTTGCATGGTTTGACCCTCGCAGCGAGCAGAGAAAGCTCGCCGATTGGCTGGCTTGCCGATTGGCGCAAGCTCGCTCGGCGGCGAGCTCCGCAATGAGCTCGCCGGATGGTGAGCTCAGCGAGCTCGCTTTGCAAGATGCCTAGCAATAGGAAGTTGCAAGGCAGCTTCCCATCTACCAAGGTGAAAAGGGGGCGGGGGGGAGGAGCAGCAGCAGTGAAGTTGCCTCTACTGCTACTACTGCTGCACACTGCATGCAGCTGCCCTTGCACGCTGCTACTATAGCTTCTCACTGCCTCCGCCGTTGCTGCTACTGCTGTTGTTGCTACAAAGTGCTGCTACGCAGTGTTGCTGTACGCTGCTACTACCGATGGCAATGGTGCTACAGGAGCTGCTTGTCACTGCCGTCGCAAATGCTGCTCACCGCCGCCACTGTTACTACCGCGGCTACTTCAATGCTCCTGCTACAGTAGTAGCTGCTCCCGCGGCTGCGGCTCAGCGAAGGAGTAGCTCATGATGTCCCTATGTGCGTGATGTCGTCCCTACGTGCAAACGCCAATGTCGCCGCCGCCGCTGCCAGGCCCACTTCCCTGTTTTTGCTTTGGTGGCCAGTGTCACCTTTGGTGCTACTGCTCCTGCTTCCCAAATAGTGGAAGTGGCAGCACCCACATGCTGAAAAGGTCATTGTAAGCGTTGCACCTCTAACTGCAGTCACCTCACTACTCCCACACGCTGCTGCTTGTGTGGCGCCACGTGGTACTTCTTAACGGCGTCTCAGACCAGGTATCGTCACGCCACCACTCACACTGCCCCCCTGTGCTCTGATACCATGATAGAATGAATTTGTGCATGCAGGTCCATGCAAAAACCGCCATGAGATCTGTGTGTGAGAGGGAGACAGTGAAGGCCAAATCTGGCCAAGTCTGGAACACATTAAGAACAAGGAGTGAATACAATGAGTCCTACTGAGAGCTTATGTACTGGGGACTGGCGGCTAGCCCACCAGGCTTCGTCATCCCGTCACGCCAAAAGGCACGCATGGGGAATGCACGTGTCACATAACATAAGACCACACAACGAAGGTCTCTCAAGGCACCGGAACAATCAAATGTGTGCCAGGATCTCGACCGACAAGAAAATATGCAATATACCCCATGCACATCCAGACTCTACGGTGACAGACAGGCATTATCGGCTAGCCAGGCTATGCAAGTTTAGGCCTCAAGAGACGTCGGAGCATGTCACCGGACGTCCGGGTCTCAGCCACATGCAAGCTATACACGTCTGATCACCAATCAGTGTTGGGTCTCCGGAGGAACTGGCACAGACCACCAAGTGGCCGGGTCTCAACCACCAAGGCTGAACGAGCAGTGTCTAAAACAAACAGAATCAATGTCGAGTCAGCACAACACGCTTTCCGAGTCTTGAAAGTGAGACTAGTACCATCGGGTCTCCTTGTCGCACCAGTACAATCCACCTGGTGTGCGGGTCTCGACCCACCGAGAAAAGTCTTTTAAATCACTACAAACCAACCAGGCTGCCGGAACAAATCGGTCGCATTTTGCCGGTACTGTCCCAGGTGCTAGAGAAGTCTCACATTACTCTGGAGGCCCGTCGTGTCGTCACGCTCTCCTCTACCCTGTACCACCAACGTACGGTGTATGAGTAATCCATCTCCGTCACTCTTGTCGGGTGGAAGCCACATAAACGAACAGGTTTTGTGCGCCTAGTTGCATGAACATCGGCGAGACTAGATATATACACTTGTCTGTTGTTTCCTAGTTTAACTTCCATGTTTCAAAGCATATCTTTGCCATCTCTCCACCTTTTAGAGTACCCTCTGTCACGTTTTGTTCTATACATTGTGTCCTCTCACACAGAACGTTACTCAGGTGGTTCCTCTATTCCCTCATGGTTTTTAATGTAGTAGAGAGACACGACCTTTTCCTCCCACCACACAGCACACAGCAGCGGCACCAGAGTAATTTAGGCTGGGCTGGGCTGGGTTGGGTGGGGTGTACAAGTCCTGGCATAGTGGAGGCCCTGAGTTGAGGACTAACGTCACGTAGTCGTCCGGTAGAGCCGGAGGCGGATTGCTGAAGAATTTTTTCCGACAGTTCCCTTCATTGCGGTGACCGTCTTGGCGGCGACGTGAAGCAAGAGTGACGGCATCTTAGGCCGCCGCACCAGCAACAGCTGTAGCCTCGGCAATACCAGCAACTACAGTAGGAATTGGCGCGAGCAAAGCAGGCGCCAATGACGGATCCTACATCATTGGGTCCACACTTCAACTAGTAGCAGAAGCATTGGTGAGAGCAGCAGTAGCACCTGTAGCAGCGGTGGAGCTATTGCACAAGCAGTTGCAGCCATAGCAACAGCAACAGTAGCAGCAACTACAGCAATGGCTGTTTTGCGTGAGTAGCCACAGCAACAGCAGCGAACCAGTAGCGTTAGCAGTAGCAGGTTCGCAAGAGCAGAAACAACTGTGACGGCTGATAGTAGCGCAACAGGTAAGAAACTGCCTCGTAGCTTCCGTGCTTCCTACTCCGCCGTTGACGGGCTCACCGACCGACAAGCCCGTCGATCGACGAGCTTGTCTGAGCGGTTTCGAGCTCGCTCGCCTCCAAGCAAAAAAAAAGAATTCAATTGGCCAAAGCATCCTTGGCGCACCAACACCAGTCCTGGGTGAACCCGAATTCTGATAGACCATTTCATTTTCTTTCTCCTTGTTTTTATTTTTACTTTCATCTTTTCCTCTCTTTTGCTCCTTGGTCGAGACTCGGGCATCCCGAGTTTGTCCTAATGCCACTGGGAGACCAGTTATGGGAGACCGATTTGAGGTATTGTCTTTTTTTTCTTTCTTTCTTCCGTTCGAGACCCTTGCACGTGGGAGACCACCGTCACCATGACGTTGCTTGTTCCAACGCTCGCATCTACGTCCCTTGTAGTGGTAGTACCCCACACAGGGTGGTGTTGGCTTGCGCCACCATACTATCCTACGGTCTATGGGCCACCTTCTTCCTCCTACACCCCTCCATCTTGGCTCCAACCCGCAGCTCTATCCTTCTGCATGCCACCAGCTCAGTCCTTTCCCAAGCTAGCGCATCGTCCGTACACATGTGCTCCAGCCTCCGCATTCCCTTCCCATCCTCGGCCTCCAATTGTTTCCTCTGGTGTGAGTTTGACTATCGAGTCGGGGGGTCATCATTGTTCATCGGATGGAGCCCTTTGGGGCCATTCGGATGATGGGGCTGTGTCTTTTTTGGAGTGGGTTGAGTATTGGAAGTTGTTCACCCTTCCCCGTCTCCATGATGTGACTTCTGGTCGAACTATGTCCTCTCTTGTCCTAGCTTTCAGTGTTGGGCAGTGTCATATAACCTCTCCGTCTCGTGGATCGAGTGGCTTTTGGATCACCAATTCTAGAGCCATTCATCACATGACATTGTCTCATGTCGCATTTATCACGTTGGGGCCTTTCGGTGACATCCGCTTTGTCCGCACTGGCTCTGGCTAGATGTTGCTAGGTGTTATGCATTTTGTTGGTCCGTCAGGAGACGTCTTCTTGCTCGATGTCCTCTTTCTCACTGTGCTTGAGATCAGCTTGAAGGCATGGACTTCGTCTCATTACGTAGCATTGGCACTATCTTACTGTAGTTGTCTGGCCATCCTATTTTTCATGGTATGCGTTGTGACAAGTTGTATTATGTGCCTTTGCTTGCACCGTTGCCTACGGCCATTGCAGCAGTGCATGTGCATGTTTCTCCCTCACTTTTCCCTGCACACACACATGTTTGCTCCATCGCCGCTTGTGTCATGTGCATACAGCCACCGTCCATAATGAACCTGCTATTTTTCTTGACCCTGGCACATTCCCTATGCCATGCACCGCTGACTGTCTTGACTGCGCACAATGCAAGCTGCATTGTCCATCCTTTCCTTTGTCTGACTCCCACACGCTGCACCCCCTTGCCCTTGTCCCTGTGGACGTCATGGGTCCGCTCTGTGATGAATTTCTTTGGGGGTGTTGGTCGGTACACCTTGTGTCTTACGGATGATTTTTCTCGCTTTCGCTCGATCTTTGCTCTTCACTTGAAAGGCAATGTTGGGCCCACGGTCGAGTCTTGGTTGAGCTTGTCCAGGTTGAGCGTGATTGCCAGCATAGGCTAATTGCATTACGCTCCGATCGTGGTGGGAAGTTCATGGGTCCCACACCCTCTTCCTTTAGTCTCAAGAAGTGCGCCTGGAGCTCTCTCCTCAACATACACCATAGTAAAATGGAGTGTTAGAACGTTGCAACCACACTCTTGCTGATGGTATTCGCACCCTTCTTGTCGAGTCTGGCCTCCCTCCGTTGTTTGCCTTCGAGGCCACGGCCGACATGAAGTGGGTTTGGAACCGTGTTCCTCATGGTCCATTGCCTCATCAAGTCACACCATTCGTGCGATGGTATGGTCGGCGTGCCAACCTTCACCTCGCTCGTGTCTAGGACAACATTGCCAATATTTGGCTCCCAAAGGACCAATGCGATGGCAAGCTGTCTACTCAAGGTTGCCTCTGCCCTCCCGTCAGTGTTTCATCTCAGTCCAATGGCTGGCACTTTTGGGATCGTGAGCGTGGTCGGGTCATCGAGTTTCGTGATGCTCTCTTCTGTGAGAGCACCTTTGTACATGACATTACTCGTTGTGTTCCATCGCTTGTGCCCTTCTCTCATCAAGGGAGAGGTGGTGTATGTGGAGTGCCCTTCGGTAGTGGTTATGCTCCGTATCACTACATCGTTGCCTACGTCATCTCCTGTCACGTGTGCGTCGTCACCAACGTCACCTCCTATCTTGGTTGCATAATCGCCAGCATCATCCATGTCTGTGTCGTTGCCTGCATTCTCCTGTTGACCTGTGCTGACGCCTACGTCATCTCCTGACAAATCTGTGTTGGTGCCTGCCTCATCTCCTGTCACCTCCACGTCACCACCTATATCATCTCCCGTTGCATCGACGTCACCTACATCATCTTGTGCCACATGTGTGTCATCTCCTGTTGCATTGTCGCCTGCATCGCCGGTTGTGGTTCCATCAGCACTGGACCCAACTGCACCCTCGTAGGCCCCAATCTTGTTGCCGCTTGTTTGTGCGCCAGGCGGTCATCTGAGACCTTTGTACTGTGCACCTCACTATGCCCCTCCTACCAGTCATACAGCTTCAACTGGCCACTCTGAGCCGGTGCAGTCAGTCCATCCACTTCACGGTGGTGTTGTTAACCCCACACAGCCTCCTCCTGTCTCTGGTCTGGAAGCTCTTGGCTTGGCGACGACTGCGGTATAGCCTAAGACCGCCTTGGATTTTTTCTAATTGCTGAGTTCTACCGAGCCACTACAACAGCTGGATCTTTCCGGCCTCTGTCACATTCCTCAGTCTCCACCGCACTCGTTGCGAGTGGCAGCACAACACGTGTGCCTAAACAAAACACAGTAGAACAAGCACGCTCATTGCAGATGTATTTCTCTGGGAACAAGCTTTGTGCGAGGAACTCACTCCAATCAAGGAGCATGAGGTTTATGAGAAAGTGAAACTCTCGCCTGGTCGTAAAGCCATCTCCACCTGTTCGATGTTTTGAAAGAAAGAGAGGCACGATGGCTTAGTGGAACAATACAAGGCCCATCTCACGATCAAGGGATTCTCTCAAGTGCCTGGTGTGGACTTTGATGCCACCTTTGCCCCTGTGGGCAAGTACACCTCGGCAAGAGGCCTTGTTAAGTCAAGTGGTACAGCATGATTGGAAGCTCCACCAGATGGATGCCAATAATTCTTTCTTACACGGTAATCTTGAGGAAGAGATCTGTCTCATCAAGCATCCAACCCTGTCACATAGACCTGTCCTGGTCTATGTGGACGACCACTTGATTGCGTCCCCTGACCCTCAGGCTGTCCAGGCTGTGAAGGATCTCCTCCGGTTTGCATACGAAATGAAGGATCGTATTCCACCTCATGTCTTCTTGGGAATAGAGATTGAGAGTGATCTCCAGCGTCACACACTACATGTGGATCATGCTGGTTACATCAGGACACTGGGATAGCATTTTTTTGACCTTTTGGCCAAAATCCCTTCTGCATCCACACCTATGATGCTCCCTGGCCAGAGGCTTCTCACATCAGCAGACCCAGATCACCTGGAGGAGCCTGTCAATGTCACAACGTACCTTCGAGTCATTGGCTCCTTGATGTTCCTCGGGACAACGACACACGCTGATGTTACATTTTTTTGTGAAATTCTTGTCGCGGTTCTCATAGCATTCACGTCAGCTCCTTTTGGAGGCTGTGCTGCACGTGGTTTGGTATGTCGCATCTACTCCACGTTTGGGCATTTACTTTTGTGTGTAGCCATCTGTTGTTGTTGACGGGCACACTGACAACGATTGGGCTCATGATTACGATGGACGCAGCCGGTCTGGCTACATCTTCCTTGTTGGAGGTAGAATTGTCTCATGGAAGAGTGGCAAGTAGGCTTACATAGCGTAGAGCTTGACTGAGGCTGAGTATGTTGCATTGGGAGCTGGGATCACTGAGAGCATCTAGTTGCGCCACCTTATGCAGCAACTGTGCTAGCCCATATGTTGCATCACCATCCACTATGACAATGAGAGCACGTGAGAGCATGATGACATGTCTCATGCACAAAGCACATCAACATTGAGCATCACTTTGTACGCGAGCATATTTCACATGGCAATGTCTCTGTTGTGGGTGTCTATACATGGCAGCAGCGTATAGAATTCCTCACTAAAGTGTTGTGCAGTGGCAAGTTCAAGTTTGGGGTGTGCAATGTTGGACTTCTTACGTATGCTTCTATTGCTACCCTATTTGTAACTGCTCTTGCTGCTTCCTCTCTCCGTCAAGAGTTCTCGTATGGCCCTCTCTCGTGCCCCTTGCACTGCGTTGTCATTGCAATCATTTTGTGACCGGTGACCGGTGTCTGCGGATCATGGGTGAGTGTTGGTGTGTGAGTCAGGGTGACCTCTGGAATTGTCCTCATAGCTCGCCGGTATGCTGGGAAACTCGACGGCCACTTTGACAGTGTCAACACCAGCCAATGCGTCCTCACGTGCTCTCCAGGGTTTTCTTGGCGACCACCTTCCGGGGTCCATTTTCTCAGTGGTACTATCCTTGTGCGTTCATGATCCAGTTCCATGGAGTGTCTATTTCTACACCTGACTCTTCTTTCGGTTTGTCATTCGGACAAGTTAGGAGCTCCTGCGCCTGTCGGTTTCCCTCTTGCTGTTGTTTTGGAGCTTGCAACCGGGGTAGCCTATTTTCTGACTGGCTGGTTGGACTGGTGCGCCTAGTTGCACGTGCGTCGGTGAGACTAGACACATACACATGTCTGTTGTTTACTAGTTTAACTTCCACATTTCAAAGCATATCTTTGTCGTCTCTCTACCTTTCAGAGTACCGTCTATCACGCTATGTTTAGTACAAAGTTCCCTCTCACACAGAATGTTACTAAGGGGGTTCCTCTATTTCCTCACAAGCATCAGAATGCATAACCGTTTGAAATTACAAATGCCAGAGTCTCAAGCCGGTCGCAACATTCGCACACATGCATGGATTTGGAAATGACTGGTGGATGTACAACACACAAACATGCGAACAAGACTCCAAATCCAGTCAACTGTGAACATCCTCGAGATTGCAGAAAATTTAGAGAAGGTCCACCAAGCATTCGGAACACTCTGACAGCTCTCTTGCAGCTATTAGTGGCTGGGCCACCTTGTGATGGTGCTGTGATGCTAGTTGGGTCTGTATCAGAAATTTGCACATGGACATGACCGAGTCGTCACACTAAGGTGTACACTAAGATGGGGATGGCTCACATCACAATACTCCCCCATGACCGGATGACACTTATGTCCATACACATATAGAACTGACTTGAGTGCATAATGAGATGCTCATCAGTCCATACACGTTTTTCTATTGGCTTTGAGCTCTTTTCATATCATGTAGTGCTTTGTTGTGAGTGCTTCTCAGTTTTCCATGGTGATGCTCCAACAACTGCATTGCCTCTTCTGTGACATGTCCGGTACATTCTGGCCACCTCGTTCACCTATGCATGGCTGATAGAATTCTCTTGGCGGTCAAGATCCATGCACTTGTTGGTTTATGTGCCACAGACACACTGTGATCTCTGGCCCAACTGTACACTCACCACACTAACGCATGTGATTGGCGCTGGAGTGACATTGGCGCTGATGCTGTAGCGTCCATGGTGATGGCTCGTGGATTTGCAGAAGGAGACGATCCAGCCACACTCACAGGATCTCACATCAGAGTTACTCCTAGCACATGCTCTCACTTCTTGAATTATCGTTGACACTAGGATTCCAAGTGCTACTGGTTGGAAGGGGGTTTATTGCCGGGTTGTTCTCCCAGACTGGAACCTGTTGCCTGCCTGCAGGCTAATTTGTACAGAAGGTCCAGGTTCGGGCCTCACTAGGCGTGGGTGCGAGCGAGGATGGGCTCCCTGTTTGCCTGCTCGTCACCCTGCCGGTTCCGTGCTGCACCTAACTGCTCTGTCCCATGTGACTGAGGTTCTTGCGTTCTCTTCACTAAACCGTCCATGGCGTTCTGTGCCTAGCTGCATGTCTCTTGTTCTCCCCTCCCTCACTTCCACACACTAGATGTGATCATTTACTTGTATCAGAGCATGCTGAGGGAGTGAGGTGCTTCCACGCTAGCGCTCTCTTCTAGCAGGATATCTTTTTCGCCACCGTCGTCTCCACTTCTGCCTTCTCTTTATTACTGTTGCTGATTTTTTGCAGCGGCAGCCATCACACACCTAGGCTCCTTCTTGGGAGGGGCCGCACGTCACTACCTTCCACGTAGGTGTGCAGCCGGTGTGCAGCTCTTTCTTTACCACTTTGCATTTTACGGAAAATGGTGGCTTGGAGTAGTCGGCTCCTGCCATCTCTCTCGGTCGTTCCTGCCACCATCAAGGGAGCTCATAGCCCTCTTTCGATGAGGCAGCCTACAGACCTCTCGTCTTACATCCACAGGCGGACCCGGCTCCACATTGCAGGGACGTGTCTTCTCTTCACAGCCACAGTCGTTGTATCTAATGAAGCCGTGGCTCTTGCCGTCGCAACAGCCTCGGATCAACCTAAGCAAATTCGACGGCTTCATCTGAAGCCACAGCCACAATGGACGAAACAGCTGCAATCGCTGCATCTACGACAACAATTGCAGCTGTAGCCAGAGAGGCCGCAGCGTCCGCAGCTACTACAGCTACACTAGGACCACCCAAAGTAACTGAAGCAGCAGCATCCATGGCAAAAATCATTGCCGCAGCAGCAGACGAAGCAGCGCCTGCCACTTCAAGCACAACTGCCACATTGACGGTTGTGCCACCCACATACGCCACAGTAGCAACAACATTGATTGTAGCTACTACAGACACAACCGCTATGGCTGCATCAGCAGCTACCACATCATCGACGACAATGACTGCAGTTGCAGTCACAACTGCCACAGTGACAGCAGCTGTTGTAGTCGCGCTCAGAGAACCCGCAGCAGTGGTAGCATCAGTAGCAGCAACAAGAACATCAACAGCAACAGCGGCACTGGCAGCAGTGGCAGCAGTTGAGCAGCAGTAGTGGCGGCAGTAGTAACGGCAACAGCAACATCAGCAGCAGCAGCAGCAACAGCGACGGCAGCAGAAGCAGTAGTAGTAATGATGGCAGCAGCAATGGCAACTGTAGCATTAGCGGCATCAGCAACAACAGCAACAGCAACAGCAACAGCAGTAGTAGCAGAAGTGACGGTAGCAGAAACAACAACAACAGCATTAGCAGCAGCAAAAATAACAAGCCGCCATAGTGACATCCGTATTCTGCTGGTTGCACCGCTTCTGGTGAGTACTACGAGGAGGGGCACCTCATTGCCACACACGACGTCGTAGAGGGAGGAGCAGTGACCGGATGTCCGAGTCTTCTGCAGCACCATCCGCGCGAACTGCTCGTCACCGTCCGATAAGCGTCTCTCTGCCTCTTTCTCCTAGGGAGGATCTGTAGCAGCAGGATGTTCCAGACGTGTGAGCAGTGCTCATACAGGACATTGTTAGACTTGTACATGCCTTCTTGCACACGACCTCGACTCTCATAGATGCAGCTGCAGCAGACGCCGCTCCATTTGCTGCAGCCACTCAAGCTTCACATGCGCCTGCCTTGACCTTGGAAGGGTGTGCGACTGAGGCATACACGGAGGCTGAGGTTGTTGTTGGCCCCATTACTGCAGCTGCCGCTGACATAGGTACCCAGATCTCTGCAGCAATGTCCACCATCACATCGGCGATGACTTTGGATACATCTGCTACAATGGTAGCAGCAGCATCTATTTTCACTTCCACGTCAGCCATTGTCGCTGTAGCAACATCTGCTCCATTTGCCGCCTCTAGCTTCGTCATGGCAGCAGCCTCCGTTGTAGCCATCTTCACCATCCTAGGTATTGCCTTCACCACTGTAGAACTTTCTCTGCTGGTGGCAGTTGCCTCCACCATCTCCATCCTTTCTGTTGCCTCAGCCGCTGCAGTTCCTCCTCTACTTGCCTTTCTCCGCAGCCCGTCACCCCCTGTAACCGCATGACCTGCTCTCCTACATACTACATCTGCTTGTATTCTATCCTTGCTCTTTATGCGGTAGCTTGTCTTGTCTGACTTGGGATGGGTTATTCTGTAGCATCCAGTTCCTTTGCCTAAGGCATCCCCTCTTTTTCCACGCCCACTAAGGCTGGGAAAAATTTGCCAATTTTTTTCTGACAGGACCCTCGCGTCATCACCATGCCTGGTGACAACGAGTCAGTCATTGCATCCTTTAAGCTTCAGCTGGCCCTCGCTCGCAAGGCTCAGCAGGAGGCTGAAGACTGCCTACATCTGGCAGAGGACAATCATACCGCCTTTGCTGATGAAGTCACCGCTGTGGTCTTGCATCACCTTCGTGCTGCGTCTACTGTCCCACCTGCTGGTGCCAATGCCAATCTTGCCTCTGGCACACCTTCTGCCAGTGCATAGAATGGTCTACCCGATGCAGGTGCCCCTCTTCCTGTGCCGCGCCAACATGAATTATTCTTGCAACCTCTTTCTCTTTCCTCTGGGCTTGCCTTCTCCTCCTCGGAATTGCGCTTCAGCACCTGGGCTCAGGAGGAGAGCTGTGGGAGTACTACTTCCCAGTTGTTCCTCCCTTGATACCTCTTGATGCTGAGTCTTTCCGCACTATTTGTACCCTCATCGCTGCCACGCCTAAGCCACTAATTGATGATTTCGGCACTTTCAATGCTGAGGTGTTGCGCCCTCATTGTCTCTCCTTCTATACGCCACCCATCTCCTCTGTGTCCTCTGTTGGTACTGTTGCGATATCTGGTGTTCTTTGTTGTTCTTCTATGCCCCCTGGCCACTGCTATGGCTTGACGAAAAGGTTGGGCATGCACTGCTCCCCTTGGAGTAAGTCCCCCAAACCTTGTTTGTTGTGCAAGTCCAAGCAAGACACCAGAAGTGTAGCGCAACGGATAGCATGTTGGACTTAGGGACAACAGGTCCTGCGATCGAGCCTTGATGTGCGCAGGAGGTTTTTGACCTTCCTGCACAGGGAAAAGTTTCTTAGACATTTCTCCATGCATGAGGAGAGTGCGCCACTTGGCGGTCAATGGATGTGCCAATTGGCGGACTGGTGAGGTGGTATGGAGTGACCACCCCAAAAGTGCCACTACCCACAAACCTTAGAAGCCAGGCCTAGGACTATATGTACCAGGCTCATTCCTCATTCTAATTACACAATCTGGCCTTAGATGCTCCTCACAGAGTTGTCCAACTAAGGAACAGTATAAAGAAGACGCTGGTTGGTCTAAGCCCCAGGAGTTAGTCTTTGACTAGCACCTCGCACAAAAGTGACCAAGTGTTAAGTGGACACAGTTGCTAGCAAGTGATTGCCTAGGAACTGCTCAGTGTGGAACCGTGATCCTGAGGGTGATATCTTCTCCTAGCTGAAATGCTAGGAGCGGACGGCAGGTGCTATTGTGTCGGCCCTGTTTTCTAGTCCGTTCGCCTCAGGCCGGTTGACAAAGGGTTATGGGCCCACACTGACCAGTTGTAAGGCACGCTTCGCCCAACTCTAGTACTCTCTCTCCAGGTCAGCTCCATCAGCTCCATCAGTTCCATTGCTTCCCCCTCCAGCCGATGTTTGCCTGCAAACGGAGAAGTCAGATCGCACTAGCACACCCAGGGTCTTGCCTCCAAGGGCAGAGCGTGTCCTGGTTGGGACCGAAGGGTCGTGCCTCCAAGGGCAGAGCTTGTCCTTGGTCCCTGTGTGTGCGGTGCAAGTTCAGCCGTTGCGGCTGATGAAGTAGACGGAGCTGATGGAGGTGATGGAGCTGACCTGGAGAGAGAGTACCACAGTTGAGCGAAGCGTGCCTTACAACTGGTCAGTGTAGGCCCATAACCCTTTGTCAACCGGCCTGAGGCGAACGGACTAGAAAACAGGGCCGACACAAGAAGTTTGGTCAGCGAAGAAGCCGGACGCATCACACCTGAAAGCATTCAGCTCTACCGTGTGGGCTAAGGTCCAGGCGGGTGAGGGTGCCGGCAAGCTGGATGCAAGAGCGCGAAAGTGTGTTATGGTGGGCTATGAGACGGCCCACAAGACATAGCGCTTGTGGGACTTGGCAGGAAGAAGACTCATCACCAGTCGGGACGTAACCTTTGATGAAAGGAAACCAGGCAAGGAAGATATGCTTGATCCCACGCAAGCTCCAAAACAGGGAGAGTGGTTGGTGCTGCTGGAGTCAGGAGATCAAGCTCCCAAAAACTGGCAAGTGGTGCCAGTGCCGCAGGCCGTGAAGAACAGTAGTGTGGCAGGGAGAGCGGCTGCGCAGGCTGACGCAGCGGCGAGCTCCGATACAGAGTCGGAGATATCCGAGGCCTCTAAAACCAGCTCGGAGGCCAGTGGCTCTTCAAAAGAAGAAAGACTGGACTGAGCTGGTCATGTCTGGCTCATGGAGAGCCGCTCACTGTGGCTGAGGCGCTGGCAAGACCCGATGTGGCCAAGTGGAAGGAGGCGGTGGACAGCGAGCTCACGTCCATCGAAGAAAATGGCACATGGGTGCTGGTGGACAGCCCCGCTAACGCTCACGTGGTGGGCTCAAAGTGGGTGCTCAGGTTGAAGCGGAAGCAAGATGATAGCATCGACAAGTACAAGGCAAGGGTCGTGGCGAAAGGATTCTCACTGCCCGTAGGGTCTGAGTACGATGAGACCTTTGCACCGGTCGTCACGTTTGCCTCCATCAAGTCCTTGCTTGCCGTCGTAGCCGCCAAAGACCTTGAGATCCACCAGATGGATGTGAAGAAAGCCTTCCTTTATGGGAAGCTCGACAAGGAGGTGCTAATGGAGGTACCGGAAGGTGTCAAAGCACCCGAGGGTGAGGTGTGAAAGCTGGTGAAGGCGTTGTACGGGCTGAAAGAGGCCCCACGGATCTGGTACAAGGAGATGGACAGCTTCATGGCTGAGATTTCCTTCGCACATTGCAAGAATGACCCTAACGTCTATGTGCGAGAGGACAGACGTGGCTTGCTGCTCGTGGCGTTGTATGTGGACGATCTTATCATGTGTTATTCCTCGCAGGAGGCCCTTACGGACCTCAAGAAAAATCTGGCCAGCAGGTTTAAGATGAAGGACATGGGACCTCTCGAGTACTACCTTGGGATTGCTGTTCACCACAACCGCAAAGCAGGCACCATCGAGCTCAACCAGACCAAGTACATCATGGAAGTCTTGAAGTGCTACAACCTGGAGGACTGCAAACCCGTTAGCACCCCCATGCCCTCCGACTGCAAGCTCTCCTCCTCCATGTCACCAAGCAACGAGGCAGACCGGCGGGAGATGCAAAACATTCCGTACCAGTCCGCTGTTGGGAGCCTCATGTATGCGATGATGGAAACGCGACCTGACATTGCTTATGTGGTGGGTCATGTGAGCAGGTTTGTGGCCAACCCTGGGCCAGAACATGGGCAAGCCGTGAAGCGGATTTTTTGCTACCTCAAAAAGTCTCGGCACGTCGGGCTTCGATTTGGAGGTCTAGAAGGATCAGACTTGCTGCGACTGACATTCTACATTTATGCGGACTGGGGAGGACGGATTGATGACAGGAAGTCCACCTCAGGATTTGTCTGTCTTCTCAACACACCACGCGACCGCTGCACCTGCAAAGAACAATTAGCCGGAGGTGGACTTCCGCTTGTCCACGTCGCCGGCATAGTCTGCATTTGTGTAGTAAACCAGACGCAAGGGGTCGGTCTTCCCCTTGCCGTCGAACCTCACGTAGGCGTGTCGTGTTGCCTGCAAACAGCGGAGGATGCACTTGACCGCCTTCCAATATAGTGGTCTTGGATCAGCCACGTACCTGCTCACTTGACCCACCGTGTAGGCCAGGCCCGGTCGAGACACCACCATGGCGTACAAGAGGCTGTCCACCGTGGACTGGTACGGCACCCCCGCCATGTCCTCCCAACTCTTCTTTCGACTGCGGCAACATTGCCATGCCCAGGTCACAGGTTGTACAGACTGGACTGCCAACTCGTTTGCAGTGCTCCATGCCATACCGTTTCAGCACTTCGTTCATGTACTTGGCCTGCCCCAGCTCAAGTGTGCATGCCCTCCGGTTTCGCGTTATGCTCATCCCAAGGTAGTACTCCAACTCCCCCATGTCGGACATCTGAAATCTGCTGCTCAGCTGCTCCTTCAGCTGTTGTAGAGGTTGCAAAGGAACACAAAATCAGGCCTTCCACGTACAGTGCGACAATATGATGGAGCTGGTTATTGTGCTGCACGTATACACTATGATCAGATTCACAGTGCTTGAAGCCAAGCTGCGCCATGTAGCCGTCCATCTACTATTACCAGCACCACGGCAACTGTTTTAGTTTGTACAAGGACTTGTGTAGCTTGCACACCTTGCCCTCCGGTGCGTCCACCCCCTCTGGTACCTCCATGAAGATCTCCTTGTCGAGGATACCATTGAGGAACGCAATTTTCATGTCCATTTGGTGTAGCTCCATTTCCTTAGCAGCTGTCACCAAAAGGATCACCCGGATGCTCGTGAACTTTGCGACAAGGATGAACGTCTCATCATAGTGCTCGCCCTTGTGTTATGCAAACCCTTTGCCACCAGCCGTGCCTTGTAATTCTCCACTTTACCCTCCTTGGTGTACTTCGTTTTGAAGACCCACTTGGAGCTGATGACCTTGGTGTCTTTCGGCCGGTCCAAAAGCTCCCAAGTGTCGTTCTCGGTAGTGGACGCCAGCTCTGACTTGATAGCTGCGTCCCACTGCTCCGCTTCATGCCATGCAAGCACCTCTTGCGCGGTTGTTGGCTCCACTGCGGCTGCCATCATGCACCGTGCCATGCCGATCCAGCCGCCCGTTTTTGCATCATACTGTTTTACTGCATTCCGCTGCCTTCAGCTGCGTCGCGGTGATTTTGATGATGCCGGTGGCTGGTCCTACTTCCGCTCCACTGCAGCTCTGTTCACGTCCTTGGCCTCCTCTGCTTTGGCTGCTGCATCCTGTGCCTCTTCAACATCTGCGTCTACGTCATCGCCCTGCTGCGTCCCAGCACCGTCGCACTCTGATGACACTTCGTCAGTGTCGGCGTCCGCCGGCTCCTCCTCATGGGTTAGGAGATGGAACCAATCCCCTTGCTTTGGAGAATCCACAATGCCAATGTCAATGATGATGCTGCTATAGGTCTGCTGCTCGTCGAACTCAACGTCATGGCTATTGAAGAACTACTCCTTGGTCACGTCGTAGAGCCGGTACGCCTTAAGTGCACTCTCATAGCCAAGGAAGAGACATGGCTTGGCGCGTGGCTCCCGTTTTCCGTCGCGTCGTTGTGCCGCTTGCATCATCGTGTACGCCTTGCACCCAAAGACCTTTAGGTTTTCCACGCTTGGCTTGCACCTGCTCCATACCTCCTGCGGCGTCTTCCAGCTGCTCTTTCCTTTCAGCACCGATGTCGGGTTCAGGTTAATGGTGTAGCTTGCCGCACGCACCGCTTCCGCCCAGAAGCTCCGCGGCAATCCTGCGTCCACGAGCATCGTCCACACCATGTTTAGGAGTGTCTGGTTTGTTCGCTCTGCCACGCCATTAGACTGTGGCAAATAGGGAGTTGTGTGCTCCCACTTGATGCCCTGCTACTTCAGACACCTGTTGCAGCCCACATAGTCTCCGCCATTGTCATTGTGTAGCGCTCTGACCTTGCGGCCAGTCTGCTTCTCCACCGCGGCGACGTACTTTTTCATCCGGTCCAGCACCATGCCCTTTCTCTACATGAATGACACATAGATTTTTCTGTTGCAATGATCAATGAAGGTGACAATGTACCGTGCACCACCTTTTGACGGTGTTCTCGGTGAACGGCTTGCACCTCGCCTTGCCTAAAATGCAAGGCTTGCACTTTTTGTGCACTGATGCATCTGCTACCGCGTCTGCTGCACTGGTGATATCGAGGCCATGGACCATGTCACGCTTCGCCATCTCTGACACGAATGCGGGTGACAAATGCCCCAGCCCCCGGTGCCAGAGCTCCAGATCAGCTCCCCCTCCTTTGGCCAAGTGGGTAGCGCGTTCTTGCGAGTCTGCTGCATCTGCTGTTGCAGGGATCATCTTTTTCTCCACGATGTAGAGACCGCCTTCACGCTTTGCCTACAGCACGACTTCGCCATTGCCGTCCATGTACACTACTGCGCCTATCCTGCGGAAGAGCGCCTCATACCCCTTATCCGTCAAGCGACTAACACTTAGAATGTCAGCCAGGTCGGGGACATGTTGCACATCACGAATGACATGCAACATCATCTTACCGTTCACCTCCACCTCTACCTCAACGTCTCCTTGGCCGGCCGCCAGCTCGACTCTGTCGTTCGCAACCACCATAGACTTGGTAGATTTGGCGTAGTGGACGAATCCCACCTTCTTGACTTGGGTGTGCTCCTCGGCGCCGGAATCCAGGCACCGCCTGTTGACTCCTTTGAGGTTGTGGTTTATCGTTCCGTTGAGTAGTGCCTTTTTGCCTTTGGCGTCCTTGCTGCCAGCCTTGGCCTCCTCTGGGCACTCGCGGGCCCAATGGCCCTCCTTGCGGCAATTGCGGCACGCACCTTTCTTGACACCCTTCTTGCCACCACCCTTTCCGCTGCCTCCCTTGCCGCCACTACCGCAACCATGCGTTTTGGTGACCAGGGTTGATGAGGACGACAAGGCCTCGCCGCCAGTACGATGTTGCGCCTCGTTGTGGATGTACTTGGCGACTACGCCATAGGTGAGCTTGTCCTCCACCCATCCACCAAGGACGGTAATGAGGGGGCTCTAACTTTCAGGAAGAGTCATGAGGAGGGCCATTGCCTGTAGTTGAGAGTCCACCTTCGATCCCACATCGTTGCATTACGAGGCAAGAGACTCGATCTGTTGCATGGTTGTTAGGATGTCCTCGCCCTCCTCAATCCTCAACGTTAGAAGTCGCTTCATCGCAAAGATGCGGTTCGCGAGTGACGTCGATTGGTCAATGGTACAAAGCTTTTTCCACGCCTCGGCTGCCAATGTACAGCATTGGAAGTAGCCCCACTGGGTCTTGGCAATAGGTGACAACAGGAGCATGAGCGCCTCGGTATTTTTCTTTGCAAAGGCCTGCTTTTCCTCGTCTATCGTGTTCTTCTCGTCGAGCACCTCCATTCCCTTCATCAGGTCGAGTAGCTTCTTGTGTGCGAGGTGGATCGGAAAGTGCCACCTCCACAGCGCAAAGCCAGGGCCACCTGCATATTTCTAGATCAGTTGCGACTCCGTCCTCAGCACCATGTTGTGCTTCTGCTACCCGGGTCGCCAGACGTTGACAGCAAGGTTGTCCGAGATGTTCCTCCTGTCCCTTGCAGAAACCGTGAACGTTCGGGACCATTCAGAGCCGTGTGCCTATAACCCTTTGATGGAAATGTGGTTCCAACATGGCCTGACAATGTCCTGAAGTTCACAGCTCTTTTGGGTGGCAGTCTTTGACGAAGCGTGTGCTTTTTGGTCGCCACACGCTATGTGAGCAGAGTTCTGATGGAATTCAGAAACACCCAAATTTCTAAGAGCTGGGAATCAATTTTGAGTGGATATTTAGACAAGGACAACGTCAGCAAAGTTACACTTCTAGTCACAATATTTTCAACACACCAAATCACGCGCGATTTGGACCACCATAGCGCCCGATACGCGACTCGGAGTGCATCATTGAGTCTCTGTCCCTGACAAAGCACTAGCTTGAGTGACGGGCGCCCGAAGCGCCTTGGACCCCAATGAAGCACCAGACCATCATTCCGAAGCGCACATGGCTCCAATGAACCATGGGATATTTCTGCTAGCAACCTCCAAGGGGTGCCTCAGCCATGGTGTGCATGGTGGGAGTCGAACTGGTCACCGCCGGATCAATTTTCCGGCCGGTACCAAGTCTGTCGTCTAAATCCGGATGGCCAGCACCACCTCCCAACTTTGACGGACCATAACTCCCTCAATTCTTAGCCAATTTCTGCAATTCAAATTGCATCTGGTCCAACATGTTCTCCAAACGTGCATACAAAATTGCACTATACAAGGATCTGGAGCCATCATCTTGAAAACGGCAACTCCATGACATGGCATGGAGTAATACATAACACAGCAAACTTGAGCCGGTCGCTCGAGAAGGGCTAGACGCTCGAAGCATCGCCTGAAGATGCCGATAGTAGCAAGGCTCTCGAAAGCAGCAAAGATGCCGCAAGCAGCCACACGAGAAGTTCCTGCAAGAACGAGCCGGACTACGTCACCGCGAAGGCAATTTTCAATTACCGCCGAAGGCCTGCTGAGTTGGCTGCCGAGGCGGCAGGCCAACTCAAGATCACCACTGACGGTGGAGGTGCGGCACCACCTGGAGGAGTGGGGATTGACCCCCCTTCATACGATGTGGCCATGATGTGGTAGACCAGCGCCCACTCCAACGTCTTCACTGATGATAGCCTTCTCTAGAAGGTGAGACTCCTTGGAGGTGTGTATGTAAACCGTACCCTCCTATAGTGGGTAAAGGTGCATGGAAAACGCAAATCCGTGGAGGCTATCACCGATGCTCTGAAAACATCAGAGCTGAAGTTTTCGTTCACCAACTTGCTGGCCTACGTCGAGCAGAGCATCATGGACCTCGACCGTGATCGAGAGCTGTAGCGCCTGGTCACTTAATAGGCAAGCTATCAATGCGACGACCTCAACAAGGTGTTGCACAGCGTGAACCAGGTATGGATGCAGCAGCAGTCGCAACGGGCCACAGGTGCTGATGCCACCTTCGGTGGCAACGACGACTTGCCTACCTCCACAAATTCAGGCCCTGTCATGAACATGTCCTTTCTCCACAGTGTAGAGATCTTCTGGAAGGACGTGAAGCTGACTGACTGGCTGAATCGAGCACATCCTACGTGTCCACGAGGTGCTACTTGGACAGTGGGACGACCTCGCCATGACGCGACTTGAGGAAAAGCTCTTCAAGTATGTGGTCAAGTGTAGCTACAGAACAGCCGAGCTGCGGAGCTCTAGAGTTGCTAAACTGGGAGTAGTAGAAATGTTGAGCTGCAGAGCAGCAAAGCTCTGGAGCAACATGACTACGGAGCAGTCGAGCTGCTGAGCTGCAGATATGCGAAGTTGCAAATGGCGGGTCTGCGAAGCTGAGGAGCTGCAACAGGCAGAGGCTAGAGGGCCTCGAGGCCGAGTGAGAGAAAGCTCGTGAGCTGTGGAGTTGTGAAGATGCGGAGCTATAGAATAGCGGGGCCGCAAAGCTGTGGAGTTTCAGCAGCACAGAGTTGCGGAACAATGGTGCTTAGGAGCAGCCAGGCTGTGGAGCCACGGAGATGTGAAGCTGTGGAATACAGATCTGTGGAGATGTAGTGGGCCAAGGCTAGAGTGTCTCGGTGCCACGATGACGCAATGCCCTGGTGATGCAGAGTCAAGGAGTTACAGTGCTGGCATGTGGGAGGAATCGCGGCCAGGAGAATGCAGTCGTGAATCTCGCGTGTGCCTCAGCACGATGAAGTTACAGATCAATGGAGTGAAGGGGTTAGCCCCTCCTTGCTCTGATACCAGTGGGTGGTGGCAACTATCAGATTAAGCAACCTAGCATGGGCTAGAAACTATAATAAAGCGCAGGTTGGGATAGTAGTGTTGTTGATGCAGCGTGCGGGCTTCCACGCTCGTTGCTTAGTCTACTGCCCCCTCAGTCTGCCGCTCTAGAGTCTAAGTCTGAGTGCTCTGGGTTTGTTACTCAGAGATGCGCGCGCCAGTGTTAGCGCCAGAAAGCAGCTTAAGACTGGAAGTGACTGATTAAGAATGAAGAATGAGCAGCAGTGGGAGATCCCTCCAAGTTCTAGCTCCCCCCCAGCTCTGTAGAGCTTGTTATTCAGCTAATCAGCCAATCAGAAAATAGACCTATTTTCTTGCAGGCAGGGTTTTCTCGGTGAGCCCTACCAAGTGGCCGACAGCCCAAAACCCGGGCGTCGTCCGTTTTGCCTGAAAACTGGACCATACCATAATACCGACGCTGCAAATGCAGTCGTGCGGTCAGAAACGACTAGAAAAATAGCAGCAAGGAGTTATAGCTGCCCAAACCCAGGCATCGCCTACATTAGTCACTGGTGACAATAGTGCCACGCTAACATGAGGCTTGGACCCTAAGCAGAGCACGACGCTGCAGACGCAATGGTACAGTCAGATCCAGCGCTGGACACATGCAGACAACATCTGCAGTGGCTGCGACCGCCGGCGGCCCGACCGCCGAAGAGGCCTACCGATGGAGTTGAGCACGTCGCCGGAGGGAGTAGGGTCCCTCGAACTACATGTAGGCCTCAGTGTGCGTCGGCTCAACCGGACGACACTCCAGCAATGTCAAGTCTCGCCGTCAGTGATCTACACACCGATGTACACAAGTCGCGAGGACACAACAGAGCACAATGAGAGATGCGACAAAACCAACACTCCCCCATGACTTAGAGGCATAGTGCACATGGGCCGGCAGCGACATTTTCAACAGACAGACTCCCCTTGGGCACACGGAGACGTAGGAAGGGAAAACGAGTGTAACTCACAGACGCACGCCAACCAAACTCACAACCTTCTTGAACGATTCGCGCTTCAATGCCTTCGTCAAGAAGTCAGCCAGTTGCCGTGCTGTCTCAACCCACACAATGCTGACGCTACCATCATGCAACAACGAACGCACATAGTGATACTCAACATTGATGTGCTTTGTGCGAGTGTGATGTATGCCGTCATTTTTGGCGATAGCCATGGCACTCTCATTGTCACAATACAACGTGATGGATGCGATGGACTGACACAACTCGGACAACAGACGACACAACCACACGCTCTCACATGTGCCTGAGCCAAGGGCCATGCACTCAGCCTGCAGTGTTACGTGCAGTGCACCCCTGCTTCCCACTACGCTAGGACACAGTTGTGCCGCCAATCAGAAAGATCCAGCCTGCGCAGCTCTTACCGTCCGGACTGCCGGCCCAACCCTTGTCAGTGTAGTCCACCACAACAACAGATGGCTGTCAGCGGAACATGAGACCTCGCCATGGAGTCGAGACGACATAGCGCAGTAGTGGGATGGCGGCCTGGAGGTGGAGGTGACGCAACTCCTGAGAGAACCGAGCCAGGAGGTTGACGGCAAACGCGATGTCTGGACGCGCCGTTGTTGCCAGGAATATCAGTGACCCAATGACTCGCGGATACGTGGTCACGTCAATTGGCTTCTCCACGACGACTGGGTCAGAGTTTTTTAGCTTCACCTAGCCATCGGGTGACATGGGTGAGGATGCACTCGACACGAGCGGCAGGTCCTCGGCAAAGCGAGTGGACAGAGTCTGTACATAGTCAGCCTGGTGGACGTGCAGGATGCCCTCGAAGCGATTATGCTCGAGCTCCATGCCTAGGAAGACTCGGGCAGACCCGAGATCCTTCATCTGGTAGGCGATGTGCAGCATGTCCTTTACACGATGGATGGTAGCTATGTCTAGTGACTCAATGAGGAGATTGTCGACATAGACTAGGACAGCGGCGAAGGCCTGGCCTCGCGGGTTGATGAACAGTGTGGGGTCAACAGTGTTGCGTAGGAGGCCGCCTCGGAGGAGCATGCGACTAATCTCCTAGTTCCAGTACCGAGGCGATTGCTTCAGGCCATAGAGGGCCTTCCACAGCTGCCAGACCTTCCTAGTGCCATTGTCGAAGCCTGGAGGCTACAGCATGTAGAGCTCCTCATCCTTCTACGAGCCATGAAGGAAAACGTTGCTCACGTCCATCTGATGCAGCTCTGTGCTGGGCAACCAGGCTGAAGAGAACTCGGCTAGTGGAGAATTGACCAACTGGGGTAAAGATCTGGTTGTAATCAACCCAGGCTGGAAATATTTAAGGGCATGCAGGCCCACGCAAAAATAAACACGAGCTCTCTGTGTGAGTGGGATGCAAGACAGCAAGAATCTGGCTAATTCTGGAAGGCTGAATATAAAAGAACAAGGAGAGATTACAAATGAGCCCCTAGCGGACTTATATAGGGGCGCCGGCAGCTAGCCGCACCGGGCCCCGTCACCCCTGTTGAACCCAAATGAGTCAACAGGGAGAACACACTGCATACACCATGAGAGCAACAAAAGTGGTCTCCTCGAGGCACCGGAACAGCTCTCCGAGTGCCCGGGTCTCGACCACCGAGAAAATATGAGCAGTGCCAAAAAATCTCGGAATCAACGTCCATACATCACAGACGGCTTTCCGAACATCGGAAGCCCCACAACAGCCATCGGGTCTCCTCGTCGCACCGGTACAGTCCACCGGGTGCGCGGGTCTCAACCCAGCGAGAAAACTCTCCTACCTCCCGACAAGCCGACATGGCTGCCAGAACGCATCGACCGCGTCTCGCCGACATTGTCGAAGGTGCTGGAGAAGTCTCAATGCAGTCCGGAGGCCCGTCGTGTCGTCACGCCCTCCTCTACCATATACCCCGAATGTGGGTATATTGGTAAACCAGTGGTGTCGGTCGTGACGGATGGAAGCCACACAAATCAACACTCCCCATGGCTGACATAGCCGTCCACGCCAGAACGAATGAACGAAGGCATGGAACAACAACGTATGCCAAACCATAATATGCACCAGGTTGTTGTTGTGTGTGTCGTACACAGCTTTCGGTGACCCCTCGGCTCATGTCCATTCACGTGCAGATCCCTGAGACTGGCGACGGTGGCAGAAGACTCGCGGCCGACGGCGACGGGCGCCCAGAAGACTTTCGTATTTTTTAGATTCGTGCTGTGTCACAACACATACGCGTGCAGCCTATCAGGACGTCGATCTTGTCGATGCAGCCGCTCTGGTTCAAACGGCTCGTCGTTCTGACGTGTCTGCAGGGAATTACGGCCACAATTGTGTTTTTGCCATTGTTTTGTCCTGCTAGAAAATAGCGCCCTTGTGCGCTGCGTGTGTGTGCACTGTGTCCGTGACGCTATGTAGGTTGCCCAGACCTCAGTTGTTATCACTCTCTGCATATTTCAACATTTGCAGCTTCTGACACTTGTGTTTGTGTCCCTAGCCAACCCCTTGCTGTTCTCACCTCCACCTGTGTGTGCTAGTGAGTTAGCTGGCGGGCTTATACTGCCACGCCAGCGGCAGCAATGCTATGAAGCTGTCTCTCATGGTATCAGAGCAGCGAGCCAGTGCTCGCACAGCTGCGTAGCAGAGACGTAGAGACCGCAGTGGTAGTGAGCGACCACAGGTGTTGCCTTGAGTAGCAGCAGCAGCAGCGCCCCCTGTCTCGGCGAGAGGTCCTGAGAGGACCCACCACCATTCCCACCATTTTTTTTATATATCCGCGACAGTTCCGCAGCCGTTCCGCGACAGCAGCAGCCGTTCCGCGGAATCTCTGCGGTGTTCCGCAACGACAAGGCCTCCGCAGCGGACGCGGTAGCTCCACGACCGCAACGGAACCCGCCGACGGTGCCGCGGATCTACCGTCGTTGCACGCCGTGTTCCGAAACCGTCACTTCGTGGTGACGGTACCGCGGCAGCTCCGCGGTGTTCCACTGATCCACGGCGTTCCGCCGCAGCCGCTCCGCGGTGGTCCTGGAACAACCACGTCGGTGCCCCACTATGTTGGGGCGGCCGCGAGTCCGCGCCAGTTCCGCGGCGATTCACTGGTCGCCAGTCGCGGCAGCCGTGCGGTGGTCGCGGAACGTAGTGACGGGGTGCCCCGACAGCTTGAGGCATTCCGTTGCGTTCCGCACCAGCGCGACCGCGGTGGCTATTCGCGTCATCCCGCTGTGCTCCGTGTCAACGAAACTGCGATCAGCCCAAGATAACCCACGATAATCCGCGGTGAACTTCCACGGTGAGGCATACCGCGGAGGGGGCCCGCGGAAGCGTTCTGCGGAGGAGTTTTGCGCAGGCGTTCCGCAGCAGTAACACAAAAAAAAGCGGGGAAAGAGAAGGAGGGAGCAACCGGTCGTCATGCCGAAGCAAACCCCCGCCAGCACCACCACCGACGCAGCTACCAAGGACAGCTCCGTCAGCGGCCAACCCCGGGCACCGCCATCATCACCACAGTGGCAGCTGCATCAGCAGCAGCAACAGCAGCAGCAGCAGCAACACCAGCAGCAGCAGCAGCAGTAGCCTCTGCAGCAGCAGCAATAGCAGCAGCGATAGCAGCAGCCGCCACAACAGCAACAGGAGCAGCGGCCGCCGAGCCCGACGAAATTGGCGTGCCAAGTGCGCGCGTTGGCGGACCTACAGGCGGAGAGTTGTAATGCTCTGACGAAGCAGGTCGCTGAGCTGCAGGATCTGATCAGAGGCCTACTGCCTCAGCAGAAGCAGGCCCAGCAGCAGCGGTAGCACCCGTCAGCAGACCGAAGCGAGGATCACCTCGCTTTCGGCAGCAATGCACATGAGGTTGCGGAGACCCTCTCCGACTCTGGCGAGGACGGTGAGGAGGAGCTGCTGCGAGCACACCTCATCTGCCTGCAGGCATGCCGTAGAGCGCGCGAGGCCAGTGCCGCCTTCCAAGGCACAAGCTCCAGTGCCAACGCCGGCCTGAGCTCGTCTCGCCGCCCTCTGAACTTTGAGGAGCTGGCTCTGCGGGCCCGCCTAGGCAAGGGGGTTCCTCCCCTATGCCCGGTCCCGCGATGGCTTCAGCCGTCGCTCTACCGACGGTCAAGCCACCCAAGTGGTTTGAGTCGGACCCTCCCATCTTCTGGGCTGGGAACGACTTCAAATCTTGGGAGCCATGCTTTCGTATGTGGGCCATGAGCGAGGGAGTCCTCGCCTACTACCTCATCCCCTACCAGGCGTCTGACCCCGCCCAGACGTAGGTGGCGGTCCGCGCCGCCTCCGGTCTGATGAAGGCCGCCCCAGACTTCACCAAGGACTTCAGTCAATTCCTTGGCGATCCGCTGACCGGCTCAGGAGCTAGCCCTTGCGAGGCATGGGCACTGGCTGTCACTCTTTTTGAGGGCGCCACCCTGGCCCTGACGTCCCAGCGCCTCGCCGACTTCACCTCCCTCTGCCAGACTGCTCAGGAGTCTGCAACTGACTACTGGCGTCGGGCGATCCAGCTGTACAAGGAGCTGGGAGACGATGCCCTTGCACAGTACTCCGCACTCCAGATCATCCTCTACGGCATTCACACCGACCACGCGCGTGTCTTCAGCAACTTCGACCAGACTCTGCTTCGCGACATGACGAGTGACGGGACCTTGCTGCGCTGGGCCACCATTCACTTCCTGGATGTCGCCGGCATGGACGCCGCGAACCGCGCTTGCCGTAGCACCGCTTCAGCTGCAGTTGTCGCCGCATCCCCTTCCCCGTTGTCTACAGCTACAGCAGCCCCAGCTTAGGGAAGGAAGGGCCGCAAATCGTCAGGTGGTGGTTCCAGCGGCGGGACCAGCAGCGGCACCAGCACCAGCAGTGTCAGCCGCAGTAGCAGCAGCAGCAGCGGCGGCAGCAGCAGCAGCAGTGGCAGCAACGGATCCGGAAGCACAACGGGTCGCCGGCTTGTGTGCTTTAACTGTAGAGGTGACCATCGCAATCCCGACTGCACTCGTCTGACAGGGCGCCCGTTGGACTGGGCCAAGGTCACCCGTGGACTGCAGCAGGCGCACAAGGCGCGCATGCGCCAAACGTCCGGTGCGACCGCCTGCTCGGCCGCCACTACCGTAGCCGTCCCAGAGGATTCTGCCGCCACAGCAGGCTCCCCCGCGGATCCTCGCGACCAGGTGCTCACAGAACGCGACAGGACGATCGCCGAGCTGCACCAGCTTCTCGCCCTGCGCTCTTCTCAGGGAGTTGCGAGTGAGTTGACTGAGTCGAGGGGTCCTACTGCCTGTGGAATGTCTGTGTCTTTGCGTGATGATTTTTGTGGTGGTCCTCACGCCCAGCCGTGTGCACGTGACGGACCCGATGATGTGTCTTGGCTGTACGATTCTCATGTGCGCTCCGCTGGTCGCCTTGTCGTGTCCGCCGCTCAGCGTCCTGTCGCCGCGCCTTGATCCGTCGGCGAGTGCCACGTTGCCCCTTGTTCGCGTGTCACCGACGCCACCTAGGTCGTTGACTCTGGTGCCACCCATCACATGACGTGTCGCCGTGACGCCTTTGTCGTCTTGCATCCTGTTGGCACTGTTCGCTCTGTTTTCACTGCAGCTGGCCATGAGGTACCTGTCCTGGGTGTTGGGGTTGTGCAGTTCACCGGGCCCGCTGGTCCTGTATACATCTCCGACGTGCTCTTTGTCCCTGATATGGAACTCAGCCTGCTCTCTGTCCGTGCTTGCACCAAGATGGGCCTGGGTGCCCCCGGCCAGTACGGTCACTCCGTCGCCGACACCCCAAGGGCTGCCCCCAGAGACTGTGCCCACTCCCAGCTCCGCCCCATCTGCGGCTCGCTCCACTGCCCCTGACTCTCCGCTCTCGCCCGTGTCCGAGTTCGCATCGGAGCCTATCTCCGCGTCCGAGGCCCTGCCTGACCCTGCGCCTGCCTCCGCGTCTGAGGCTTAGTCTGACCCTGCATCTGCATTCGTGTCTGGCTCTGAGCCGTCCCTGCCTCCGGCCACGGACGCGCATACGTCTGCCGCAGGCCCGTCCCCAGCTGTTGAGGCCACGCCAGCCTCGGTGGCGCACCTGCCGTGCAGTCCACACCGGCATGTGAGTCAGCAGCGCCCACTGCTCCTGCCCCGTCGGACCCCTACACACGGGCACCCGACGGACGTCTCCGCCCTCGCCCCATGCGCAGCGTCGTCAGCGGTGACCCGGGTACAAAGGCCCTCGGCCTGAGTGCTCACGGCCTTGGTGAGGTTCACCCTAGTTGTGCCACTGGCATGGCACTACTTGCTCATGAGCGCGGTCTTGCTCGTGACGCCGCTGAGTCCATGGTGACGGTCGACCCTCCCTCTACGGCATATGCCCTGGCTACACGCAGTTCACCAGTGTTGTCTCCCGATCCCACTAGTCTGTCTAAGGCCTTTTCAGCCCCCGACGCTGAGCAGTGGCGCACTGCCTGCCAAGCTGAACTTGATGCCATCCGAGAGCACGACGTCTTTGAGCTGGTGGACTTGCCAAAGAACCGCAAGGCCATCAAGGCCAAGTGGGTTCTACGCAAGAAGCTCAAGCCAGACGGCACTGTGGAGCGCTACAAAGCGCGCCTGACAGCAAAGGGCTTCTCTCAGGTCCCTGGCGTGGACTACACCGAGACCTTTGCTCCTGTTGGGCGGATGACGACCACGCTCACGCTGCAGAGCCAGGTGGCACAACACGACTGGGAACTCCATCAGATGGATGTCAACAACGCTTTCCTGAATGGGGATCTTGAGGAGGAGATCTACATGGTCCACCCATGAGGATGGTACCGGTCGCGTGTATCGGCTGCGGAAGGCTTTGTACGGCCTGAAACAGTCACTTTGCTGCTGGAACCAGGAGATCACCAGCACGCTGAGACGCACTGGGTACGTTCAGAGTGATGCTGACCCATCCCTGTTCACCTCACAGTCCCCAGCACCGCTCGCTGCCATCCTCGTCTACGTGGACGATCTTATGATCACCTCCCCTGACCTAGGAGCAGTGAACGCTGCCAAGGCCGTTCTCTCCTCGACCTACAAGAGGAAAGATCTTGGTGAGGCCTCTTTTTTTAGGGATGGAGATCGTGCGAGATCGTGTCCGCCGCACACTCCGTGTCCATCAGGGACGCTACGCAGAGACTATGGGGAAGCGCTTTGCCGACTTCCTCGCTAGATCCGCACGGCCTCCATGCCCATGATCCCTGAGGGGCAGGCCGCCCTGAAGGTGGATGACCCAGCTGGCCTGGGGGAGCCAGTTGATGTGACCCTGTACCTGCGAGTCATCGGCTCACTCATGTACATGGCCACCATGACACGGCCCGACATTGCCTTCATTGTCAACCTGCTCGCCTAGTTCTCGCAGGCTCCGCGCCAGCGAACACTGGAGGCCGCAGTCCGGTGTGTGCACTACATTCTGTCCACCGCACGCTTCGTCCTGTGCTTTCGCGGACAGGTGTCTGTTGTACTTGATGGATACACAGACAGTGACTGTGCGTGGAGTCCATATGGGAAGAGCTGCACCGGCTACATCTTTCTCATTGGAGGCACTGCAGTGTCCTGGCGAAGTGGGAAGCAGGGCTGCATCGCACGCAGCACTGCCGAGGCAGAGTATGTTACCCTAGGCGCCGGTGCAGCGGAATGTGTCTGGCTCGTCCGTCTCTTTGCTTGAACTGCAACATTCCATTCCCCCCGTGGTTCTCCAGTTTGACAACATGAGCAAGGAGGCCATCGCTAAGAACTCAGGTGTGTTCCATGCACGCACAAAGCACATCAATGTCGAGCACCACTTCGTGCGTGATCTGGTCGATCGTGGTGAGATCCGAGTCATCCACGTGAGCACTGACAGGCAGTGCACAGATTTTCTGACCAAGGCTCTGAGTCGTTCGATGTTTCATGCGGCCACTCGTTCCGTTGGACTCTGCCCCATCCCTGTTGCAGGTTGATTCCTCATGTGCCACCTTGCATGTGCTGTACCTGCTGCCTGCAGCGGCTGTGCGTTTCCTGCTCTGTACAGGGTTAGTGTCTGCATGTGCATGGACGTGTTTCGCCCTCCGGTCATGGGGGAGTGTTGTTGTGTGTGTCGTACACAGCTTACGGTGACCCCTCGGCTCATGTCCATTCACGTGCAGATCCCTGAGACCGGCGACGGTGGCAGAAGGCTGGCGGCCGGCGGCGACGGGCGCCCAGAAGACTTCTGCATTTTTTAGATTCATGCTGTGTCATAGCACATAGGTGTAGCTTATCAGGACGTAGATCTCGTCGATGCGGCCGCTCTGGTTCAAACAACTCGTCGTTCTGACGTGTCTGCAGGGAATTACGGCCAAAACTGTGTTTTTGCCATTGTTTTGTCCTGCTAGAAAATAACGCCCTTGTGTACCCCGTGTGTGTGCACTGTGTTTGTGACGCTATTTAGGTTACCCAGACCTCAGTTGTTATCGCTCTCTGCATATTTCAACATTTGCACCTTCTGACACTTGTGTTTGTGTCCCTAGCCAACCCCTTGCTGTTCTCACCTCCACCTGTGTGTGCTAGTGAGTTAGCTGGCAGGCTTGTACTTCCACGCCAGCGACAGCAGTGCTAGGAAGTTGTCTCTCACAGGCAACCACACACACACACCTCTGCTACCCACCTAAGGCCTCCCTAGACACTGGCACATGCTACCAAGTGTTTGGGTCTCGACCATGAGAGGAGTGATGCACACGTGCACAAACCAGTGTAATGCACATCACACACATGTTAGGCGACAAGCGGGTCTCCTCGTGACACTGGCGGTACCAGTGCCCGGGTCTAGACCGCTACGAGCAATTCAACACAAAAACATCATCATCTAAACACCGGATCATGGGAGGATCTCCTTGTAAGACGGGTGGAGCTCACAACGTGTCCGGGTCTCGACCCCTAAGAGCGACCCAGCTCGCATACGCATGCCACACGTAGTATGGACACAGACCAAGACACACGATCACATGGTCTCCTCGTGACACTGGTACAACCCACCAAGTATCCGGGTCTCGACCAACAGTGTGCTATCGTCCACATGCAGCTGTGCAGGCATGTAGCATGAGCCACACGCCGGATGTTGTAGATGCCCATAGTAGAGCATGGACCTTGCCATGCATCTCCCATGATGTCGCGTCAGGTCGAGGTCCACACAACACTCCCCCTGGGCAGATGAACCTGGTAGCGATGTCCTCGATGGAGATGCTGATGTCGTAGCTGAATAGATCCTGGACGATGAGTCATGTGGTGTATCCATCATGCAGAGATAGCTCCCCCTGTCACGTGCGAGTCGGCTCCCTCCCTCAAAGACGAAGTGGTGTCTCCGGCTACAACTCCTCATGTCGCAGCTGCATCACCTGGGGTGTACCAGTCCTCGCGTGACTGCCAAGGGTCCCAACTCACAGTCTCTCCTGTCTCCGCTCTACCGTGATGCATCTATGTATGCCGGAGGAAAGGGAATCGGTGAGCAGCACGCGTGCGTGGATGAAGTGGCGGAGCTGGCCTCCGATACGGGATAGCACACCCTGAGGCACAAGGGTGTACTCCCAGATGAGGAGAGCTGGAGCGACGAATCGGATCACCACTCGTGGATGAAGATGACGATGGGACAGGTGAGTCGGGTGGATGAAGGTGCGTGATGGCTGTAGTAGAAGAAAGAGGAGTGATGATGGGATCAACAGGAGCGAGGATGGCGGAAGCCAAAGGCACGCTCACCTCTCCTTTGACAGTGTCTCCAACGGACATCATACTCGGAGCTCATACAAGATCCTCCCCAAGTGCACGTGTGCCAGATGTTGCTGGCGGAAAGCTCCTGCCATAGCAGTGATGCTCCCCGCCTCTGAGAATCGCTCACGCGCTGCCATCATCTCCTGCTGTAGCATGACTACACGCTCCTGCGAATCAGCATAATCTGCCTCGGACATGTCGAGGTGGCCCATGTCGACCTGGTGTAGGATAAACTCTGGCTCACTGGATGCTGCACATGCAGACTGCACAACACGTGAGTAGAGTACCATCTGCATCTCTACTACTGAAGACGATGGAACTGGTGCTGCTGCATCCTCCTGGGGGTCAACCAAGCTCGCAACATGCTGAGACGCAAGAACATCGGATCCAGCTGCAGGTGTCGCATACACATCACAGCTCGTGTCTGTCATGCGAGGAGTGAGCGGTCGCATGCCAAGAGAGAAGGAGACGGAGGAGTCATCAGAGTCCGTGGAGCATGTGGAAATGTCATCCGTGCAGGTACTACCACTCTCAACGTCGATGTGATCACCAAGGTCACCAGCAGGTGAACACGAAGGGGCAGAAATCAGCTCCTGCTGACGAGGTGACTCCATCTGTGTGGAGGGATCTGCTCCACTGTCCTGAACTGCCGCCGTAGTGGACACAGGTGTGTAGGACTCTGGCTCGACAACGCCCGTCAAGGCGACCAACAAGCGTAACTTGCGCTCACGCAGTGTTTCGTCGGGAAGGCTGGTCGCTGCCACCTACTCGATGATAGAGTAAGGACCATCATCTGACTCCGTCATGTATGTCGCTGCTCCGTCGTGGGTACGGGAACCCGGAGACTGTAGGAACACGGACGACTCCTCACGCTGAAGCTGGTCCTCATGTACCGCAGATGAGACGGTGGAGCCTGCTGTGTCTGCTGCAGCATATGTCTCAGCGACGTCTCTCATAACCGCTGCTCTCAAGAATGCCTCAACCTCGAAAAGACCAACCAGCCGACTCTACTCATGCACTACGACTGCTGTCAAACTGGTGTGAATCTCGTGCGCCAACGCCCCCGGAGATCTGTGTGGGGCATCCCGATCCGCACAATACTCCTGTGCCACTGCCAGGCCGCCACCGGTCGGAGTCGCGAGTGGCACCGCCCAAGCACGCGTCACCTGCACTCCTTGTGATGCAACCTGCTGCTATAGAACGTCCGGCTCCTGCCCTAGCGTAAATGTTGAACTCGATGACATACATGTCTCAAGCCCTGCAACCTCCGCCGGAATGGTGTGAGCAGAACTTAGCTCCTGCTGACGAGGTGACTCTATCTGCGTGTAGAGATCGGACTCCACGCCATGTGCTTTCACCGTATCATCTGAGTCTGCCTGAGCTGACGCTCGGGCACCACGGTCCGGCGCGAGTGCGGATCCTGTCGCTACAGTCACATGAGGCAATACGCGGTGACCACACTCCCCCTTGACAGGTACAGCAACGGAGGCCAAGGAGGTGGAGGATGTATCAAAACCGGCGCGAGCACGGCGTACGGAGCGCTGACGCCAACGACGCGGGGTCACTCGACTGGAACGACTGCATGAAGAAATGTCATTGCGAGGTGGCGTCGTGGTCACAGCAGAGTGGAGGATCGAAAGGATGGTGGCAGCCTGGGACTCGCCGGCAGGTGGAGCTGAAGGTACACCATTGGATGAGGAGGGAGGAGAGGATGGAGGAGATGTGATCAAAGAGGCCATCGACAAACGAGTAGTAGAAGCACGCTCAGTGATGACGAGGTCACAAAGCCGCTGCACTGTCTACCGCAGGCCGTGGATCTCGGCGAATATGCTCGCCAGAAGTCCAGCTAGGGGATCTACCAACGTCGGTAGATCCGTATGCTGTGGAGGACGCAGGCTCGGATGAGGCTTTAGCCAAGGTGGATGCAAACCGGGAGGGCGCGTCCGACAGCGACGCCAACCATAACGTCCATCACCACAGTAGTAACAGGCAAACACGCAGGGCGCCTGCTCAGATGTCCACGCACTCATCTTGTGTGTTGGACGATGGATAGGTACCAAGGGCACCTACTCCCGGTGGTAAACACCAAGCCACGGGAAAGAATGAGGCCAGTAGGTACTGTTGCTCCTGGAGGTCACGGCGTCCGGGTCAGCAAACGTGACCAGACGGGAAGTGCTGCACTACCACAGCACGCCCAGAGACTAGAGTCTGAATATCTGTGGCCACTAATGCTGCTGCCACTAATGTAGCAAAGACTGCTCCAAGACGAGAAGGGGTGGCGGCTGCAGGTGTGGCTGCTGCTCCAAGCGATAGACGACCCAACCCTCGGAGATGGTAAGACTCGAATCCGTCGTCGATCCTAACGAGTGAAGTGCGCGCACGAATCCATGGGCCCCAGGAAGACGCCGGTCCAGGACGCGTCTCGAAGCGGAGATCGCCGCCGATGACAGTCCGCTGTCGGCTGAGAAGGCGAAATTGCAAGCTCTGGCGCAGCCGCCGCATTATGTAGTCGTCGACACTCCACCGCCTGATGCTGCTATTGTGGCTATGAAAGTTGCTGCTGCTGCGGCGGCAATAGTTGGAAGATTCTCCTTTTTTTTGCTGTTTTTTTTTCCTTGTCCTCGAACACCCCCCTTTTTTCGTTTCCCTCACCCGCCACCTTTTTATTCTCCATCTCCCCCTCTTTTTTTTCTTCCCTCCTATTTTTTTCTTTCTGCTCACCCCGGGTTTGACCGTCACCCGGTTCTAGATTGCCCCCTAGAAAGGGGCAGGTCAAGATTGGGGGGGAATTAAAAAAACGAGGGGGCGATTTCAGGTCGCCCCCTCCCCTCGCTCCTTGCTCGCTCGCAAAAAAAAAAGGGAGCGAGCAAGTGAGCGAGCGAGCGAGTGAGTGAGGAGGCGAGGGAGGGGGTCCGCCCCTCCCTCCGTCCGTCGGCCGACGGAGCCGATGGGCCCCTCCGAGGGGCCCCTCGGAGGGGCTCGATGGGGCCCTCCGAGGGCCCCCTCGAAAGGAGGGAGGGGGGCGAAAGGGCCCGACGGGCCCCCCCTCGGAGAGGCCCCCTGATGGGGGTCGAGGGGGCCCCTCCGAGGGGGCGGGGTCCTCACAGGAGGGCTGCGAGGACCTCCTGCAACAGCAGCTGCAGCGGCGGGTGCAGCTGCTGCGGTTGCTACTACTGCTGCTGATTCCGCCACTGCTGCTGCTGCTGCTACTCTGCGTAGCAGCTACTACTGTTGCTGCTTGATGCTTCCACTGCTGCTGCTGCTGCTGCTGCTTCCGCTGCAGCTGCTGCTGCTAAACTGCGCAGCAGTAGCTGCTGCTGCTTGCTGCTGTCGCGGCTGCCGCTTGCTACTGCCGCCGCTGCTACTTGCTGCTGCACGCTGCTGCTGCCGTCACTGTTGCAGTGGCTGCTGTTGCTGCTGCTGCAATGTGCTGCTGCTAGTGACGCCGCTGCTACACTCGATGATGTGCTGCTACAGCTTCTGTTGCTGTTGCTGCTGTGCTGAAAAGCGGTTGCTGCTACTGCTGCTGCTGCAGCCTGTGCACCTGCTGCGAATGCTAATGCTGGCCGCAGTCGGTAATGCTGCTGTGCGCGGCTCACCGCCCCTCTGGCGTTCACATGCAGTCGTTTCACGCTCCCTCACGCTGCTACCGGCGTGGCGCCACGTGGCGTGTTCTCTTTGCGTTCCGCCCACTACTACTGCTTCTACTGCTCACACGCCCCCCTGCGCTCTGATACCAAATTGGAAATATTTAAGGGCATGCAGGCCCATGCAAAAATGAACACGAGCTCTGTGTGTGATTACGATGCAAGACGGTAAGAATCTGGCTAAATCTGGAACGCTGAATATAAAAGAACAAGGAGAGATTACAAATGAGCCCCTAGCGGGCTAATATAGGGGCGCCGGCAGCTAGCCGCACCGTGCCCCGTCACCCCTGCTGAACCCAAATGAGTCTACAGGGAGAACACAATGCATACACCATGAGAGCAACAAAAGTGGTCTCCTCGAGGCACCGGAACAGCTCTCCGAGTGCCCGGGTCTCGACCACCGAGAAAATGTGAGCACTGCCAAAAAATCTCGGAATCAACGTCTAGACATCACAAACGGCTTTCCGAACATCGGAAGCCCCACAACAGCCATCGGGTCTCCTCATCGTGCTAGTACAGTCCACCGGGTGCGCGGGTCTCAACCCACCGAGAAAACTCTCCTACCTCCCGACAAGCCCACATGGCTACCGGAACGCATCGACCGCGTCTCGCCGGCGTTGTTGTAGGTGCTGGAGAAGTCTCGGTGCAGTCCGGAGGCCCAACGTGTCGTCACGCCCTCCTCTACCATATACCCCGAATGTGGGTATATCGGTAAACCAGCGGTGTCGGTCGTGATGGGTGGAAGCCACACAAACCAACAACGTGGAGAACCATTGCCTACATGTGTTATGCATGATCCATGCATGGTGTGGTGGAGACCCGGACACCCGGAGACATTTTCCGGGGTCACAAGGAGACCTTGATTATCTGTCTCTCTTGCATGATGTTTGACTCGTAGGTGTGTGATTGACTTCTTGCATGGTCGAGACCCGGGCACTTCGTGGGATGCACCATTGTCATGAGAAGGCCCTCTGTTGTGGTATGCTTGATCGATGCTCCTATGATTGGTTGCCTGAGCCATCCTTCCTTGCCTTCGCTCAGACGTCGTTACGTTGACAGTTTGTGACAGCCATGGGAAGTGTTGGTGTATGTGGCTTCCACCTGTCTGTTGGGTTTGTGTCAGTACCACACGGTGACCTCTGGCCTCGTTGCACACTCACCTCACTGACGCAGGTGAGTAACTGGAGAGAGGCAACCCCTGCTGGCTGCTACGCCATGGTGGCATGACTTCACAGCGAGTCTCACAGCCAGGCATCAACCAGGCATCAAATCTCACGTGTCTCTGGCTGGTGTGCATTTGTGCACACCCATTTGCGTCGGGTTCATACTCTGGCCTATTCTTTGGCCTGTCTTCCCTCCAGTGACCTAGTTGATAGGTTGC
Organism: Penium margaritaceum; assembly: GCA_023375785.1. Taxonomy (NCBI): domain Eukaryota; kingdom Viridiplantae; phylum Streptophyta; class Zygnematophyceae; order Desmidiales; family Peniaceae; genus Penium; species Penium margaritaceum. Next base: position 276,581 of record SZWC01000154.1, on the reverse strand, counting down.
AACTTTTAGTGGGTAGTTTAGTTCAGTTAAGTGAACTTGGGAGAGAGCGTGCGAGATCGAGCTCGCTGCTCGCTCGCTCGCTCCCCCCCACCCGACGGCTACCACCTCATTGCTTGTTACCCGTCGTTTTGTTACTAACACGCGTCTAAACTTCCACGTTAACACTATTGCTCGCTTGGTGTCTTCCAAGCCTCACCCCAGCTACTGCTTACTTGTCTAGAGCAGCAGCCTACTGGTATCAGAGCGGGTTGCGTGGAAGACGGGCAGCGGATCAATCTGCTGCCCACGTATCCTGGGCCAAACCTGCGACGGCCACTCTTGGCGTCGCGCATCCACCCCGCCATCACAATCTACCAGCACAACAGCAGCTGACTGCTGTAGCCTCAGCAGCAGCGAGTGATGGCATTCTGCCGTCGGGGCTCTTTGGTCTTCCCCTCCTCCTGCTGGTTGGGCTCCCCTCTATTCCTGGGTTGGGTGGGGTTGGAACAGGTTCCTACAAGTGTTCCCACGGTCTTCCCATATTTCCCACGCCCACTGGGGTGGGGGAAACGCTGCCGAAAAATTTTCGGCAGCGTGGGGGGGTCTGTCGCCGTCTCCTAGCAGTATTTGCAGCAGCTGCAACGTGAACAACGGCTGAGCTTCCGCAGCTCAGCAGCAACAGCCTCGCAGCATCCCAGCAGCAGTGGATCTAGCTCCTCAGCTCCGCAGCAGCAGCCCAGCAGCAGCACCTCATCAACAGCTCAACAGCAGCTTCGCAGCAGCATTATAGCAGTAGCGCAGCATTAGCTCAGCAGCAGCAGCAGCAAACAGCTCAGCGGCAGCTTAGCAGTAGCTCAGCAGTACATCAGCGGCTGCTTAGCAAACTACTCAGCAGCAGCTGAGCAGCACCTCAGCAGCATCTTAGCAGCAGCGCAACATCACCTCAGCAGCAACTTTGCAGCAGCTCAGCAAACAGCTTAGCAGCAGCTCAGCAGCAGATCAGCAGCTGCTCAGCAAACTGCTCAGCAGCAGCTCAGCATCAACTCAGCAGCTTCGCAGCAGCATCTTAGCAGCAGTGCAGCATCACCTCAGCAGCAGCTCAGCAGCTGCTCGCAAACAGCTCAGCAGCAGCTCAGCAGCATATCAGCAGCTGCTCAGCAAACAGCTCAGCAGCAGCTCAGCAGCAGCACGGCAGCAGCAGCAGCAGCTGCAGCAAATACCTGCACCACAACAGCCGCATAACCAACGTGACAGGAGCAGCAAGCGGCATTGTGGAGTTCGGCACTGCAACCTTGTAGCAGTCTCCGCACCACCGTCTGGTGGTGGTCTTTGTCACGCTGGCGCACTGGGAGGATCTCGGTGGCGACTCAGGGGAGAGTTCGGCACTACAACGCTCGGTAAGCCCTCCCTCCCCTGGTGCCTCTGGGGGGATTCAGCAGCCGCACGACACCACTGCTGCGTTGCCGCACTCAACTTGGCGTCAGGACGCGCTAGAGCTCGCTCGCACCTTCACACGTACCGCGTCTGCCGTGATAGACGCGGCAGCTGCAGCTGCTGCAACCTTTTCCGCCGCAGCTAGAGCAGCACGTGCCCCTGCATCAACGTCAGCTGGCCGCGCTGCTGAGTCCTACACTGAGGCGACCGTTGTAGCTGGACCGTTGGCTGCGGCAGCGGCTGACATTTGGACACAGCTAGCGGCAGCTGCATCATCTGTGGCCTCTGCAACAGCTTCTGCAGCTTCTACCGTATCCACTGCAGCTACGGCCATTCGCACCTCCACAGCCATCGCTGTTGCAGCATCCGCATCTGCACCCTCTGACATCACCACACTGGTCACAGCGGCTGTCGTTGCAGCCGCGATCCTTCCTACCGTTGGCGCCGCCTTCACCACAGGCTGCCTGGCACTGATTGTGCCGGTTGCATCTTGCGTCTCTGTGCTCTCCGCTGCAGCTGCTTCTATTGTCCCGCCTGTTCTTGCTCTTTTGCGTAGCCCCTCACACGCCTCGTGAGGTCTCCTTGTCTGCATCTCCCTTCTCCCGTCCTCTGTCTCTTTTCTCTGCGGTGGCTTGTCTGTGTGATTTGGGTCGGGCTGTCTTGCAGCACATATTCATCGTGCCTAAGGCATTCCCAGTTTTCCCACGCCCACTGGGGCGGGGGAAACTCTGCC
>SZWC01000154.1:226521-235874 GCA_023375785.1 Penium margaritaceum | reverse complement strand
CCCCCCCCCCCCCCCCCCCCCCCTTCTCACCCCCTCATTCATACCTCGAGCGACACTCTGGCAACTCCCACCTGGGGGCGAACTGCGCCAGCATGACCTCCAGTTCCAGGATCAGGATCCACCCTATGTTGACTAGTGCTGCTGCCCTGCACTGCACCCCCTCCCATGCCATCAGCTGTCGCAGCAGCAGCAGCAGCTATCGCAGAAGCAGCTGCTGCAGCAGCAGCACCAGTAGGAGAGCCTGTGCTTGCAGGATCCAGCGTGTTGGGCACCACCACCTTCCCTCCAGAGCACAGAGGAGATGTCGATGGTAGTCCCTGGACATATGGAGCGAGTGTCCCCAGCTGCTGTTGCTGCTGCTGCTGCTGCTGCTGCTGCTGCTGCTCCACCTGATCCTCCCGCTGCTGCTGCTGCTGCTGCCGCTGCCGCCGCCGCTGCTGAACCTGCTGCTGGAACTGCATTAGCTTCTTCTGGTATTTCTGCAACTGCTGACATTCCTGCTGTTCCTGCTGCTGCTGCTCCCGCAGCTGCTGCTGACGAAGCAACAGAAGAGCGCTGCTGTTCCCATGCACGCTGTTGGCATCCCTCACGGCAGTCCTCGACTGGACGGCAATGGGCTGAAGAAGAGCAGCATCTCCAGGACCAGCAGGAACCACTAGAGCAGCGGCAGCTCCTCCAGGACGTACTTCTGATCGAGCGCCTGCCTTCACCATCGCTGCTGCTTCTGCCGCTGCCGCTGCTGCTGACCCTGCCGCTGCTTCAGCCTTCTCCCTCTCATGCCTCAGATGCTGCAGCTGCAGCAGCCAACCGCCACTGCTGAAACTCAGCGGCTTCCGCGCGCCTCTGTCATGTGGAGCGGTGGCTGCAGTGGCAGCAGCGCCCCTTGGAGAGGCGCTGGAAGCAGCCGCCGCGGCAGCAGCCGCAAACCTCAAGCCGAGGCCCTCCTTGAGACCTCCGGGACCCCTAGCGAGCACCCTGGCTGGAACAGAGAAGCAATTCTCTCCGGAAGCAGCGACCGCACCAGCCACAGCGCCAGCACTAGCATGCGCGCTGGCTGACATGCCGACACTGGCACTAGAAACGGCAGCATAGCCGGTTTCAGAAGCCACGCGCACGGAAGGGCGCGTTGGCAAACCGCTTTCGCCCGAACTCAAACCTGCGATCCTGTCAGGAAGAGCCAGGCCACTGGCATCGGCGTTGGCGTCGCGGCTCCAACCCTCGCTCTGTGCGCTTGTGCTGCCATGCCATGTTTTTTCAGCTGCCATTAGTGCTGGCAGCTGCCTGAGCTGCTGCTGCTGCTGTTGCTGCTGCTGCTGCCGCCTCTTCAGCAGAAGAAGCTGCAAATCTGGTGGCAGCAGCCGTTGCTGCTGCTGCTGCTGATTCAGCAGCTCGCCCTGCTGCTGCTGCTCTTGCTCCTGCATTTGAAGGCGCAGCCCCTGCTTCTGCACATCCAGCTTCACCTGATGCCGCAGCAACCATTGCTGCTGCACTGCTCGCTGCTGCAGCAGCAGCCACTCCTCACTCTGCTTCAGCTGCTTCTCCAGCTGTTGCCGCCGCGACTCGCCAACTTCCTCCACACCCAGGCCAGAGTCTAAGCCATGCTGCGTGTGCAGCAGCTGCTTCTGCTGCTGTTTGCGGTGCTGCGGTAGAGAAGACACCCGCTGCAGGCTGCTGCCACCAAAGCCTGCTGCTGCCGCAGCAGAGGACTTGTTGCTGCCACTGGCAGCCGCCGCCACGGGAGCAGAGACAGCAGCAGCAGCCGCTCTCATTGGCACTGCACCAGCACTGAGCTCCTCGGAGCCTCCCCAGCGCCGCCACTGCCGGCGCTGGAGCTCGCGGTGCAACTGCAGCGAGTCCGCACCGGCCGATGCTGCCTGGTCCGACGCCGACAGCGCCGGGTGCATGCCCGCGGCACGTGCGCTTCCGCCCGCTCCCACACGTGCAGCAGCAACCTGCCGCCCTCCCTCCCGAGGCACGCCGCCCCGTTTCGTAGCAGTGGTTGCAGCAGCAGCCAGAGACGACGAGGCCGTGTGGCCAGACTCGTACCGCACCCCCAGCCGCTGTAGGACAGGCCACTGGGAACCAGACACGAAGCGGCCACTCCCGTCCACACTCATGCTCCGTTTGTGCACCCTGCCACGCTGTGTCTGCTCCTCCTGCTGCTGTCGCCGGTTCTCCTCCTGTTGCGATTGCAGCAGCAGCAACATCATCCTCTCCTGCTCTCGATTTTGTTCCTTCTCCTCCTGCTGGAACTGCTGCTGCTGCTGCTGCTGCTGCTGCTGCTGATGCTGAAGAACTCTCAGCTGCAGCAACTCTTGCCGCTTGTGCAGATTCATTAAGTATTTCATCCGCGCCATCCTCCGAATCTGCACCTCCTCCTCCTCATGGTGCAGTTTTACCAGCTGCGGCTGCTGCTGCTGCTGATGCACCTGCTGCTGTTGCAGCAGAAGCAGCTGCTGCGCCTCCTCTTCCTGTTGCTGGCACAAAAGAACATGCCCTTGTGCTTCATGCTCCTGCTGTTGCCAATGCCCCTGCTTCTGTCCAAGAGCTGGGGCAGCAACAGAAGCTGCGGGAGCAGCAGCAGCAGCAGCGACAGCTGCCATCTTCTCTCGTTCACATCGCTGAATTTTGAGAGATGACGAGGGCAGGAGCTGTGCGGTCCTGTCCGCCACATCGCCTTCTCCCTCGAAAGCAACTGGTGAATCAATCCCTTTCAGAGAGGCAGAAAGGGATTGGTGAGTTGCACCAGAGACGCCCCGTGCACATGCGGAAGAAGAAGGGGATGAGAGAGGTGGGCGGGGAGATGAGGGAGGGGGAACTCGGTTCAGCTGAGCGCCAGGAGCAGGCGGGAGAGCAGAATGGCGGGGAGACGGAGGAGGGAGAAGGGAGGGATTAGGAGGAGGCTGGGAGCTTGCCCATCGAGAACGTGCAGTAGAATAGGGAGTGGAGGGAGGAGGGGAAGGCGACACAGGACGAAAAGGGAGCACAGAACCGTCCGAAGGCGTGATGACAAGAGCTGCGGGAATGAGGGAAGTAGGAATGGCTGGCGAGGACGAGGCAGTGCGGGAGAGTGGAAGTGGAGGGGAGGTGGATGAGGTGCGTGAGACGGGTGCGGCCGCGGCTGAAGACGTAGCAAGGGGAGCGGTGATGCCTGGGGATGTGGGCAGATCAGAGGCTCTACAGACAGCGTCAGCAGCACCAGCACCAGCACCAGCACCAGCAGTAGCAGCACCAGCAGCGAAAGTAGGTTCAGCAGCATCGGATGTCGGAGCAGGAGCTGGAGCAGACGCGGGCATGGAGGCAGCCAGGTTACCAGGAGCAGAGGCAGCAGCAGAGGCAGGACGAGACGCAGGATCGGGACCTGACAGCCTAGCAGCCTCCGCTGGACCGGGAGGCAAAGCACAGCCAGCAGCACGGGCCCTGCCATCACCGCCACCACCAGCAACGCCAGCGCCCTGTGCAGCTCCCGACCCCAGGACCTCCATGCCTTGAACGGATTGCGCAGCCGCAAGCCGAGTGCGCTTGCATGCGGACGTGGGCGGCAGTGGGGCTCCCAGCGCACTCAGCTGGGCGACCAGGGACTGCCAGCGGACGCCGTCGGACACCACCGCCTCCGCCTGCGCGTTCCTGCTACTGCCCCCGCCACCGCCACTGCCACTGCCACTGCCACTGCCACAGCCACTGCCACTGCTCTTAGCTGCACCGCTTGACGACTCCATTACTGCTGCTTTCGGTAGTGGACAAAGAGCAGAATCCAGTGTAGTTCTAGCGCTTTGGTTCTCAAGCAGTCCTACGGCACGCCCGCGCTGCTGCTGATGCTCATGCAATCCCAAATGTCGCTGGCGGGCCTGTTGACCTCCATGCGCATCTGCCTCTTGCCCCTTCTTCAAGATCACATGTTTGTGCTGCTGCTGCTCCTGCTGCTGCTGGTGCTGCTGGTGCTGCTGCTGCTGCTGCTGCGGCGGCTGCTGCTGCTGCTGCTGCTGCTGCTGTTCCTCATCCTCTTGCCGCTGCTCCTTCTCCTGCAGCCTCCCCCAACGCTGAGTCATGTCGTCATCATCCTGCTTGACCACCTCAGGCCGGCACAGTGAGCCGTCTTTGTCATTGTTTGGCAAAGCCCCTTCGAGATCCGACCTGGCTGGTTCCGGCTCACCCTCCGCCCACGCTGCCGGATCCGTGCACGATGGGCGCGAGGGTGCGGGTCGGTGGCTGTGTTCAGGCAGAGCAGCGCTCTCCCTCTTTGTCTGGCTCGACCATGCACGGGGGATGGTGGTGCTACAGGAAGGAGCAGAAGGCGCGGAAGGCGCAGCAACAGAGGCTGCATCTGCTGCAATCACATCAGCAACAGCGGCTGCATCTGCTGCAACCACATCAGCGACAGAGGCTGCATCTGCTGCAACCACATCAGCAACAGCGGCTGCATCTGCTGCAACCACATCAGCAACAGGCTCTGCAGCAGCAGCAGCAGCAGCAGGCCAAGGAGAAGATTCCGATGCGGAGGCGGGGGCAGCAGCAGCAGCGGCGGCACCAGTGGCATCCTCGGCGTCTGCGACGCTCCTGGCACGCGCCATCGCAGCCTGATGTCGCGCTCGGCTGCCGCACGACATCCACGGCCGGCCAGCCACACTCTCCTCATGCACCTCGCCCACCTCCTCCTCTCCGTCACCCACCGCCCACGACAGCGACCGCTTGCGTGACCTCTGCCTAGGGAGGCCTGGAGGCAGCATCGGGATGTCAGAGGCACTGCCCCTGCCTGCCCGTGCTGGCCTAGGCCTTGGTCCTGCTGCCGCTGGCGATGGCCCTGCCGCTGCCGATGGCGCTGCCGCTGCTCCTCTACTTTCAGTCTCGGAGACCAGCACCTCGGCATGCTCCTGCCGATGCAGATCAACATGGTTCTGAGTCCCTTGCGGTTGCTGCTGTTGCTGCTGCTGTTGCTTTTGCTGCTGCTGCAGTGACGGCAGCTGTTCCTGCTCCGGCGGGGCCGGTGGCTGGTCCTGCTGCTCCTGCTGCTGCACGTGATTTGCTTGCGATGCGCATGCCGAGGACTTTGTTCGCCGCTCTACACCTCGCTCCACGCGCTCCACGGGTCGAAAGGTTCCCATGGCGTCATCATCAGACGCACACAGAGCCTCCACCGTCTCCATGTCCATTGCCAGCCCAGAAGGATCGCTGCCGGCGCAAACAGCTGCTTCTGCTGTAGGCCCGCCACTGCCGGCAGAAGCAGAAGCAGCTGCAGGGACGCCACATTCTGCAGCTCCTGCTTGCAGCCCACAGGCATCCGGTCCAGCGGAGCCCGCAGACCCTGCTGTGGCATCCAGAATGAAGCAGCCAACAGGAGGCATCGGCAGACCGTCTGGCCTGCCGATCAGCGGATCCAGCATGAGCAGCATGGGATCGTCCTCCCCCCCTTCCTCCTGTTCTCCCCGCCCCGGCAGGAGAGCCCAGGGCGGCGACAAGTCCGCCTGCTCCATCAGGCCCAGCAGCTCGCTCATGTCCTCCGGCAGCTGCAGCAGCTGCTGCACAGCCTGCTGCTGCTGCTCGCACTCCTGCAGCTCTGGCGGCGGAGGGAGGTGCAGTCGGTGATGCGGGTGATCTTGGACATCGTAGTGGACTGATTCCACCGCAAGTGGCGCAGCTGCTGCTAACGGCGGTGCTGCTGCTGCTGCTGCAGGTGCCGAAGCTTCTGCTGGTGCCAACGCGTCATTTGCTGCGTCGGAGTCAAGGTGCATGAGGCTGACGCAGCAATCCATAAGGGCGTCCTCCTCCGCAGCAAAGGTCTGCCCCGACAGAAAGCACTCTGCTGTGTCTGCACCCACCATAACCGCGGACAAACCGGCAGCGTCATAGCAGTCCATAATCCCCTCGTCTGCCGACACATAGGTTGGGAAAGGCGATGCCAACGCCACAGCAGAGCCCTCTACTGCACCCATGCAAGCAGGCCCAGCAGGCTGTAGGCACGCGACAGCTTGAGGAGGACCAGGGGCAAAAGGAGGTACCGACCTCATTCAGACGCAACCGCTCCTACCGCTGCTGCTGCTTCTTCCGTGGCATCTGCTGCTGCTGCTGCAAATTCTGGTTCCTCCTCTGTTTCCTCTTCCACCTCCTACACTTCTGGTTCCGCGCTGCTCTTCTCTCTAGCCCCGGCTGCGACTGCTATGTTGCTGCTGCTGCTGATCCTGAACCTGCTGTTGCCGCTACTCTTGCTGCTGCTACTGCTACTGGTAATGCTGCAGCTGTTACTGCTGCTGCTGCTCCTGCCGCTGCCGCAGCACCCACCGCCGCCGCCCCGCCGGTGCTGATGCTGCTGGCACGGCTGCGGGACTGCGATGGAGATGGCAGGTGAGCCGGCGAGGAGGAAGAAGCGAGAGGTCAAGCACTCCGGAGTGGCGAGCAAGCAGGCAGGTTCACAGGAGCCCGAGGGACGGCGTTGCTTGTCTGGTGCAGCTCTGCTTCGGCCGACTACGGTAGCGCACGGGACAGTCGGGCGTGATCTGCACTACGATCCGCACGGGCATGATCACTGCTGTGCGTCCAGTCGCAAAGAGTGTCGCGTGGTGCAGCGCGGGCGAAGAGATCGCGCGGGTGCACAGGTCCGTGTGTGCGGGGCCTGGTCGAGCACGATTGGCAGTCTGGGTATTGGGTACTGGCATTCGTGGTGGTGTGGACAGGGTTCTAGCACCTCCGCGGAGTAGTCGCGCAAAGAAGCACGGAGCAGGAGTGAAGGTAGCAAGGTGGGCTGGTGAGAGGGGGGGGGGGGGGGGGGGGGAGGGGTCGACGAGTTGGGTCAAGATCGCTGTTGCCTGGGAGAGAGCGACAATCATGGGAGAGGGCGAGGGAGGGAACGTCCTCAGCCGCGCAAAAGAAATCCACGCGCGTGCGCATGCGCGTTTTCCTCGACAGCTTGCGCCGCTGCAGCGGCCTTGCAGCCGAGGTGTGCTATCGCACGAGGGGCACAAGACGAGCGGGTGGACGAGCTGTAGAAGGGCAGGGAACAAGGCCTCGTGTCTCGCGTTGATTGATTGACCCTTGTGTGGGTCAGCACAACCGTCCAGTTCTCATGGTGGGAGAAGAATTTCCAGAATGTGATTTCATTCTTGTCATTGTGTACAATGGAGAGCATTACAGCCATACAGTTGTTCAAGCCCAGCGTCTCTTAGAGGGCATCCAGTGTTTGAGCACCTGCCGTGTCATATTGGATGCCAGGGCATCCAGTTTGTAACGGAAAACTAGCGCGCCTCCTCGTCGCAAGTAGGCAAGGTGTCGGAACTCGGTGCGGTTCTCTCGGATGAGAGAGGATCCTATATACCCTCGGAAGGCATACACCCATGGAAGCTTTGATCGATAACTAATTTTGCAAAACAGGCATGTATGAAAGAACTGGGACACAAGTATCCCCATAACACAGAACGAGAGAAAATCGACAAACAGAGTTCATCAGTGGTGCACGTATTTTCGTAGACCAAAAGCGCAAGGATGAAACTTTGCCAGTGCGAAATGGAAAACCAGGAAAAGAGGGAGAGTTGGAAAAGGAGGCATGTGAAATTTAACAGATGAAGAATAGGTATTGTTATGTGTAGCCAAGCAAGTCAAGAAGGAAAATCGAAAGTAAGGTGGAGTGTGGTAAACTCTGAGATCAAAATATCTCGTGATATTACAGTCACTAACCGCTAACAGACAACAGACTCAGTGGAGAGAATATACTTGAGCGCCCTTTACATTTTGCTCACCCAAATGATGTATAACCGCCCTATGATTCTTGCAATTTATTACTCACGCGACTCGTGCTGCGACAATCGATGCAAAGATTGGGAATATCATGCGAGAGATGTGTCAACGGTTGCATGATCGCACGATATAGAGAATTGAGAATTTTCCCATTGAATTTTTAGCTAAACCTATTATTTGGCTCATTACAGCCCGACCGATGTAGTTCAATCCGATTGGCATGCGTGAACGGTCAGATCTTGCAACTTTATTCGTTTATCAGAGCCGACCAATTTTCATCATGAAATTCATTTGTCGCCACTCATCTTTTGTCACAACCATGTGCAATGTCTGCCAGAGGCCGCCTCCCTTGTAAATGGAAAGAATAGCATGTCGGCGCCTGTAGAATTTGGCATTTGAATTTTTGCGTGTAAACTAGTTTGTAGATGACAAGAAATGAGGTGATTTATTTTAGTAAAATACTTCATTATACGTATCACACAATAGTGACCGTGTCCAAAAAAACGTCATTTTGGATGCATATCACCATCTCATATGTTAGCATTCTTGGTTTTACTACACTACGCCTAAAACAACAGGAGAAGCAGCAGCTCCAAAAAAAACAAGTTAGCAATGTTGTAAACAAAGTTTACAACGGGTTACATAGTATGGCGTATACATGTTGCACATATATAGAATAAGCAATATGGAATCTTAGATATCCATATTCATTTGTATTTACTTACACATGAAATCATGTGTACAAACTCTGTAGATGAATCAAATTTCATATTTCTTTTTCCTCATAAAGTGCCTCTCATAGAATTGAATCATCTTAAGTGTGTAGGTAGATCTTTGTTATTACAATAATTATTTTTAAATATATGATAATAAGATGATAAGCATTGGTAAAAATGATGATCACACACATATTTAAGTTTTTCCCTCCGGGCTAAACCTCAAACATAATATTCTTTAAGTTTTTTTGTGTGCTTGTCAATGCTTACCACCTTGAAAAAAATGCATGATGGTTTCTTTGACTCGTAATTTTGTACAGGTTTGGGGCAAACCATCGACAACCTATCCATATCTTTATCTATATTTATATCTACTAGTACATCCACACCTCATCCATATGTATGTGTAAATCCCAAAAGCACTAATTTTTATTTTAACAAATATACAATCATACATTTTTTTCTCTCAATTCCCCTTATGTTTCAAGCTCAACTCTCAATTTACTTTGCTAAACCCCCTCTTCTCATAAGTCGGAGATCTAGGCTATAGATGTTTTTGAACCACGGTTACGACCTGGGGCCCAAAATCCATATTTGACCCGAGTTCGGATCAACAACTCTGATTCGTTGTTTGTATGGTTGAGGCGCTAGCACTTTATCCGTTCTTCGTGTGTCGATACAAGTAACGTGAATGAGGTGACTAGAGCGGGCACTTTTTCGTTCTCTCACCTGTCCTAGCAAGCTTGCTTCTAATCCCTGCACGCCTGCAAACAATTGCATCATTACTAGCACAATAGCAGTAGTAGCAATAGTAGCAACCACATTTAGCAGCAACAGCAAACAATGTCTATGGCTGATGCCTCGCAGCACAAGTAGAAGGAATAGGAGCAATAGCATAATGTGTAGTGATAG
>SZWC01000154.1:209021-224021 GCA_023375785.1 Penium margaritaceum | reverse complement strand
AACGACATCAAAAGAAACATCGGTAGTGACATGGACAGCAACATCGATAGCGACATCCATAAAAACATCGATAGCAACAACAACAGGGACATCGATAGTGAAATCTACATCGACATTGATAGCGACATTAACATCGAAATCAACAGTGACATTGACAGTGACATTGACAGCAACATTGACAGCGACATCAACACCAACATCGCTAATGACATCAATAGCGACATTGACAATGACATCGACAGCGACATAGGTAGCGACATCGACAACAACATCGACAGCGACATCAATAGTGAAATCGATAGCAACAACAACAGCAACATCGACAGCGACATCGACAAGGACATCGATCAGGAGATCAATAGTGACATGGAAAGAGACATTGACAGCGACATCAATAGCGACATTGCGAGCAACATTGAAATCAATATCGACATCAACATCAACATCAACATAAACATTACAATTGAAATCAACATTGTCACCAACATTGACATCAATGTCGACGTCGACGTCGTCATCAAAATCAACATAGATGACATGATATGATATGATGTGATGTGATGTGATGTGATGTGATGTGATGTGATGTGATGTGATGTGATGTGATGTGATGCGATGTGATGTGATTTTTGTGTGATGTAACACACTGTGATAGTGATAGTGACACTGATAGTGACAATGGCAGTGACTCTGACAGCAGCAGTGACTCACTGACTGTGATGGTTGTTGATTTTGTGAGACAGGTAGCAAGGGCTAGGACCCTTGCTCGTAGGATCTTTGGGTGATCAGCACTGCAGCATGTACAATAGCAGGGCAAGGGTTGGGAATTTGGACTGAAATCTTGATTGATACAAAGTACAAATATGGTACATGGAAAATCAAAGCACACTAGGCTAGCACAGGTCCTGGCCCACAAAGGGGCAACGCCTTGCTAGGCCCTCCACGCCGTCGTGGCAAGGGTCTAGGCACAGTCTTCAGGTTGACTGGCCTCCAGGGCAGCCTCCACCCAGGCTAGCAGGCCTTGCCAGGCTTATAGGGGCCTTGGAGGGATCTCCAGCAGAGTCTTGGTCTGGGCTCCAGAGTCAGAGGTTTGAGCAGAGCTCAGTTCTAGCAGAATGTTGAAAATGCTGAGATAAGACTGAACTGAGAGGAGCTTCCCCTTTATACCTGTGGTCCTGGCAAGTTGACCACCTGAAGGAGAAGCTTCTTTCAGGTGGTTCAAGTCCGTTGCCTCTTGAGGAAGCTTCCTTTCAGGTGAAGCTTCCTGTAGGTCAAACTTGTTACTGGCATCCCTGCTAATCTAAGGAGAAGCTTCCTCCTTGAGGAAGCTTCGTCAGGTATTCAGGTGAAGTTTCTCAAAGAAGTTGCTTGCTCTTCAGGCTTTCCTCTGATGGTCGTTGATCTTGCCATGCTGCTGCATCAGGTCTGGCGATCAGGAGCCTCCTGAAGCTCGTTCCAGATTGGCCCATGTAGGTTGAAAGGCCCAGGCTCTATGCATGTGGCTGATGATGTAGTGTAGGCCTCATGCTCAGGGTGCATGATTCCTGTCCAGTCAGCTAGAGGACTCCCTGACTGTGTAGTGTTGCGCAGTAGGTAGCTCCCCTCCCTGCTAAAGCTAACTAGAGGCATGCGCAACCCCCTTGCGCATGCCAGCACACTATATTACACTCCAGGCCCTTTAGGCTGCTTTAGGGCTGGTGGCCAGAATTTATCTGGCCTGTGCAGGTGAGAATTCCCAGCAGGCGTGGTCCCGGGAAATCACCGAAAAATCCATGAATTTCCGTACAATGCTCCGAATGCAGTGTCGTCTTCACCATATCAGAGCTTGTCACCAGCGCAGTGATCGCACCTCTCAACACTCTCCCTCGATTGGTGCGCTGGTGGTTTGAACCGTGTCACTCCTGTGGATTCCCAAAAAATTCCTCAAGTGACTCCCATAAATCTGCGTCAAGGAAATGGAGCTGAGTGTCCTCTTCGCTGAGTGGAAAATCTGGAAAATTGTTAATATCAGCTTTTGTACCCGAGGAAAAAATTATTTCCTCTTTACTTGGGGCTGGGGTCACTTCCTGACCTATTTTTGGACTTCCGGCAAGTGATTCCTGCAAGCTGTCATACCCAAAACGTTTCGAGTCGAGTTCAAGCCACTCTAGAAAATTCTCACTTGCTTCATGCAAAAGCAACTCGCGTGGTTCTTCATGGAGCTGAAGGTGCGCATGTTGGTTTGATCCCCGAGGCTCCTTCTTGCATCCTTCCTGCTTCTCTAGAGGGGCGGGATCTTCTAGAAAAAGATTTTTGGGTCGTCAGTTGACTTTCCAATTGCTGGAGCAGTACAAAAGTCGCTCTGGACGTTCTGAAGGTCGTCCTCGCCCTTTTCAGTTGCGAGCAGCTTGTCTGTAGCAGTAACAGTTGCTGTATTGTTCCTCTCCCAGTGACAGACCCGTTTCTGTCCTTGCTGTCCGCGACTTGTCCGCTGAAAACCGTCGTTCTTGCTGACTTTGTCCGCGGTGGTCGTTCGCGCGTTCTTCCACCAAATCCAGGGCGCGTCTTCAGTTTTCGCGCAAGGAGGAAAGGCCCTATTCCGTTTTGCTGCAGTTGCGTGCGTGGGACACAGCTTGGCAAGTAAGGCTGTCGTCGTTGTGTAATCGAGGAGGCACTAAGCGCAGCCCCCCCTAATCGCATCCGCCGTAGTCTGTCCTCCGCCGAATACGTCCTGTCCTTCGCCGCCACTTTGTTTCCTGCTCGCAAGCTGGCCACGCTTAGCGAGCAGGCCCTCCACTCTCTCCCCCTCGCTTCCTGACGTCAGTAGCGAGGAGGCAGCTTCGCGAGCGGCTGCGACATCCATGGCCATTCGCTTGGTGCCTCGCTTTCCTGATTTGTTTTTTTCTTTCTTTGTCGCTTGCTTGGCACCCCCACCTGCTCGTGGTGTCCGTTCCGACCTCGGAGTCGCGCTAGCTGCAGGAGCTGCTCTGGCTGCTTGCTCGATAGCCCCCTGACCTGGACTCGGCAGTTCCGATCAGGCAGTTGTGCTAGCTGCGTAAGTTGCGCCTCGTGCTCCGGGTGCTCGACATTGTGCTGCTTGATTTTTTTCTCTTTTTCCTCCGAGGTCGAGCTGTTGCTTTTGACCATTTTTAATGCCGATGCAAGTTTTTACAGTTGCGGAAGGACCAGTTGTAACAGTGAGGGATCCTGCTTTGCCGGCAGATCCTCCAGCTGAAAATGAAATCTGAAGCCGGCGTTTGAACTGCATCTTTTTTCAGCTGAGGCTAATTGCTGCGGTGCTGCTAGGGCTGTTCTAATAAGCTGGAGACCGCTGAAAAAAATTTGCTATTCTGTGGTAATGTATTTTGGAGTTGCTTTTGCAAAGCGCCCTGCACCATCTCGTGGTCCACAAAAGCCGCGGCAACTTGAAAACGGCGAATCAGCTGCTAAGGAACCTGCTGGAGTAGGTCCTTTTGCATGGGAAGAGCCATGCACTTGGGGAATCCGCCGATGCTTTGGCTCCGTATTTCCCGTTCCTGTTTTTTTCTGTGGTGTTTCTGTCGTGTGCACCATGAAGCCTTAGATATTTGTGTGCGTGAAGCAGGCTTGCGCCATAGCAGAGCTTCGTGTGTTCGACTTCCGCATCCCGTTCACGGCCGGCCGCTTCCGCACATACTACGAGAGAGCGCTGGAGGTGAGACCACACTGCTCCGCACACCTGTAGAACACGTCCTTTGGGACGCTCTTCATCAGAAAGTCGGCTGCTTGCTTAGTGCCTGTCACCTTTGAACGGATCCACTACCCATGGATGTCGATGTATTTCGTTCTGCCTTGAAACTTTGTTGAGTTTGCGAGGTCAATCGCACACATGTTGTCTACAAAAATTTTCTTCGACTGCGTTTGAGCGAATCCGATGTCCTCCAAGAAGTTGCGGAGATACGTGACCTCCTGTGCTGCTGAAGTAGCTGCCACATACTCAGCTTCTACGGAGCTGAGTGTGATAAGGTTCTGTCGTTTGCTGGTCCAGGAAACCGCTCCTCCACGAAGCAAGCACACAAAACCCGTAGTGCTTCGGCGGTCTTCCTCCGTTCCTCCAAAATCTGTGTCGATGTAGCACTCAAGGTTGAGGATGTCTGTCATCCCAAGAACAAGGCTGGTGTCACTTGTCGTCTTTAGGTAGCCTAGAGCTCTGTCGAGCTCCTTGCACGCCACCTCCGTACAGGTCTCATTGCTGCGTACTAAGTTGCTCACGGTGAACTATAGATCTGGCCGCGTACAACATGTTGCGTGCATCAGCAATCCGACTCTACTACAGTAGTCGGTCTCGCTCCTCCCCCTCTGTCCCTGATGTGTTTGCTGCTGCTATGATAGAGGTGTTGGTACATGTCGATCACGAACGTTGAATCGCTCGCAAACTTTGCGAGCGTATGTCTGCTGGCTCAGGTGAAGCGTATGCGCTTCACAGTCGCGTTTGATGTTCATGCCTAGGTAGAATTCAAAGTTGGGCATGAGTGTCACATTGACTTCCTTCGCCATAGCCGTTGCTGTGGCTTTGATGATTTTTTCCGACGGACCTATGATGAGAAGGTCGTCGACGTAGACAAACACGTAGCAGTCTGGCTTCGTTTGGTGATGGCCGATGTAAGAAGAGACAGTCGCCGTATGCTGAAGGCTCAAAGTCTAAAGACTCCAGCATTGCTTGCAACTTCCTGTACCAAAGTAGGGGGCTTTGCTTTAGTCCGTACGGACTCTTCACCAGTTTGCATACTCAGCCACTCCCGTCATCGTAGCCCTCAGGTTGCTTCATGTAGATGGTCGAGTCAATCTCGCCATGTAGAAAGGCATTTTTCACGTCGAGCTGTTGCACCTCGTAGTCCATCACTGCTGCCACTGTCAGCATGATGCAGACGGTGGTGTAGCGTCTCACGGGAGCGTAGGTATCAAAAACGTCTCGTCCCTCAACTTGCGTGAATCCCTTTGCCACGAGACGAGCCTTGAGCTTGTCAATACTCCCATCTACTTTTGTCTTGACGCAAAACACCCATTTCACTCCCACAGGTCGGGACCCAGACGGAAGCTCCGTGAGCTCCCACGTTCCTTGATCCATGAGACTCTGGTACTCTGCGTCAACTGCTGGTTTCCATTCTGTAGCATGCTCATCCTGTAGTGCTTCTTTCAGAGTCTTTGGATCTGGTGAAGGCATACTCGTAGAGAGGAGAGTTGCAAGATGCGTGGTGGTGAAGTCTGCCAAGACTTCATCTACCTCCTTGTAGATGGAGCAGGCAGTTATTACCATATTTGACTCTTTCATCTCTTGCTCCTCTTCATGTTGCAACTGTTGTCGCAAGAGGTACGTGAGACGCCCCGGATGCCGGGTAGCTTCATCCTATGGTTTCCCCGTCGCATGCGCACCATTCTGCATTCTCACGGTCTTTGTTTTGTCATGAGGTACTACGAGTGCCTCATGATCAGTGGTGATGCGTTCATCCCGGCGAGTGTTGAGGGCCACACCCGGGGCCACCGGCTGCTCATCCGCCTTATCGAGATCAAGAAGGGTGAGTGGCACACTGTCAACTTCCCCTTCCTCTAGCGTCTCCATGTAGGAGTCGTAGAATGTCTGGAGCATAACAGGCTCACTAGACTGCTTAGTCTCCCAAGCAGACGGCGTCAGGTTCTCGAAGAATATGGCGTCTCAGCTTGTGATGATCTGATTAGAGTCCACATCGTAGAACTCCCACCCCTTCATGTTGGGGCTTTGTCTGAGGAAGACCCCCCCATGTTGCTTTGTCTGCTAGCTTCCGCCGACGTTCCTTTGGAACATGGAGTAGGGCCATGCACCCAAAGGTGCGTAGCATGGAGATGTCGGGTTTGTCATCATGCCATGCCTGGAAGGGTGTCGTGCTTGGTAGCAACACGTGTGGCACGCGGTTGCCAACCCACACTGTTTGCCGCAGTGCAAACGACCACCACGAGTTATCGAGCTGCGCTCCTAGCAACATCGACTTCAGCGTCTCTTGCATTGTGCGATTAGCTCTCTCAGCCACGCCATTCTGCTGCGAAGTGTATGGCGTAGAGAACTGTTGCACGATGCCGAGATCCTCAAGCTGTGTGGCAAACTCTGTGCTGGTGTACTCGCCAGCACAGTCTGAGCGTAAAACCTATAGTTTTCTGTTGCTTTGCCTTTCGGCCATCGCGAGCCACTTGAAGGAGCATATTGGAGCTTCGTCTCTTGAACGAAGAGGATAGCTCCACACCATCCTTGTGGCGTCGTCTACAAAGAGCAGAAAGTACCGATGTCCCCTGTAGACTGTGGCTATTGGTAGAGGTCCACATATATCAGTGTGGACAAGCTTCAGCTTCTGGCTGACGTCGCACTTTTTTTCCATAGGAAACATGTGTCGTGGCAATTTTTCCCACACGCAGTCTTCATAAGGCTCTGCTGCATCCTTACTGCAGCTTTCTTTGATATCAAGACCGTTGACCTGTTCGTGCTTCTGCATTATCTATACGGTTTGATTGCTGATTTGGCCGAGCCGTTTGTGCCACGAACTGAGGTCTGCGCCAAAAACCTGGTGGAGACTAGCTGTTGTGAAGGAGGTATCTGGCCCTTTTGTTGGAGTTGGTGTTGCAAAGTCCAGCTCAATCGTACCGTGTGGAAGAAGGCGACCTTCAGCGAATGTCTCACATTCATGGCTCTTAAGGGTCACATACTGTCTGTTGCTGTCGATTCGCACGCCCCTCTTCATCAGCTGCCCGAGTGACAAGAGGTTCACCGCGATCTCAGGTATGTACAACATGTTCCCGAACTTGACCTGGGCACTGTCGTACCAAGTCACTGTCATCTTCCCTTTGCCCAAAACAGGCACTTGCCGCTTGTTTGCAACGGTGACGAAGCCTTTGGAGCAGGGATCCAACTCATGGAGGCAAGCCTTGTCATGGGTGATATGTGAAGTGCACCCACTATCAAGGTACCACACGTAGTTTAGAGCTGGAAGACAGATCTTGTGTAGTCAAATTGCTTCTCTTTGCCTCCATCCTGCTTCCCTGCCTCTTTGTTCATACCTCTCTCACGCTGCTTCTCCTAACTGCCAGCTGCCTTCTTCTCCCCCTTTCCTCTTGAGTTGTTTGCTCTGTAATGTTGCAGTCACCTTGCTTGTTCCTCATCCCACATCCTTTTCCTGCACTCCCGCTTCATGTGCCCAATCTTCTTGCAATAATGGCACTCAACTGCAGGACGTGACCTTGCATTCTGGTCGCGTGCACTTCGGGTGCTGGCATTTGGTCTAGAGTGGGCGGACGACTGGGTGGACGTGGAGTTCCTCGTGGATTGGCTGTTCCACAAGGGCTGAGTAGTGGACACGGCAGCGCTAACACCTTGGTAAGTTGCATTGCTCAGGATTCTCTCCTTTTCTCTTGTCAGCTGCCGGTCGCGTTGCTCTGTCAGAAGCATCTTGTAAACGTATGCTTCTGTGAGCTCTGCTTCATGCTTGAACTTGAGTACCTTCCGGACGTCGTCCCAGTCCCCTGTCAGACCGTTGAGGAGAAAGGTCACAAACACAGGCTCAGAGATAGGAGCGTCTGTCACTACAAGCTGATCGCGAAGTGACTTCGCTTTGTTGATGTAGGATTCGATGTTGTCGAATCCATTGAGGTTGATGTGCGACAATTCCGTCAGGAGGTGAGATTTGAAGGTTGAGTCGCCAGCCATGTAGGTCCGTAGCAGGTAGGACCAAGCTTGGTGAGCTAGCTAAGTAGTCTCCTTGTACATCCGTATGGCTTGCTGGATGCGAGGAGTCAAATGGTCGTCCAGCACCATAAAAGCAGCTCTAGTGAAGTAGTTGTACTCAGTCACCACGCTAGACAGTGATCCTCGGGGTGGAGGCGTGTAGTAGCTGTTGTAGAACTTCCAGATGCCGTACATCTGGGCTGCTTGTTTGAACTTGTGCGCCTAGTGCGAGAAGTTCTTGCCATCGAATTTGTCAACCTTGAGCTTGTGCAGATGTAGTGAGGCTGCTACTTGAGGCACACCTTCCTCCAGGCCTTGGTACGCTTTGCCTTGTGCTGTCGCATGTGGGAGTGGCACAAAGCCTTGTGCCATTGGCTGCGGCCCTTGTGGTGGTACTGCTGCTCCTGCATGAACTGGTTCTGGTTGTGCCGCAAAGGGTTGCGGTCCTACTGCTTGGTGCATCTACTGGTAGTGTGCCATGGGTGGCACCATCGGAGCTGGTTGTGGCTGCTGAGCCACAAACGGTTGTGGCATGCCTCCTTGTGGTACTGCTACTGGCTGCACTTGTGGAGACATGGCTGGTTGCACGACTAGGGGAGGGCTTACTTGAGGCAGATGTGTAGACGATCCTTGTGAACCATGTTGCCACTACATATGCTGATGTTGTTGCTGCTATTGCTGAAGCTACTGCTGTTGAAGCTGCTGTTGCTGAGCCCATGCCAGCTGCTGCTGAAGTTGTGCAATTTGGGCTGCTTGAGCCGCATGTGACTGTTGTAACTGCTGCGTCTGCGATGCTTGAGCCGCATGGGTAAGCTGCTCTTATTGACGTATGAGTTCTTAAGCGGCAATCTGTTGCCTCAGCGCCTCCCTCTCTTGCTCCACAGCTTGATGTGCTGCGGCTTCTTGTTGCGTCATGCGTTGTGCCTCATCACCCACGCGTTGCGCCTCTGTAGCTTGGCATTGTGCTTGGTCCGCGACATGGCGCCCCTGCTCTTGGCCCATGCGCATGCCATGCAAAACTGATTGGTCATCAAGTTCAAGAGAAGCTGACTGAGCGTTCTCCTCTTCCATGTTGCTCGTGCTTCTATGCAGGTGGAACGCCGCTCAAGCGCGTGAAGTGGCATCACCTCCGCCTTTGGCTTAGCACTTGTACAAGGCTAGTGGAGAACGTCTCCACCACCAACGTAGTCTACTGCTACTACTGCTACAAACTGCTGACAGCACCGCCTAGAGCTCTGATACCATGTTGATTTTGTGAGACAGGCAGCAAGGGCTAGGACCCTTGCTGGTAGGATCTTTGGGTGATCAGCAGTGTAGCATGTATAATAGCAGGGCAAGGGTTGGGAATCTGGACTGAAATCTTGATTAATACAAAGTACAAGTATGGTACATGGAAAATCTAAACACACTAGGCTAGCACAGCTCCTGGCCCACAGAGGGGCAACGCCTTGCTATGCCCTCCAGGCCGTCGTGGCAAGGGTCTTGGCACAGTCTTCATGTTGACTGGCCTCCAGGGTAGCCTCCACCCAGGCTGACTGGCCTTGCCAGGCTTACAAGGGCCTTCAAGGGATCTCCAGCAGAGTCTTGGTCTGGGCTCCAAAGTTAGAGGTTTGATCAGAGCTGAGTTCTTGCACAATGTTGAAAATGCTGAGATAAGACTGAACTGAAAGGAGCTTCCCCTCTTATGCCTGTGGTCCTGGCAAGTTGACCACCTGAAGGAGAAGCTTCCTTCAGGTGGTTCAGGTTTGCTGCCTCTTGGGGAAGCTTCCTTTCAGGTGAAGCTTCCTGTAGGTCAGAGTTGTTACTAGCATCCCTGCTGCTCTAAGGAGAAGCTTCCTCCTTGAGGAAGCTTCGTTAGGTATTCAGGTGAAGTTTCTCAAAGAGGTTGCTTGCTCTTCAGGCTTTCCTCTGACGGCCGTTGATCTTGCCATGCTTTTGCATCAGGTCTGTCGATCAGGAGCCTCCAGAAGCTCGTTCCAGATTGGCCCATGTAGGTTGAAGGGCCCAGGCTCTATGCATGTGGCTGATGATGTAGTGTAGGCCTCATGCTCAGGGTGCATGATTCCTTTCCAGTCAGCTAGAGGACACCCTGACCTGGATAGCTGTGTAGTGTTGTGTAGTAGGTAGCTCCCCTCCCTGCTAGAGCTAAGTAGAGGCATGCACAACCCCCTTGCGCATGCCAGCACACTATGTTACATTCCAGGACCTTTAGGTTGCTTCAAGGCTGGTGGCCAAATTTTATCTGGCCTGTGCAGGTGAGAATTCCCAGCAGGCGTCGTCCCGGGAAATCACTGAAAAATCCATAACTTTCTGTATAGTGCTCCGAATGCAGTGTCGTATTCACCATATCGGAGCTTGTCACCAGCGCAATAATCGCACCTCTCAACAATAGTGATAGTGGCAGTGATAGTGATAGTAACAGTGATAATGACAGAGACAACGATAGTGATAGTGATAGTGACAATGATAGTGATAGTGACAGTGACAACGATAGCAATAGCGACAGCAACAGCGACAACGACAGTGCCACTGATAGCAACAGATAGAGAAACATCGGTGTCTACATTGACATGGACATTAACATCAACATTGTAGTCGAAATCGACATCAACACCAACATCGACATGGACATGGACATCGACATCGATGGTAGAACAGACGACATGATACAATGTGATGTGATATGATGCATCATGATTCGAAATAATGCAACCCGATGTGAGCAATCCAATTCGATGAAATGTAATGCGATGTGATGCAATGCAATGTGATGGAATGTGATGCCATGCAATACGATGCGATGCGATACGTGCTTGTTTGTTTGATGTGACGTCTTGTGGTATGGTGTGTAATTTTGTGATGTGCTGTGGTGTGATACACTATTGTGGGATGCGATGCAATGTGATATGATTGTGATGCGACAATGACAGTGATTGTGATGGTGACAGTGATAGTGATTGTGACAATGATAGTGACAGTGACAATGACAATGAAACAACAAAACAGACAGTGATAGTGAAAGTGACATCGATAGTGCTATTGAAAGTGACATTCACACCAACATCGACATTGAAATCAACATAGACATCGACATTGATAGTGACATCAATGGTGACATCAACATTGACATCGACATCGACATCGACATCAACATTGACATCAACATCGACTTCGACATCGTCATGGATATTGACATCAACGATAAAGCAAATGACATGATACAATGTGATGTGATTTGTGAAAATGTGATGCAATGTGATGCAATCCAATTCAATGCAATGTGATGCGATCTGATATCATGTGTGTGTATGTGTATGGGGGGATTGGTGTGTTTGTTTGTGTGGGGGTGTGTTTGGGACAAAAACAACGACGGCGACAGCGATGGCAAAGGCATCTGTGACGACAATTGTGACAGTGATGGCGATGGCGATGGTGACGACGATGACAACGGAAATGCCATCAGTGACAGCGACAGCTACGTCACCCGCAACGGTATGGAATTCCATTGCATGGCATGACATCCACATTATGGAAAGGCATGGAATGTCATTTCTTGGTGAGGATTGACATAACATTGCATGGCATGGTATGGCATGAGATGGCATGGGATGGCATGATATGGAATGACATGAGATGGCAGCACATAAATGGAATTTCATGGTATAGCATGGGGAAATATGGATTGCCATGACATATCATGATGTGACAGAGGCTACTTACTTGTATATAAGTGTGTCGAGATATGGGACATGTGGGGGTGTGGTGGGCGTGGGGGTATGGGGATGTGTGAATGTGGGGGAGTGGAGCATGTAGGAGAGTTATAAACATCCTCCCTCTTCATTCTTCATCCTTTTCATCCCTCCCCCCTTACCCCCTAACCTCCTCCCTCGCTCGTTCCCTTACTCTCTCCGTCTCCATCACCCTTCCTCCCATCCCCTTGCACTCCCTCTTGCCCTTCGTTTCTCGTTATGGCATTATCTATGATTCTGTCTCGCTCCCTCCTCTCCCTCCTTATGTGTTCCTCCCTCCCTCCTTTCCTCACTCTGTGTGTGTGTGTGTGTGAATTTTTGTGTGTGTTTGTGTGTGTATATGTGCTTGCATGCATGTGTGTGTGCATGTGCGTGTGCGTCTGCATGTGTGTGTGTGTGTGTGTGTGCAACTGCGTGTGCATGTGCGTGCATGTACGTGTGCATGTGCATGTGTTTATGCGTGTACATGTGCATGTACGTGTGCGTGTATGTGTGCATGTGCGTGTGCATGTGAATATACGTGTACATGTGCAATTATGAATACATGTGTTAGTGTAAATGCTTGGCCAAGAAAAGAGCCAACGTTGATGGCGGCGGCATCGACGACGACGATGACAATTGTGACCGTGACAGAGACAGGGAATGAGGCTACGATTGAGTGTGGCTGTGATTGACTACGACTACGACTATGACTATGACTCTGACTGCAACTACAACTGCAATTGCGACAACAACAGCGACTACGAATGTGACCGATACTAACCAATGAAAATCATAGCCATTCTGTTATGAATAACCAATGACAATCATCGCCATTGTGTTATTACTTTCTAATGACAATCATGGTCGTGTTATGACTAACCAATGACAATCATCGTTATTGTATTATTATGGACCAATGACAATGATCGTCATTGTGTTATGATTGATCAAGGACTAAAATTATAAAACCAAAACTTTTAAATGTACATGGAGTATCATTATCAAATATCGTTTTGTGCCATATTTTTCAAATGAAAATGACAACCAAGTTCACTACAAGATTTCAATTTCAAAACTCTTCATATACAAAACAAATCTAGTATGAATATCAAACACCATGTATGTGCATCTGTATAATAATCTTAAATGTTTTCACGTTATCTATATGAGGCGGATTCGAATGTGCAAAGGCTCTCGCTCATGGTTGCTCTTTGCCTAGAAAGGGGTATCTTTGCAAAAATGCATGCAACTTTTCCTCCCTTCGATTCCTATCGCATGGTTCCTCTTGTAACAAGTCAAGTATCAACATCATGTACCATGTACATCCATTCATATAGTTCTTGTATATTCTCGTGATATCTATATGAGGCGGATTTGAATATGCAAAGGCCCCCCTGCTCATGTTTACTCTTTGCCTAGGTAGGGTATCTTTGCAAAATAGTTGCAACCCATTACGCTCTTCGATTCCAATTGTAAAGCTCTTCATCCATGCAACACATCAAGTACTAATATCATGCACCGCATACGTGCATCCATATAATAGTCTTGTATGTCCGCACGATACCTACATGAGGTAGATTTGAATGTGTAGAGGCCCCTACTCATGGTTACTCTTTGCCTAGACATGGATATATTTGCAAGAAAAGTATGCAACTAAGTACAATCTTGAATTGCAATCACATGGCTTCATACCCATGCAACAAAAAAGTACCATAATGCAAATTTGTCCTCCTCGATGTGCAACAAACCACAAATATGTCCTCCTCGATGTACAACAAACTAACTCATAAGGTAAATAAAGTAAGTAATGTGATATTTCGAGGTTCTTAACCCTATCCATGTTTGTGTTCTTCACCAATGGTATTGGTACGATTCCTATTTTTCATATTTAAAAAATTCATAGCATGAACATAAGAACCTCATATGTAAATATTAAGTTGAAATTGCCAATAGTCTAGGAATATCCTAACATCCTTTAGACTACGCATGACGTTATGTCCTAAAGAGTTGCTTCTTTTCATATCGTGTGCTCAATTAATGTTGTGTCATGTCATATAATGTGGTTCTATCACATTGTGTCGTGGGTCTTGTGATGTGCCAAGTCGTGTTCTGTGGTCTCCTCTTGTGTCGTCTAGTGTATAGTTATGTTGTGCCACGTCATGTGTTTGTGTTGTGTCATGTCGAGTCGTGTTGTGTCGATTCGTTCCGTGTTGAGTAATGTCTTGTCGTTTCGTGTCGTGTCGTGTCATGTTGTGTCGTGTCGCGTCGTGTCGTGTCGTGTCATGTCGTGTCGTGTCCTATTGTGTCATGTCTTGTAGTCTCGTGTCATTTTGTGTTGACCAGTATCGTGTCGTGTCATGTCGTGTCGTGTCATGTAATGTCGTATCATGTCGTGTTGTGTCATTTTGTGCCGAGTCCTACCATGTCGTGCGGTGTCGTACCGTGTCATGTCATGTCATGAGGTGTTGTGTCGTGTCATGTCGTGTCGTGTCATGACGTGTCATGTCGCATTGTGTCGTGTCCTATCGTGTCGTGTCGTGTCTTGTTGTGTCGTGTCCTTTCGTGTCGTGTCGTGTCGTGTCGTGTCGTGTCGTGTCGTGTCATGTCATGTTGTGTCGTGTCGTTTCGTGTCATGTCATGTTCTATTGTGTCGTATTGTGTTGTGTCGTGTCATGTCACTTCATGTCTTATCATGTCGTGTTATGTCATGGCGTGTTGTGTTGTGTCATCATGTCGTGTTGTGTCATGTCCTATCTTGTCGTGACATGTCGTGTTGTGTTGTGTTGTGTCGTATCGTGTTGTGTCGTGTCGTGTCATGTCGTGTCGTGTCGTGTTGTGTTGTGTCTTGTCGTGTGGTGTGGTGTCATGTCGTGTCGTGTCGTGTGGTGTTGTGTTGTGTCGTATCATGTCGTGTCATATCGTGTCTTGTCGTGTCGTGTCGTGACGTGTCGTGTCGAGATGTGTAGTGTCGTGTTGTGTCATGTCATGTCATGTCATCTCCTGTCGTTTTGTGTCGTGTCGTTTCGTGTCGTGTCATGTCGTGTCATGTAGTGTTGTGTTGTGTCGTGTTGGTTGTGCCGTGTCATGTCATGTTGTCTTAAGTCTGGTCTTGTGGTACCGTTTCATGTCGTGTTGTACCATGTCTTGGTGTGTTATACCTTGCGGTGTCATGGCGTACCGTGCCGTATCGTGCCGTCCCGTGGTGTGTTGTGTTGTACCATATTTTGTTGTGTCGTGTCGTGTCATGTTGTGTCATGTCATGTCGTGTCGTGTCGTGTCATGTCGTGTCGTGTCGTTTTGTGTCGTGTGTGTCGTGTCGTGTCACGTCGTGTCGTGCATATCATGTCATGTCGTGTGATGTCATCCCGTGTCAAGTCAGGTCATGCCATACTATTTCATGTCGCGTCGTACCATTTTGTGACATGCCGGAACGTGTCATGTCGTGTCGTGTCGTGTCGTGTCGTGTTGTGTTGTGTCATGTTGTGTTGTGTCGTGTTGTGTCATGTCGTGTCGTGTCGTGTTGTGTTGTGTTGTCCTGTCGTGTCGTGTCGTGTCGTGTCGTGT
>SZWC01000154.1:187212-208071 GCA_023375785.1 Penium margaritaceum | reverse complement strand
TAGCGGCTGTCATCCTGGGCTGCAGATGCTGAGGATGTGGCGTTGGCGCGGGGGAGGGGGAGCACGGGGTCGATGCGGGTAACCCAGTGTCTGCTGCAGGTTGGGGCTGCTGTGGTAGCTGTAGTAGACCTGGAGCATACCTGCCACACAAGACGCCAAGCAGGCCTGGTCCTCGAAAGAGAGGAAGTCCTTTAGCGAGAAGCACCGCAGATCAGTAGGAAAGAGACAGGGAAACCGACCCCGCACCTCATAAAACACTGGACAGTCCCGCACAAAGTGCAACGCTGGATAAGGAAACTGGGTGGCCAGACAAGCAGAGCAGCGGCGCGATGCTAGAGGGAGGTAGAGCTCATAGGGGAGGCTGGATGTACGAAGCTGCCAGAGGGCACGCGCGTGGAAGGAGGGCATGGGAAGAGAAAGGTAGGGGGGTAGGCCAGGGGAGCGAGGTACCACAGTCTGGTAAAATAGGAGAGCCTTGGGGGTATCAGTAGTGCGGGTGGTGCTGGCGATTGGTTGCACGGGGGGGTTGGCGGTGGACAGTGTGGAAGCTGGGCTCTCAGTGCTGGGAGGGTCAGGGGTTGCAGGTGGGGGATGGGGGGAGGAAGGGTGGGGGGAGTGGGAGGGGAGGCAATCAGGACTGAAAAAAAAGCCAGACATGCCCCACAGCATGGCTCCGCAAGCCATTAGATGAAGTTCATCCTTCCCGCTCGATGTATAAAGGGCGTATACAACGTCGCTTGTTATGGGAGGAATCAGGAGAGAACACTAATCGCAGTTTGAGTTCAGCTTAGGATCGAAGAAGTATGGTCACACACACATCATGAGAAGAATGGTAACTCAGAAGGGTTGATAGTGGTGTCTCCTCTAAATCATGCATCCATAGTTGAATTCATCAAATGTTAAAAGAGGTGGGATTGTTCGTTAAAGCATTGCAACCATCATCTTACCACCATCTTGCCTCCTTTCCCAACCCAAAACTAATTGCTCATAAAGGCCAAAGTAAACATGAGGGGCATATTAAAAAGTCCACACAACAAAGCTAGGTGCATCAATAGTGGTTAATGTAACACAATATAATAAAAACTATCCCAATATTCATCCGATTTCAAAAAGAAACCAGCTTCAAAACTGTTATAAATTATTCATTATAGAAAACTCAATTTGAACCTGCAAAAATAACAAAATTATATCTTCTAATGTATACATGTTATCATAGGGACTGAGGAACTGAAAATGAGGAACTCTATATGCTTGTTTCAATACATATCATTAATTCCACCAAAAAACACCATCCACATGCTCAGAGGTCCTTTTCTATTTTAAGCTTACCCTCAATTCAAGGGTTGCCGTTTTTGGGTTGTGAAATTTGAAATACGAAGTTTGAGAAAGTTTTTATTAGAAAGCTTATGACTCAAAAAATTGTTTTTTTATCAATTAATAAGGATGTCACGTGTGGAATGCTTTTACCAATATTGTGCCATAAACGTTTGTCTTTTTTCCTTGTTCTCTTCTTTGTACTCTTCCCATATTCCCACTTGCCTTACATGTATGAACGAGCAAGCAAAGAAAAAGGTGGATGGCCACTCACCACACCTTCAACACCATCCTCACTCATATTTCGTCCTTAAAACACCATCTTGATTCAAGGCTGGTGTTATATCAACATGTGGCAAATTACTCACTAATAAATGAAAATCCATTGATCAAATCGGCAAATATATGACCCATGTAAAGCAAATGGCTGATATTAAGCTAACCATTATCAAGGACAAGAGTGGAAATTAAGATTAAAATTTTCTAAAAGGTGGGATGACATTGTCAGCCCTAAAAAATATATCGCGTAACAAATTACGATCCAAACAAATTTATGAATGATTATGTGATGAAGAAGCATGCCACTCATGAAATCAATATAACATTTTAACAACATAATCGAAAACATGACCACGTGCATTAATCTCTAAACCTAAGCTAAAATTTGTAATTGAGCCCAACTACTACCCCCTCCCTAAAAAATGCAACGGTTTACAAACTAACCATGCTAAGGTTCCCCATCCTCTTTTGTACTTTCCCACGTTTATGTTAAGATGTTGTAAACTAATTGTTTTCTCCAATATTTGAATACCATCGTTTTTTAAAAACCTTTCTTCATATATAGGTGATCTTAGAACAACAAAAAGATTGATCCTATAAACAAGATCTTGCCAAACAGCCAACAAACCAAGTATGCCCATTTTCATACAAACTATGAATAACCTCGTATTGGTTGTTTTACATGATATAAGTAGAAGGTAGTTGTTGTTTCCTTATATTTAATTTAAAATTTGTAGGCTTACATGGAAAATTTCATGTATCATGATAATCCAAAGACGAAATATTCAATCCATCTAGCTCAATGTACTATGTAACAACAAACAAAAGAACCCACTTCAAAAGTCAAATTCTTCACACCTAAAAAAATGTAAGTCATATTTTTCAACTTTTTAACACCTCATCATTAGTTTCAAACAAGACATACCAATAAGTTTCCAAGGCATACATTTGTAAATTTTGTCAAGCCAGGTACATTATCAATTTTTTTTCTGATCGGGATTCAAAGAGATCAATGTATTTTTATGAGGAACGTTTCCTCCAAGTATTTCAATCTTAACAAAAGGAGACGAGCAAAAAAAGAGAAGATCTAAGGATTTTTCTTCCCTCAAGGTATTCTTTATGGAAAACTTTCAAGGAAATTCGAAGCATATTATAAATTCTTTCATTCAATTTTGAAAAAACATTTTAGCAAATTATAATCTCAAACAGATAAAACAGACAAAAAAGGGTCAAACTACAAAAACAAACACTTGAACAAAATAAAAACACTTTTACGTTCACACCTCTCAATCAAAGTTTCAATGTGTCATTTTCATAACAAAACCCATAATTACCAAAGCCCAAAACACAAGTAACCAAATCAATCTCAATGCAGTATTAGAGACAACTTCAAATGGGGAGTTTTGAAAGAATTCCAGCATGGTAGTCCAACAGCTTGAAAGTTTTCTATGTTTCTAATTATCATACCACAAGCAACTTGTAGAAAGATATGAGCTTTGTGCAAAAATCTTACAATTTTGGAAAACAGCTTGTTCTTATGTTACCATAGAACCATGAAGCTTCTTCTTGTACATTTGTTATGTAGTATGAGGATATTGAATACACAAATTATATATTATGTCATTTTTCATCTTATGAGGCCATTCTAGGGAATTTCATTACAATGCGGTCGTCCAATGGGTGAGAGATGGTTGAGCAGCTTTGTCTCTTATCATAATATGTCCGTTAAGCACCACATGATGTTTGTGGTAGCATTTATCTTCGCATGTTTTTTAATCAAAGCATAACCCACGTTAATGTGTCTTGGTGAATACGCCCATGAAGATAATTGAATCATCATGGTTTTACTTCAAATGTCATGACATCTTGTCAGATAAGTTGCATTTGGAAAAACATCAAGTAGTTGTGATCGGTCCCGCATTTCATGCCCCCATCTACTTAACAGATTCAGACATCATTACTACAATGAATGCACCATGAAAAGGACTTCTTATACCAATAATACATCGTATTTTATGATGTATGAACTGAATAAAATCATGGGAAACATATGGCACATAAACAATTCGAATAAATTTTGATATTTTCACACATCAAAACACACCTCTTAACAGTTTTCATTTTAAAGCTCTGACAACTTATAATTATTTTATAATAAATCTCCACTTAAGCATGATATGTTATTAGAAAGGTGTCCAATAACCTTATAAGAAGGAATGAAATATTTATGAATATTTAAGTAAAGACTAAATTTACCTCGAATTTTAAAGGCTTGGGCAATTCAATTCTAATTAAAAATTTATTTCATTAATGTTGTTGCTTTTCTTGGCAGGTTTTTTGTTCATATCATGAAAATGTTCACCAAAAAATCTCGTTTGAAATTTTAAAACTTGTAACCAAGAGATTCCTATGTACATTCAAAATTTTCTATTGAGCTTCGGGACTTTTCTGAAGTTGTACACAAGGACACATATGGTTTCAATAGATCAATTGATAATGAGGCTTTTGACTATTTTTTATGATTAAAAATCAAAATCTAAGATGTAAAAGCACTATAAGTGTTTAAACCAAGTATTTTTCTTTAATGGTCATGAAAAAATATTATTTCCAGATTCATGACCAGTTTGGAATGAATAATCATACCTAAAACCAACGTGTTCAAGTAGTAGGTTGAATGTTAAGGATTGCACACTTCATTTAATTTTTTTGATTATCATGGTTTTCATGACTATATAAGATGTGTTTATTGATAACGAAGATTTGTATTCAATGGAACATCAAGAGGCTTGAAATCAATATCCACAATTTTATTAAAGCAATTTGTTATCTTCGTGAAACGGAGTGCATATACGTGCATCATAAAATCATATATCACCTATATGAGGACAAAAACAAGAATACCATAAATGATTAATGGGAGTAACTTCTAAGCAACATGGCTATCTAAATAGATAGTGCTTAAAAGAGATGCATATCTGTTAAAGTTTATTCAGAACTCTGCGTACCTTGCATCCTCATATGAATTAATAAGGTTTTACTATTCGATTAATAAAAATGCCACTTTCCTCTTCAAATGAATGGATTGAATCTATTTTGCTAGTAAATACTATGATTATCTCCATAAAATCTATAGAAAAAGAAGGAGTACCAAAATATGAAGTTGTGTTCATGTATGAGGTTTAACCAAAACTTTCCAAATTTATAATTGATAAGAGTTGGGATCCTCATAGCACAACATGTGGATTTGCTTAACGTTTTCCATCACAATTAGATGATTTTATAAGCTTATGCTTCTACTTTCTTATTGTTCGAACATGCATTTGGGTCCTTATATTTTTGTTGTCTAATGATTACCATACAAACACCTTCTTTCAAATTTTTAGGTGTGCTCCATGTCCTATTTCACGCATAAAAAATTCAAGAGTTTTGTTGTAAAAGAATCAAGCACACCATTTAAAAGCAAATATGATGAAATTTCAAGATAACCGGTTCACCATTAAAATAAATCTACATTCAACACTCAACATGAAAGGTATGAACACAAGCCTCCAACAATGACGTAAATACATTAAATATAATTTGTTATGAGTGATTTTTCATAAAATTAGTGAACTATTGGGACATTCTCAGGTCATTTCTTACATTTAAGATATGTGTATGCCATTGTTTAGTTTTTCACCTTCAACATTGAATTCAACCTTTGATCACGCTCACTTAGAAATCAATACACATACAATGTTAGTATGGAGGAGAATACATGAGCAAGAGAGAAATCAATAAAGAAACAGGTTCAAAAAAATGTTATGAGGGAGAGGGAGGGAGAGAGAGAGAGAGAGAGAGAGAGCGAGAGAGATATAGAGAGAGAGAGAGAGAAAGAGAGGAGAAATAGACACACACACAGAGAAAGAGAGAGAGAGAGAGAGAGAGAGAGAGAGAGTCATTGTCCTTAGTATCACTCCATCTCCTCTCATAGGTGTTTTATACTTACTCTTCAATTGTCATTTGAATGAATAACATGAGTATGAGTTTGAAGCATTTTTGTCCATTCCAAATTCACACCTACCATAAATTCTCCCATTCACGCTATGTAATGTAGTCTTCTAGCCTCAAAACAAGTAACATGTGGTTTTAAATACTTAGAATGACTTAGTATAATTATGAGGTGATTACAAATTTTTATTTTTCATTTTGATGCATAATTACCTATTTTGTGTTCTGTGTTGTTACGATTGCCATTGTAGAAGAACATAAAAACAATGCATTTTGAAGTTACCACGGTTTGAAAATCATCACGCTACAAATACGGAGCAAATAGAGAACACTGCATGCATACATTTACACGATCACCAAAACCTAACACATCGGGAAAGGAAGGCTATCGTTATACAAAGAGACTAAATCCACCATATTAATTTTTTCATTATGGTATTGATGATATTCCTCTACAATTTGGTCATTTTTTTAACGTAGACACCATATCACAGGTATGACTTCCCTATTGTATACATCCATATGACTCGAGAAATTGAATTCACAAAAACAAATCATGTGAATTATAATGAGAGACCATCTTTATAATCAAGTTTTTTTTCTATTGATTAGAATGAGGGTCTTTGATTGAACATGTTATCATTATAATGAGAGATCCTTTTTCTAATCAATACAAATGAAATCAATATGACTAGGCTACTTAGAAGATCACACCACTAGATTCTACATTATAGTGGTACATTTTCATATTAAAGATATTCACTAAGTTTAATTTGTTGAAGACAAGTGCTTCCCCACGCCTTCAATTCCTCCAAAAAAAGTCGTTTTCATATTAAATAAAGAGTTTGAATTTATGCACTAGACATTTATCAATTGAATAAATATAGCTAATCAGTTATCATGGGTTTGAAAAACTATAATCCAGAACTTCCTCTTTTGATTGTTTGTGGCTTTTTATTAGACATCCATGTGATCATAGAGTTCAACATCCCGTATCCATAAGATACCAATAAAACATTTGGTTTTTAAAAGCCTTATTCTACATTATTTAGGTTCGGCTCTTATCAAGCATGAAGATTGGGTGCATATTTTTTATTCCATCATGATGCTTCTATTCATGCATGAAGTATTCATTTTCATGAGAATCCTATTTTTCCACTTAGGTATCTCTCGATCAATGTAAAAATAGAAGTTAAACTGTGAATGAAATGATAAGTTATGTTTTGAGTCTTTATTGTTAGAGGACCCTATTTGGAGTTATGAATACTATAAAACTTCTTGTTATCCTTCCCCATAACAGTCACAAACTCACAAATGACTTCTATTTTAATGATTTTGAAAGACATCTTGTGTTGATGCAACATGTTATGTGGCTTTGACGTGGAAATGTTGTCTCATTTTTTGCTATATTTTTCACAAAATGTTGAGTACTGGTTTCACAATAGGTAAGGATTAGAGTTTTCAAATTTGTTTGTTTTATATTCATTGAGATGTAAGAGTATTCTTCAAAATGCTTTGTCAATGAAACAAAGTTCAAATTGAAATGAAAAAAGAATATGCCATTTTGCACATGATGTATATGATTGGAAATATGGAAAACACCTTTTGGAACTAAGATAAGAGTATGGAACATGAAATTAGTTGGTTGAACAACCTTCAAGCAATTGAAATAAATTTTTATGATGTATATCATGAAATGGACAAATGTTTATTTTGATGTTGTTAATGTGTTGTGAGGTCATATTTAGACAACTTCTCCTTTCTCCATTTTGAAGCACTTTAAATTTTTTTCCACGTTTTAATTCGAGCTAATAGCATGTTTTATACGAACTCATTTTTAAATCCTCAAACCAATGAAGGAATTTTCTTCTGTGAAGTGTGTATTTACATACTCCCTCCACGTAGTAGAAACTTAATGGTAAGGTTCGTAAGGAGGAAAATTGACCCGTTTGAATATTTTGGGCCATTTGGTTGCTTTAGGTTTGTGAGACTTCATCTTCAATGAGGTGATGATATTAGTCATGTTTCATTTTTAATCTTGCATTCTTGTGTAGATTATGTGGAGTGTGGAAGATGGTCTTTTTTTTGGGCGAAATAGCTCGTGTCCATAAAACGCAAAGTGTGACTTTCATCCGCCCAGCAACGGTAAAAAAACCTCAAAAGCCCATTCGTAAATCGTGCTTGCTCGTGGCATGCGTCAACGTGCGAGAAAGAAAAAAACTACATGGGGTCATGTTCCCACGCAAGAATCGCGAGGTCGTGCCAAACATAAAACGCTGAATCAAACCGGGGGGGGTTGCGTTAAAAAACAAAGGGGTCATCACTCCTGCACGATCGAGCGACAACACCCTTCTTTCTTTTTTGACGTTTTTGCACACGCAAACCTATTCTTTTAAAGCACAAGCCACAATCAAATCCTACCCCGAATAAGGTGGGGGGTTTTAGGTTTTTTGTTTCATGCGGGCTTCTGTTGGGCCCCGCGGTAGCGGGGCTCCCTCTGAATGTATGGGGAGTCTTGAACTCCCCTGAAATTGTAAATAAACCTCTAGCCACTAGTATCACAAATGCTTCGATGAAGGGGTTTGTGATAGTGGCAGGGGGCGCTGCATGCCATGCATTGTCAACGCGTGGCATGCGCCATGCATTTTTGCATGTTTTCTTTGTTATTGGCTTGGCGGTAGCGGCGGCTGATGGGTAGTTAGGTTATTTTCCGCCGAACGACGGGCCAATAATTGATAGATGTCTTCTTTTCGGTTGCATGTGATTTCTTCCTTTTTAATGTTGTTGCATTTACGGATGTTGAATATTGCGGTTTATAAGGGATTTTTCTCATTTTTATACGAAAATCTTCCATAGGTTCGGATGTGGTTAGAATTGATGTTTATGACAGTCCTTTCAATGCCAAGAGCTACCTTGATATGAGGCAGGACTGATCATTTCGTCAAAAAGGCTGATTGACGAAAGGATTTACAGGTTCCTTTATCGTCGAAATCCGATCGTTAAAGAAGGTATATGGTCCCTATGAGAACTACAGTATTTGCTACGAAATGAGGTTTTTGGAACACTGTACAATTGTATCTGCTGACATGGCTTCACACATTCTTTAAGCCGGACGTTGAGGAGTCAATTTCAACCCCACGCGCTGATTCTGATACGGAAAACCACTTGCGCGTTATTGCTTGGTCCAATTTTGCGGCTGCCATCGATCCGCTGCTCTAGGGGCGTGCTCCTCGCTGGAAATCACGAGATTGACGTGGAACCTTCGGTTTCTAGCACCACGCTGGGATGTACAGTGGCATACGCGAGGGACGGGCAATGATCGATTTCCTCCTGCCCTGAAGACCGTAGTAGGGAGGAGCTAGTGAAAAACCTGCGTCTTCGCCCACCCACGAGTTTGGCCGCGGCTGATAATGTTGCGAAAATGGACGTTTGGCATATTGGCGACGACTTTTGAGTTTCGAAACGGGTACGTGGCAAATTTAGCCTGTTGGACGAGGCCGTCCATTTAACTGTTTAAAACGAATGTCATTTTTGTGCGTGTTTTCGGAAATACGTCGTGTATCCACTGAAATTTGTCGCCAGAAGAAGTTTCACGTAGGCCTGACTGTTACGCGGAACTGAACGTAGGTGGTTCACAGGAATGAAGTGCACTATAAAAGAAGATTTTGGACAACTGGATTATTTGTATTATGCACTAAGTATACTTCAATGACAAGTGTCTAGTGAATCCAGCGCATATATACAATGCAAAGAATGAGAATGAGGTATATGTCCGGTCCTCGGTGCTCGAGCCGAGAGACCCGTGCGAAGTCACTCCATGAGTGGCTCATTCAAGAAGCTCCGTTGAGAAGTTGGAGGGCTTCGATTCTATCGAGGCGCAACTGTGTGAAATTCTAGCGTCGTCAAGAAGTCGACCGAGAAACATCAAAACATCAAATTTTTTGTGATACTTCTTTCAACCTTTCGGGAAGGTGGTCGAATTTATTCGAAACTTGTAAAAAGGAAGACCCCAGGTCAGGTGTAGCGGGAGGGCCGGTTCGGCCCTCCCTCCTCGCTGATGCGAGGGGTGGTTGCGCACCACCCCTCGCGTCAGCGAGGACTAACCAATTCGCTGGCCGTCGGCCGGCTCGCTGCCGACTGGCTGGACGGCCGGCGGCCGACCAAGCGATCGGCCGGCCACCGGCCGGCCAGCCGCCAGCCGCCGATCGCGGCCTTAGCCGGATCGGCTGCTGAGAGGCCACGAGGGCCTCGAGGGCGATGCCTCGTGGCCTCGTGCCCTCGTCCCCCCTCGCCCTCCTTGCAAACGAGCAAGAGAGGACGAGGGATAGGGGGAGCGAGAGTGAGGTCAAAATTGCTGGCGCGAAATCGCCAGCGTGCCTCGCACGCGACGATTTCGCACCAGAACGACAAAAACGTAAGTCGAAGTTCGTTTGCGACGAACTTCGACATAAAATAAACGAAATAACTCGTGTGAACACACGAGTTCGAGGTAAAAATCCCCGGTTTGGGTCCCAAAACCAGGGGTTTGGTTAAAAACAGAAATGGGCCTCCGGAGACTCGAAATATTTGAGTCTCCCTGCTCTGGGTCGTTGATGACGATTGCCCCTCAGTCTTGCCAAGGGGGTAAACCCCTGACGCGGACTGAGAACGCCATTCTGCGAACTCCGATGACGACTTCAGAGCAGGAGCTGGAGACTCAGCCCGTTACAGTGGTTCTTAGAGCCAGACGACCCTCGTGACTAAGGGTTCGACGGAAACGGCGGCTACGTCAGATATAAAACGCCGCCGACGGCTGCAAGCAACAGCAGAAACGCCAGAAGGGACTACGGCATCCATACTTCACAGATTGAAGCGGCGTAAAGTGCGTTGCAAAGCTGGAAAAAATCCTACTTGGTGAAGCCACTTCCTTCCAGCCTCTCCACACTTCCAGGGGGCTAGGAGGATTTTTGTGGGGCGGGTTGGGGAGTTCCCACCTCAAAAACCACAAAATCCTCCTCATTTTCAAGGCTCCTTCAAACCTCCTTCATCCAAAAGATTGGGATAGCGTCCCTCCCCAAGCTTAGGGACTCTCACGACCTGAGAGCACCCTAAAAAGAAGGAGGGTGCCACCTTGGGGATTTTTGGCGGCTCCTCCAACGACGCCGGCTCAAGGAGGACGCCGCCAAGGGGCGCAAGACGCGCAAAGAAGACTCAAGAGGAGGCCAAGGAAGACAAGAAGACAAGAAGACAAGAAGAAAATTAGTCTTTTGTCCTAGACCTTGTACTTGCTTCTCTTCTTGCTCTTTGTCTTAGTTTTGTGAGCGGTACTCACACTTCTTGTTACTCTCTTGTATTTTGATTTTCTGTTTTCCTATATCCTAGTTGCTACCAAGTGCCGTGAGTCACGGCCTAGGAGGACTAGTTTCTAAACCCACGACCTTGTGCCGACGTGGCGGCCTAGGAAAATAGAAATATAAATTGAAATTGCCTCACCGATCGTGAGAGCAACGTCTTAGGAGGCGATTCCTCCTCGTTGTGGGGTGATCCTCACAANCGAGCACGGTTGCCAACCCAAAGGCAACCGTACCGCCTAAGGCAACCGTGTCGCCTAAGGCAACCGTGCCGCGGAAGGCAACCGTACCGCCTAAGGCAACCGACGCCAACCTCGGCGACACCGAGAAGCATGCGGAGGCCGCAAAGGTGCTCGACGAGCACGTCGACGCGCACATGGGCGACCCCCATGCGACGGACGACGCGATGGAGGAGGATCTTCCGGAGGAAGACCCCGACTAAGAGCACGACGCCGACGATGGCGAAGGCGATGAGGATCGCGACCATCGCCATCGTCGTGCGGCGAACTCGAGCCGATTGCTCGAGAAGGGAAAGGCGCCCGCGGCATCGCCTGAAGCTGCCGACGGCAGCGAGACGGTCGAGAGCAGCAAGGGCGCCGAAAGCAGTCACACGGGAAGTTCCCGCGAGAACGAGCCGGATGACGACACCGCAAAGGCAATTCGCGATGGCCGTCGTAGGCTTGCGGAGTTTGCTGCTGAGGCGGCAAGCCGACTGAAGATCACCACCGACGGTGGAGACACGGCCCCACTCGGAGGAATGGGGGCAGACCCCCCTTCCTACGATGTGGCCGCGATGGGGCAGGACAGTGCCCACTCGAGCGTCGTCGCCGACGATAGTCTCCTCCGAAAGGTGGGACTCCTTGGAGGCGTGTACGCGAACCGTACCCTCTTGCAGTGGGTAAGGGTGCACGGACAACGCGAGGCCCTGGAGGCTATCGCCGATGCTCTGACGACATCAGAGCTCAAGTTCGCGTTCGCCAACCTGCTGGCCCACGTCGGGCAGAGCATCACGGACCTTGACCATGATCGTCAGCTGCAGCGCCTGGCCGCCCATGAGGCAAGCCGCCGATGCAACGACCTCGACAAGGCGTTGCAGAGCGTGACCCAGGTGCGGATGCAGCAGCAAGTGCAGCGTGCCGCAGCTGCGGATGCCACTGCCGGTGGCAGCGATGACTTGCCTACCTCGACGACTTCGGGGTCGGTCATGAACACGTCCTTCCTCCACAGTGTGGAGATCTTCCGGAAGGGCGTGAAGCTGACCGACTGGCTGGACCGCATGGAGCACGTTCTATGTGTCCATAAGGCTCCACTCAGTCAGTGGGACGACCTTGCCACGACGCGGCTTGAAGACAAACACTTCAAGTACGTGGTCAAGGAGTGGACTGCGCAGCAGCCGCACCTCAAATGGCAGCCCATGCCGTGGGAGGCCTTCTGCGCGATCATGCGCAAGAAGTGCACCCAACGTGAGGAGGCGCAGCGCGCCTTCCACAAGATCAAGGACTTCAGGAAGCTGGGCAGCTCACTCGAATCCTACTTGAGCGAGTTCACCGCACTCGTGGAGGAAGCCGAAAGCTTCACCGAGGGCGATGGCACTCAGACGTTCAAGTACCCGGAGTGCATGCTGCTGGAGTACTTCCATGATGGTCTTGCCAGCGAGAAGCTGAAGGAGAAGACCACCACGACAACCACTGGCCAAGCTTGGACAAGCTGGAGGGCGTTGCGCGACTACATGAGCGAAGTGTACTCGGCGAACCCGAAGCACTACTCTGATGCACGGCCGAACGCGCGTGCACAACAGGGTCGCGACATGCGCATGGACGCTGCAGGGGCTGGTGGGTCAGCTGGACAACGAGGCGGGGCCAAGGGCATGCAGCCTACAAACCCTCCGGCCAAGAAGGCTGGTGGATACAAGGGTCCCAACAACAAGCGCAGCCGCGAGAATGACGAGCTGTAGGCGGCGCGTGAG
Organism: Penium margaritaceum; assembly: GCA_023375785.1. Lineage (NCBI taxonomy): Eukaryota > Viridiplantae > Streptophyta > Zygnematophyceae > Desmidiales > Peniaceae > Penium > Penium margaritaceum. The sequence continues at coordinate 195,192 of SZWC01000154.1, read as the reverse complement.
CGTCGCAATGCAGCCTTCCGCGAAGGGCTCTGCCATAACTGCATGCAGCCGGGCCACTTTAGGGCTCAGTGCCCTGAGGCTGCTGGTGGTGGACAAGAGGCCTCGGCGCTAGCTGCAGCAGCGGGACCTCGTGGGGATGGTGCAGCAGGAGGCCGCGGACAAGGCCGTGGACAGGGTCGCGGTCGCGGCAATGGGCCCGGCCGTGGTAACGGACAGGGCCGTGGGGCGGGTTTTCCCCACCCCTGAGTGACGTCAGTGGGGACTACTCAGGGGTAAAACTGGATCACGAGTGCGAGTTCATGTTTTCAGACGAGGATGTTAAACAATTTGAGTTTTTGACGAGTTCAAATTTCTCTGTTGTTTTCTCCCCTGTCATTGAACCTCATTCTGCACTTGCTGATCGACATTGCCCACTAAATCGTGCATCACCAGACAAGATGCATGACCGAACCTGCTTAGTGGTGGCGACACCAACCACTGTGCAAGAGTTGTGTAACACAGTGATTGAAGCAAACGCCCTCAAAGCAATGAGTTCAATCACGTTCGCAGTACCTTTAGTCGACGATTTCGATCCAGAAAAATTTAAAGACTGGAAGGTGCTAGCCGAATTCACACGTGCCCACAAGATGTGGACTCGAGTGGGTGAATCGTGGGAGTTGCGACGCTCGTCGTACAGATTCCGTGTTTATCACAAACTCGGCTTACCGTCGTCGAGTCTGTTCACTCGGAAGAGTGGAGGCAACATGACGATGCAGTTCAAAGGACACCTAGCTGGTGCTCCCGTGAACGTACTGGCTGACACTGGAGGGGACGACTCTTTTGTTAGCCTTGGCTTTACCCGACAGGTTGGCCTGAGGTACGAGCCATCGAATGGCGCAGTTGTTGTCGGTGACAACCGTACGGTACCCGTGTTCGGTACTTGTAAAGCGAAAATTTGTATTCAAGGGTACACACAGAGTGTCACGTTGAAGGTACTCAACCTTCTTGACCCGTTTGACGTGGTGCTAGGCGATCCCTGGCTCCATGACAACAAGGCTCTAATGTGCTTTGAATCAAAGCGTTTGATCCTCCGAAAAGGACAACGCCGCTTTACGTTGATTCCGAGTACGGAATTATCACCGACCCGACTCAAAGTCCATGCCAGCTTGTCTGCAATGCAGGTCACGAGACGTATTCGACAGGGTTGTCGATACTTCTTGGCTCAGCTGCAGAAAGTGGAGGACGACGTGACGGAAGACACGCCACAAGAGATCAGATCTCTATTGGCGGAGTTCTCGGATGTATTCCAAGACCCACCGGCTGGGCTTCCACTAGAAAGACACATGGGCCACACGATTCCGCTGCAACCGGAGGCGACTCCTCCGTTCAGACCCATGTATCGCCTTAGTCCAGCAGAAAGGCGAGAGGCCGAACGCCAAATCAAAGAGTACCTTGCAAAAGGATGGATCGAGCCAAGTAGCTCGCCGTACGGTGCGCCGATCCTTTTTGTGAACAAAAAGGATGGTGGTTTACGCATGTGCGTAGATTACCGGGCGTTGAACAAGCTGACGGTGAAAAATCGATTCCCCTTACCGCGNCGAGAACGCTTTTCTCAAAGTCAAAGAGCTTCTCTCCACGGCGCCCGTCCTAGCTCTTCCGGATCCATCGCAACCGTGGGAGGTTCGATGTGATGCGTCGGTAGTTGGACTTGGAGCCGTCCTCATGCAGAACGGTCACCCAGTTGCGTATGAGAGCCGGAAGCTCATACCCGCGGAAACGCGGTACACGACTGGGGATCAAGAGCTCCTTGCGGTAGTCCACGCTTTCAAGATGTGGCGTTCCTACCTTGAGGGTGCTGAAGGGGGTGTGACGGTCGTGACCGACCATAATCCATTGGTGTTTTTCCAAACGCAACCAAACCTGTCAAGACGACAGGCGCGTTGGAGCGAATACCTGAGTCGATTCTCATTCACATGGGAATATCGGCCAGGACGCATCAATGTGGCCGATCCACTAAGCCGACAACCTATGGAAATTAGAGCAACCACCGAGGTCAGTGGGTGTTTTATGGCCATTGCAACAGCAACCGTACAACTACCAGATCCCCCTGCACCTCTGCGTCAACCACCACGAGAGATTATCCATTACAACGGTTTTGTAAACAGGATCCGGATGGGATACTGTGTGGATTCTTGGTTTCAGGACTCTCGAAATCTGGACAAGTACGGCTTGGTGGAGGCCGCAGGAATCTTCTGGCACGGAGAACAAGTTTTTGTGCCAAACTCAGGAGACCTTCGAGCAAAGGTTATCTCCCAGTTCCACGACCCGCCGGTCGCAGGTCACGTGGGACCCCGAAAGACCGGACAGGCACTCTCGGACCACTATTGGTGGCCAGGGTGGAGTGCCGATGTCCGTAAGTATTGCATGACATGCGACCCATGTCTTCGGAATAAGGCTAGTAACAAGAAGCCTGCTGGACTCCTCCAGCAGCTTCCCATTCCTGGGACTCCATGGGAGTGCATCAGCATGGACTTAATTACTGTTCTTCCGGACACGGCCCGTGGCCACGATGCAATACTAGTGGTTGTGGATCTTTTGACGAAGATGACACATTTCATTCCTACAACCACTGACGTCAACGCAGAGGAGACCGCTCGTCTCTTCTTTGAGGGTGTCATAAAGTACCACGGCTTGCCGTTGCGCACTATCTCCGATCGAGATTGAAAATTTGCTCGTAAGTTCTGGCAAAAGATGCACGAGTACTTCGGCAGTGCGTCGCAAATGTCGACAGCATTTCACCCTCAAACTGACGGACAAACAGAGCACATGAATCGCACTCTGGAGCAGATGCTTCGCATGTACGTGGACCCTGCCATGCATGATTGGGACGAGTTCCTAGCACCGACAGAGTTTGCGGTGAATAACTCGGTGAATGAGTCCACACAGTTCACACCGTTCGTGTTGAACAGTAGTCGGCATCCAGTGGTACCCTCTTCATTGGTGAAGAGTGGGAGTATAGGAGGGCAGGTCCCTTCTGCTCAAGCCTTTGCCGAGCGCATCGACTCCTTGTTTCAGGAGGCGAAGGGTCACCTTCAAGCAGCTCGGCAGCGACAAAAGGCATATGCCGACAAAGGTCGCCGGGGGGTGTCGTTTGACATCGGTGACAAAGTGCTGCTTAGCACTAAAAACCTTCGGTTGAAGTCGCCAGGGGCAAGAAAACTCCTACCGAAGTGGATTGGGCCGTTTCCCATTGTGGCACGCATCGGGCTTGTGGCATACCGATTGCTCCTTCCGCCGAGTATGAAGATACATAACGTGTTTCATGTGAGCCTGCTGGCTCCATACACGGCAGAAGGAACCGTTCAGCCACCGCCAGCAGTCCTGGCTGCCGACGGCCAATACGAGGTCCTTCGCCTACTCCAGCACCGAGAGCGTACTCTTCGGTCGCGCGTTGTCAGGGAGTACCTCGTTCATTGGGCCGGTTGTGGACCTGAACATAATTCATGGGAGCCCAAATCTCGGTTGCCCACAGGGGTGGTCAACGAGTACTGGAGCGAGCTTGCAGCTCGCACAGATCGACGCGTGGCAGGAGGTACCACTTGAACGCGGGAAAAGTGAACAACATTCCCAGAAGGCAGTATTCATGGTTATCGCGCGGACGCTCCAGCCTAAAGGGGGGAGGCCGCTAGCCGTGCTGACCTACAAGCTGCAGCTTAGGTCTAAGTACCATGCACGTGTTCATGTTTAGCTGATGATTGAAATTATTAATTTTATTTCACAATGTTGATGACTCACTGACTGACAATCCTACTTGTTGTTCATGAACCGGGACGGTTCATAATAAGTGGGGAGGAATGTAGCGGGAGGGCCGGTTCGGCCCTCCCTCCTCGCTGATGCGAGGGGTGGTTGCGCACCACCCCTCACGTCAGCGAGGACTGGCCGGCGGCCAGCAATTCGCTGGCCGTCGGACAGCTCGCTGCCGGCCGGCTGGACGGCCGGCGGCCGGCCAAACGACCGGCCGGCCACCGGCCGGCCAGCCGCCAGCCGCCGATCGCGGCCTCAGCCGGATCGGCGGCTGAGAGGCCACGAGGGCCTCGAGGGCGAGGCCTCGTGGCCTCGTGCCCTCGTCCCCCCTCGCCCTCCTTGCAAACGAGCAAGAGAGGACGAGGGATAGGGGGAGCGAGAGTGAGGTCAAAATTACTGGCGCGAAATCGCCAGCGTGCCCCGCACGCGACGATTTCGCGCCAGGACGACAAAAATGTAAGTCGAAGTTCGTTTGCGCCAAACTTCGACATAAAATAAATGAAATAACTCGTGCGAACACACGAGTTCGAGGTAAAAACCCCCGGTTTGGGTCCCAAAACCAGGGGTTTGGTTAAAAACAGAAATGGGCCTCCGGAGACTCGAAATATTCGAGTCTCCCTGCTCCGGGTCGTTGATGACGATTGCCCCTCAGTCTTGCGAAGGGGGTAAACCCCTGACGCAGACTGAGAACGCCATTCTGCGAACTCCGACGACGACTTCAGAGCAGGAGCTGGAGACTCAGCCCGTTACATCAGGCCCGTTCGTCAAAATGCCCTCAGTCCATCGGCGTAAAAATGCTGAGGTCAATGCATGGTGGGCCATGAATGTAATAACGGAAATGCCTACTCGCGGAGTTAAGGGACTCAAGTACGTCAGAGACGTATCACTCCCCCCACCACCTCCCCCTTTTAGCCACGACACCCGGGCGCACTAGCAGATGGAGGCCGGTGGTGGCGAAAATACCCGTCGATGAGATGATCAACGTCTCGAAGATTGTCTTAGGGCTCCCACATGTTGTGTGCGGCATCGTAATTATGCCAAGTGTACAGGAGATGGGGTTGCTACATCTGTACTAGGGAAGTTCGTACAAGGGTCCTGGTAGTGCTTCAACTTGTTGATGTGGAAGCCTGGATTAATCTCCATCGCTCGATCTCAGACTATCTCAACCATCAGGGTTTGAGCTTTGCAAAGCCTAGTCCTCAGTGTTTGATGTCCTCGTACAGCTGAGGAGGACGTGATTGCCAGAGCTCAACATGTCACTGTTGTGATGTCGGTCAACTATCCCCTTCATGGCTGCTTGAGTATTTGCGATGGTTTCTCGTGTTTCCTTGCAAATGCTTACGAAGTCCCTGCGGTAGATGTCAATCGCGGATATATTACTCTGACTTGGTAATCGAGCAAGTGTGGCGAGGAGTTTTTTGTACACCACTTTGAAAGGAATTACTCTCGTTGCGGTGGAAGTTGCAGAGTTGTATGCGAGTTCGACCGTTGGTAGTTTAGCCGCCTAATCGGGGCCGTGAGGCTCGCATAAAGTGAGGAGTTGTTTGAGCATCTGATTGGACCGCTTAGTTCGCCCGTCCATCTCTGGATGGAACGTAGTTCATAATTGGATCCGAGTGCCATAACGCGTCATTAGTTCACGCCGAAAGCGACTAGTGAAGCGACAGTCTCTGTCGCTCATGGCACGCCGTGCAATTCCACGGGCTGGTTTAGAAATAACCATGACGTTCCTTCTGCGGTGACGGTGGTCTTTGTCGGAATGAAGTTCGGCCTTTTTTTTTTTCAAAAATCCACCATTACAAAGATGGCATCATATCCCTTGGGATTGGCGAGTAGCCCCATCACAAAATCCATGTTGATGTCCGTCCACGGTTCCATCGAAACAGGCAGTGGTAGACCGGGTGGCCTCGTGCGTCGAGCCTTTTTGCTAAATGGTGTCACACGATTTGCAAAAAGGGCCAAATAGCTCGCGTACCCATGAAATGCAAAGTGTGACTTTCATCCACGCAGCATCAGTAAAAACAAACTCAAAAGCCGAGTTGGAAATCATGCTTTCTCGCAGCATGCGTCGACGGGCGAGCAAGAAAAAAACCGCATGGGGTCATTTCTCCCTCGAGATTGAGCGAAAACACACTTCTTTAATTTTTTACATTTTTTATACACGCAAACCTATTCTTTTAACGTACAAACCTTACTTCGAATATCATTCAGGGTTTTCGGGTTTTAGTTCTGCGCGGGCTCTTGCTGGGTCCAGTGGTAGCGGGGTATAGTAGGTTCCCTTGCATTGCATGGGGAGTCTCGAACTCCTCTCAAACTCTAAAATGAACCTCCCCTCGCTAGTATCACAAACCTTTCAACGAAGGGGTTTGTGATACTAGCGGGGAGCATAGCATGCCATGCGTCGTCAACGCATGGCATGTGGTGTTGCCATGCATTTTGCCTGTTTTCTTTGTTACTAGCGTGGCGATAGCGGCGGCCGATGGGTAGTTAGGTTGTTTTCCACCAGACGACGGGCCAATAAGTTATATATTTCTACTATTCGGGTATATGTGACTTGTACCCATGCAAAAATTTGTCACGTCGGTCTACATCTTGTCCCACCAATAGTACTTTGCCAGCTTCTTAAGCGTCCTGTCCGTGTCAAAGTGTCCACCTGGACTGGTGTTGTGGCATTCCTCCAGTAGCATGCTTTGTAGCTATTTGTTCTATGGAACGACTTGGCGAGTGCATCGCCGTTGCCAGTAGGGGTCGTAGAACCCAAACTGGGCTTTTTCGTACCTATCGACCTCCTTGTAACCCTTCGCAAACAGCCTCGCGAGGTACTTGTTTCATTTGACGAGCAACAAGCTGTTCTCGGTCATTAAATCTGGTCACCAATTAGAGAATCCGTCTAATTCGTTTTTCCTGAACGTTACTTGATGTCGTAGTCGAAGTGGGGCTTGAGGAACTCCATCCATCGAGTTTGTCGACGGTTGAGATTTGGTTGTATTCAGATATTTGAGCGCATGATGGTTGGTGCAAACGATGCACTGTCGACATTCCAAGCAACACTGTCATGTCTTGAACGCGTGCACTACTGCGAGCATATGTTCTCGTGCACCGCGTACTTGACTTCTCGTCAGTGTAGTTTTTGTGACATGTAAGCGACTGGTTGTTCTCCATTGCCATTATTTTGGAGGAGAACGGCTTTGATGGCTCGATCGGACATGTCAGTGGCCATGATTTCTTCCAACGTTGGATCTACCAGTTGTAAGGCTGGCGCCGAGGTTACAACTTTTCTCAAAGAGTTTCACACTTCTTTTTTATATCCCCCAAAATCCACTCGGTGGTTTTCCTGGTGAGATCAGAGAGAGGGACTTGCAACTGCACGTATTCCTTTACAAACCAACGGTAATAATTACATAATACTTGGACGTCCCAAACATTTGTGGGCGTCGGCCAATCAGCGACCACCCCCACTTGTTTCATATCCATGGTCATGTTGTGATTTGTGACGTTGCATCTTATCATGGTATCATGATATCTGTCGTAGATGATCTGTGTCGCGTCTCTCGCACCTCCTCCCCTTGCTCCCCTTCCTCCTCCGTTCGGGTTTTTGTCACTGGTGTTCTGTCTCCGGAACACCAGCGGTTGCTTCATCGCCGTCTGTGTCACGTGGACTCCAATACTGTGTCGAAGCTCATTCGGACACAGCCAGCTCTCAGTCTTGACGCGGCTTCTTTCGAGAAGCCACCCAAGACCGACTGTCTCTTTTGCACTCAGGGGAAGATGCACCGATGCACCTACCCTGACTCTCGTTCCCGAGCGCTTCGGCCTCTCGAGTTAGTTCACTCGGACCTCCTCGGTCCTCTTCCGGTCGAGTCCCTATCTCATCGGGGCCGGTATGTTCTGACTCTGACTGATGACTTCACCCGGATGTGGTGGGTCTACAGCTTGCGTCAGAAGAGCAACGCCGCCCTTGCGGTTCGACTCTGGCTAGTGATGGCTGAGCGTCAGTCACGTCACACGCTGCATACTTTCCGCTCGGATCGCGGCGGTGAGTTCCTTGGCGAGATGGACGGATTCTTTGCCGAGCACGGGATTTTTCACTAGGTCTCCGCTCCTGCTACCCCTCAGCAGAACGGTGTTTCCGAGCGTTGGAACCGCACCATGGAGGATGCGGTTCGCGCTATGCGGTCTGAGTGCGGTCTCCCTGAG
>SZWC01000154.1:150976-187155 GCA_023375785.1 Penium margaritaceum | reverse complement strand
GGATGCGGTGGGTCTACAGCCTGCGTCAGAAGAGCGACGCCGCCCTTGCGGTTCGACTCTGGCTAGTGATGGCTGAGCGTCAGTCACGTCACACGCTGCATACTTTCCGCTCGGATCGCGGCGGTGAGTTCCTTGGCGAGATGGACGGATTCTTTGCCGAGCACGGGATTTTTCACTAGGTCTCCGCTCCTGCTACCCCTCAGCAGAACGGTGTTTCCGAGCGTTGGAACCGCACCATGGAGGATGCGGTTCGCGCTATGCGGTCTGAGTGCGGTCTCCCTGAGTCCTTCGTTTTTTAGGGTTTCACCTACATGACTTGGGTCTGGAACCGCCTCCCGCACGGTCCGCTTCCGGACCATATTACACCGTATGAGCTCTGGTTTGGACACCGTGCTGACCTTTGTCTCGCTCGCGTCTGAGGTTCCCTGGCCTCCGTGTGGTACACCGAGGACCAGCAGGGGTCCAAGGTCTCACCTCGGGGCCGCTTGTGTGCCTTCGTAGGTATTCCCCCGCGGTCAAAGGCTTGGCGCTTCTGGGACCCTACTCGTCGTCGCGTCATTGAGTCCTGCGACGCTCTGTTTTTCGAGTCTCTCACCTACTGTGACCTGACTTCGATCATGGCACTCTCCGCCACACATGTTCCTACCTGTGAGGGTTCTCGGCGGATGGGGGAGACTTCTACGCCAGCGAGCACCTCTCATCAGGCTGATGTGTCCGTTTGAGCCCCCTTCACCTCTCGGTCTCCGGCCCTTGATGACCCGGCGATCATCGCTGTCGGTCCAGAGACCTTGCCCGTACAGCCTGTTTCACACCCCACAGGTATCCCTGCTTCAGCTCCCGCGCCTACTTCTGCGCCAGTACCTGCGTCAGCCGGCACTCCTGTTTTTGTGTCTGGTCCAGTCTCGCCTACTCCCGTACCTGCGTCTGCTGGCACTCCTGCCTCTGTGTCAGGTCCAGTCTTGGCTGCTCCTGCTGTCACATCCAGTCCCGTGTCCCCCACACACGCGTCTCCTCACACGACATCACCGTCTGCCTTGCCTCAGCCCCCACCAGCTGTGGTCGTGCCTGTCCCTGAGCCTGAGGTGCGCCCCTCGAGCTCAGGTTACTCCCGTGAGCCTGGTGGCCGTCTTCGACCACTGGATTCCGGAGCTCAGCGAGCGTCGGGCCCCGCACCCAGGCGCCCCTCTCGCAGCATCGTGAGTGGTGACCCCGGCACAAAGGCCCTAGGCCTGAGTGTCTGCACTGAGCTCACAGAGGTACATCCAGCGTGCCCCGTAGGGCACGATCTCGTCACTCGTGAGCTCCATATCGCTTGTGATGCAGCAGCTGATCTTGTGGTCGTCAGGCCTAGCACCGAGGCGTGTGTCCTTGCCACGCAGAGCTCTCCCTCTGTGGCGCCCGACCCGGGCACCTTGAGGGAAGCTCTCTCATCACAGGATGCTGACGCTTGGCAAGCTGCCTACGAGGATGAGCTTCGCGCTATCCGAGAGCATAGAGTCTACGAGCTTGTCGAACTTCCACCTGGGAGGAAGGCTATTGAGGTCAAGTGGGTCTTTCGCAAGAAAATGAAGCCAGATGGCTCACTGGAACGCTACAAGGCCCGCTTGGTCGTCAAGGGGTACTCTCAGATTGAGGGCGTCGATTACATTGACACTTTTGCCCCTGTTGGCCGCATGACCTCAGCTCGAGCTCTGTTCGGTGTAGTGGCTCAGCATGACTGGGAATTGTATCAGATGGATGTGAACATGCGTTCCTCCATGGCTCTCTGGATGAGGAGATTTACGTGGCTCAGCCACCAGGCTTTGAGGACGGTGACAAGGTATGGCGCTTGCGCAAGTCCTTGTACGGCCTCAAGCAGTCTCCACAGTGTTGGAACCGGGAGATCACCGGTACTTTGACTCGTGCGGGATATGTACAGAGCGAGGCAGATCCCTCTCTCTTCATCCTACCGACACCCGAGCGGTTCACCACCATCGTGGTCTATGTCGATGACCTTCTGATCGTGTCTTTGTCCCTGGAGGCCGTGAAGGAGGCCAAGGCTATCCTTCAAACTTCCTACAGGATGAAGGACCTCGGTCCTGCATCGGTGTTTCTTGGTATGGAGATCGTGCGAGATCGCAGGCGTCGGACACTGTTTCTGCATCAGGCCCGATATGCACGGGTCGTGGGGGAGCGTTTCAGCGATCTCCTTGGTGTAGTGCCCACCGCTTCCACACCTCTTACACCCGATGGGCAGGATGCCCTGAAGGTGGATGATCCCACACAGCTGGGGGAGACAATGGACGTGACCTTGTACCTCCGTCTCATCGGATCTCTGATGTACCTGGCCACTACCACACGTCCTGACATCGCTTTCGCTATCAACCTCCTCGCTCAGTTCTTGCAGGCTCCTCGTGCCAGAGCCCTTCAGGCGGCTGTGCGAGTGGTACGGTACGTGGTCTCCACGCTGTACCTCGGACTCTGCTTTCGTCGGCAGTGTTCGGTGGTCCTTGACAACTACACTGACAGCGACTGGGCTTGGAGCCCAGATGGACGCAGCCGTACTGGCTACGTATTCCTGCTCAGTGATACCGCTCTGTCTTGGCGTAGTGGGAAGCAGGGCTGCATCGCACGTAGCTCGTCGGAGGTAGAGTACGTTGCTTTGGACGCAGGGGCTGCTGAGGAGGCATGGCTGTAGTGCCTGTTTCTTTAGCTTGGTCAGTCAGTACCCGCCATTGTGCTTCGTTGCGACAACCAGAGTACTCTTGCCATTGCGGAGAACTCCGGTGTCTTTCACCGCTCGCACGAAGCACATTGCGGTTGAGCATCACTTTGTGTGTGATCTGGTGGAGCGACACGTGATCTCCGTCATGTGGGTTGACACTGACATGCAGCGTGCTGATTTCTTGACGAAGGCACTAGCTCGCGGAAAGTTCTTGGTGGCCATTCGTTCTGTTGGGCTTCGCCCCATGCCTGGGGGTGGTTGAATGTGGGATGTGTGTCTGTGTCTCATCCGTTTCACACTCACTATTGTACTTGTCCCAGTGCTGCACGTGTATGGACATGCGTGCCATCGGGTCATGGGGGAGTGTTGTGATTTGTGACGTTCTTGTACAGTCTACTGTGACCACTCGGCCGTGTCCATACTCGTGCAGATCCCTGAGGCGGGCCCTGGTGACATCGGAGGGACGACGGGCGGCAGAATACCAGCTTGGAGCTGGCCGACTACCGGTCCAGAGCCCCGGACACTGCCGGGACTCCCTGTTGTTTTTCTGCAGCCTGCAGGAGTCTTTTCTGTGGACTGGCCATGAGCCCGATTTGCATGTTTTTGCATTACGTGTCCACCGTCTGATGATGGATGCATGCATGTGACCAGTCATAGATTCCGTCTTGTGATCCTGCACGTCTAGGTTCAGGCGGCGTAGCATTCTGATATGTGTGCGCAGAGTTATGGCCAAAACAGTGGTTTTGGGCCGGTTTTAGGACAGCTCTTGGACCGCCGCGTGCGACACCCACTGTGTGCCGCGGCAGGTATTTAGGCCATGGACCTGTCATTTGTTATCTCTCTCTGCAAATGCTATTGAAGCATTCAGACACTTTGCCTTGTGTCCCCTAGCCAAACTCTTGCCGTTGCGTGCACGACTTGTGACTGTTGTCACCGTCTGATTAGGCACTGACGCCTGGTCAACGGGAGTGTTGCTAGGAAGCTTCCTCGCATCTTATCAGGTCATTCGTCCACCCCCAATAATGTGGCCCAAAAGATTGATCAAATGGTGACCAAAGTCGCACTTTGAGAGTTTTATGAAAATCTCCTCTCTCTAAAACCTCAGATGTTTTTGGAGACGTCCACTGTGCTCCTCCGGGATGCGGTTGTACACCACGATTTCATCGAGATGCACAACGGCAAAATCATCGACGTACGGGCGAAAGATGTTATTAATCGCAGCCATAAATATTACGGGGACAATTGCAAGTCCAAAAAACAGGAGTGTGAACACGAAGTTCTTGTATCAGGTAAGAAATGTCGTCTTCTTGGCATCCTTATCAGATACACGGATCTGATGACATTCGTTACGTCGGTTGATTTTGCTGAAAAATTGGGCCTTGTGGAGTTGGTAAAAAAGTTCATCTGATCGCGAAAGGGGAGAGCGGTTCTTCATGGTGACGTCGTTCAACACACGGTTGTCCACAGACTTCCACATTTCTTTGGTTTCATTTTTCACAAAAAGTACAAATGCCGCATCAGATGACATGGAGGGTCTGATGAATCCCTAACCAAGCATCTCGTCCACCCATGTCTTGTGTTTGGTCATCTTGTGATCGCTCATCCGATAGGTCCCCTTCACCGTCGGTCTCCTACATGGCTTCTGGTCTATCTGATGATTGATATTCCATTATGGGGGTAACCTTCTGGGAAGTTTGTCGAGAAAAAGCCCTTCGAACTCCTTATTCAGCTCTGCAAACTCCTTCTATATGGCTGCAAACTTCTCAGGTGTCGAGGCTGTTGGTGTCGCCTCGGTAGTTGTGATTTCTTCCGCTTTCCCCGATACCACATGTAGTAGCCCTGCTTGAGCTCCGTGTTTTAGGTGTCGCTTGGTCACGTCTAGCGTTATTGGTTGGCGTTTTGTCATTGCCGCAACTTCCTATGCTACTTCTGCTGTTGCATCGTGCGTCGCTTGACGAGGGACATGTGTCCCTTTCTACCGTTAATGCTGATGTAAACAAATCCGTTGCTCTTGTCAACCTATGGATTGTGCCTGGTTATGTCATGGGACCGGTCCTAGTCAAGTTCTTAGGTGGAGACCATTATGTCCTTTGTCTCACTAACGACTACTCTTGCTTCCGTTGGATTTTCCCCCTCTGTCTAAAGAGTGATATTGGTCCCATGATCGAGTCCTAACTTGTCCAGGCAAAACGTGCCGGTCAGCGTAAGTTGCATGTATTTAGATCGTGGTGGTGAGTTCATCGGACCCAACCTCCGCTTCCTTATATCGGTTGGTATTTGGTTTGAGTCTTCCGCCCTATACACCCCTCAACATAATGGCATTTCAAAATGGTGGAATCGCACTCTTGCGAACGGGGTTTGCACCTGGCTGGTCGAGTCTCATTTGTCTGATGGTTTTGCTTATGAGGCCATGAAGTACGTGACTTGGGTGTGGAACTGGGTCCTCATGGGCCGCTTCTAGACCACGGTACTCTTTACGAACGCTGGTACGATTGTCACACTGACTTGCACCTTATGCGGGTTTGGGATAGCATTGCTAGTGTCTGGCTCCCTGAGGATCAGTATAATGGGAAGCTCTCTGTGCCCATTCCTTGGTGTCTACCCATAGTCCAAGATATGGCATTTATGGGATCCTTGCATCGTTGCATCATTGAGTCACGTGAGGCTCTCTTCTTCAAGATGAAATTCAGTCGCAACATTGTCCACCGCGTCCCCTCTCTTGGCCCGAGTTTGCGTGCTGTGGACAGTTCTCATATTGGATGACCCTCGATCGGCTCTCCAAACTCCCCTGTGCCTCCTATCTTGCCTGCACCCTTTCCACCATCTTTCGTAGTCTCCACATCTGTGTCGCGTCCTGCACCATTGCCTATGTCACTACCTACATCATCGACACCTTCCTCCATGCCTGCATCTACATCCGCCTCTTCATTCTCATCTCGCAAGTTTTGTTACCCATGTCATCACCCAATGCCATGTCCTCGTCATCGTCGACATCATCTCCTATATTGTCCCCTATGTCGTCTCTCGTGCCATCTTGCGCCTCTCCACCTCACCATGATCCCCTACAAGTTCCTTCCGCAACGGACCCGGTAGCTCCTCCCCTCTCATCTGTTCCTACCCCATACAATCGGGCTAGAGGTGGCCGCCTGCATCCCTTGTAGTATTTCTCTTGCTCTGTCCCATCTGCCAGCCCGTCTGTGTCTGCTCGTACTTCTGGCCTGACCTTGGCCCCTTCCACTGACCAGCCTACTCTTGCCACCTACCTGGATGCGCTTGGTTTGGTAGCGGTTGTCATCGAGCCCAACTTTGCATTCGGTTATTCCATGATCGCACATGATTTCTGTCACACTTTTGGAGTCGCTTGGTGTAATCCTGCCGTGTCTCACACCTATGCCGCCACCGCATTCACTTCTCATGGCGACGCAAGTCTCCCGCCTGATCCGCACACAGTCTACCAGGCCCGCTCCGCACTAGATGCGGCTTTCTGTGAGCAGGCTATGTGTGAGGAGGTTGATGCAATCACAAAGCATATCATTTATGTCTTGGTGGACCTCCCACCAGGTTGAAATACCATTACAACACATTTGGTGTTCTGGCGCAAGCGTAGGCCCAATGACATGGTTGAGCGCTATAAGGCTCACCTCACTGCCAAGGAACTTTCCCAAGTGCCTGGCGTCAACTGCTATGCCACTTTTTTTCCTTATGGGGAAGTTCACCACTTCCAAGGCACTATTGAGCCACTTGGCCCAGCATGACTAGGAACTGCACCAAACGGACTTCAAGCGCGCATTATTGCATGGACATCTCGATGAGGAGATCCACCTCACTCACCCGCCTGGCTTTGATGATGGTATTGGCCATGTTTAGAGCCTTTGGAAGGCATTACACGGGTTAAAGTTATATCTATGCTCCTAGAACTTTGATATTGTTTGCACTCTTGAGTGCGGTGGCGACCTTTGTAGTCTAGTTGACCCTCCTCTCTTCGTCAGTGACCCTACGGCGCCGTTTGTTGCCGTCTTGGTCTAATTGGATGGTATCCTTATCGCCTCACCGGATCCATAGGTTATCCAGGTTTTGAAGGACCTCCTCTAGTTTGCGTAATATGATGAAGGATCTTGTCCCTGCTTGCGTCTCTTTGGGCATGGAGATTAAGCGCAACGGTCAGCGTCGCATGCTCACTGTGTCACGCCGGGTATGTTCGTACTCTAGGAGAGCAATTTTCTGACCTCTACATTGTTGTTCCCCATGCGTATATTCATATGAAGCCTACCAGGCAGTGAGTTCTAAAGAACTCTGACCCTGTGCGGTTGGGGGAGCTGGTAGACGTTACGACCTACCTTCGGGTCATCGGATCTCTGATGTTTCTTGGTTCTACCACACGTGTTGATGCTGCATTTGCTATCACATTCTTGTCACAGTTCTCCCAGTGCCCACGTCGCCTCTATCTCAAGGCGGCCTTGTGTGTCTTTTACTATGTTTCGTCCACACCCCATCTCGAATTGTGCTTTTGCGTCTAGCCCTCTGAAGTCGTTGATGGATGTACCGACAATGATTGGGCAAAGGAGAGTGACGCACGTCGCATGGTTATATCTTCCTCATCAGCGGCATTATAGTTTCTTAGAAGAGAGGAAAGCAATGGTGTGTCACGTGCATCTCAACTGAGGTTGAGTATGTCGATCTGGGTGTGGATGTTCGCGAGAGCACTTGGTTTTGTCGTCTCATGCAGTAGTTGCACCAGCCCATCTGCTACATCACTCTTAGCTGCAAAAATGGAAGCACTCGGTGCATTACTGAGCACGATGGCATACATCTAACTTGCACAAAGGACATAAATATCAGATATCACTTTGATAATGAACACATTTCATGTGGGGATGTGTGCCTCATTGGAGTTGACATCAGGCAGCTGTGCTGACTTCCTCAACAAGACACTTTGAACTGGGAAGTTCAAGGTTGCTGTGCATGCTATTAGTCTCCAGTCCCTCCGTGCCAATTCTGGTTGACGTGTCTTCGTCTCATTCCATTCGATCACCCTAGTAGTGCCTTCGTGTCCTCCATTCTTGCATTGCTTGTGGCTCATTTTTGCATGTCTGTGCCCCGTGCACGACTATTGCGTATGGTGTCTACGGACCATGGGGAGGTTTTGTCATGTTAGTCTGAATGACCTCTGGACTTGACGCCACTCACTTGCAGGCAGGCTATAGTGGTCAACGGCTACTTTGGCGGTTGCAACATCATCTTGCACATCCTCATATGCACACAGGAATTTTATTTGTGGCCAGCTCTCGAGGACCACTTTCTTGGCAACATCACTTCTGATCTTTGTCAACTTAGTTCTGCATAGCTTGTTTTTCTGCTTCCACGGCGTCTTTCAGTTTGTCATTCGGCCACCCAAGTGACCCTTACTGCTGCCAGGATCTGTCCACTCGCTGCTTGGTAGCTGGTAGATATATTATTGGATTTCCCATAGGCCAGCTGTTGTGCAGTTTGCACGTACGCTAGCCTGACCAAGGATGGAGGGGATATCCCTCTCTCTCGTTCATTGGTTTAACCAATTCTTGCGCTTCTAAGTGTTTCATTGTCGTCTCTTAACCTTTTCGAGTACCATCTGTCACGTTCTGTTCTATGCAACGAACCCTCTCACTTAGACCATTGCTTCGGAGTATATCCATTCCCTCAGTGAGGAATACACCACCTGTTAAACATGAAACAAAAAGAGCTAGCTCTCCCCAGGCACTGGAACAGGCCATCAAGTACCCGTGTCTCAGCTATCGAGAAAATACAAAATATACACAAAACACGTCCACACACTTTGGCGGTATGTTAGACGCACTTGCAATCCAAAGCTAGGGAAGTTCGGCCTTTTGAGATGCCTGAACATGTCACCAGACGCCAGGGTCTTGGCCATATGCAAAGTACACATGACAGACCAAAAGTCTGTAAAGGATCGATCAAGGCATAATTGGTTATCTGCTCCCCGTTTTGTGGATTAAAAGAGGGATGCCCCAAGTTTAAGGTTTAAGTGATGAACGCCCCCGGTTTCAACCTTCAATGGCAGGATGCTACTAGTTTACAAAGCTATTGAAAGATTGTTTCCATTCTTGAATGGTCGATTTGATAAATTTTCACATGACGATGCTGGCAAAAAAAGGTTCTTTTATATGACCGTTCTTAATAAGAGTTCGTCCACGAGTAAATAATGGGGTCATATACCACATATTTTTCAATATTTCCCAACGTTTTACTCAAGTGTTGGCACTCACTTAATAATCTACAAAGTTGTGGCATCCCATGACTACGTTTTAAAAGTGAGGGCATGATCCATCAAACTACGAACATGTGGCATCTTTGTGAATTATGTTGAAAACTGTGGGCATTTCACCATTCCCTTGATCAATAAGTACTAGGTATCGTGAGGTACCGGTACAAAGCAATGTACACCCGGGCCTTGACCACAAAGAATATGCACGTTTCAAGTATGGTATCATCACCACGCAGTCTCCCAAGGCAATGTCACAAACCATTGAGTCTTGTAGATGATTGCATCTAGTTCGTTGACGCGAGGGAGGGGAGAACAAGAGACATGCAGCTAGGCACAGAACACCATGGACGTTTTAGCAAAGAGATCACAAGAACCTCAATCACACGAGAAAGAGTTTTAGGTGCAGCAAGGAACCGGCGGGGTGACGAGCTCGAGTACAGCGAGCCCATCCTCGCTCGCACCCACACCTAGCAAGGCCCGTACCTGGACCTGCTGCACGAATTAACATGTATTCAGGCAATCGGTTCCAGTCCAGGAGAACAACCCGACAACCAGTAGCACTAGGAATCCTAGTGTCAACGATAATTCAAGATGTGAGAGCCTGTGCTGGGAGTAACTCTGATGTGAGATCCTGTGAGTGTGGATGGATTGTATCCTTTTGCAAATCCACGAGCCATCACCATGGACGCTGAAGCGCCAGCGCCAGTGTCACTCCAGCATCAATCACCTGCATCAGTGCGATGAGTGGGCAGCGAGGCCAGAGGACATAATGTGTCTATGGCACATGAATCAACAATCACAAATGCGCTCACACACAAAATGATGATCAACATTAATGTTGTAATGGCTGTGTCTCCAGCTCCTGTACTTGGGTCGTCGTCGGGATTCACAGAATGGCGTCCAGAGCTTGCTCGAGGGGTTTTCCACTCCGCATCATTCTTGGGGACAATCGTCATCAATGCCTCATGCAAGGAGACTTGGATAATATAAGTATCTGGAGGCCCATTTCTGTTTGTACCTCAACCCCTCATTTTAGGTCTCAAACAAGGGGGATATTCCTTCAAACTCGTGATTTTGCACAATTTTTCGTAAAAAAAACTTAAACTTCATACCAAATGAAATCGAGTTTCATTGTTGACGCGACGACATGAAATCGTTGTGTGCGAGGCACGTCGGACGATTTCCCGCCGGCGCTTGTATTCCTCTCGCGCTTCACTCCCTCACTCTCCCTCGCCTCGCTCACTTGAGGAGGCGGGGAGGAGGGAGCAAGGATGAGGGCTTGAGGCTACAGGCCTCGGCCCTCAAGGCCTTGCGACCTCCTGGACGCCAATCGAGCCACCAGCTCGATCGGCGGGTCACTTGACCGGACGCTGGCCACCCAGCTGGCCGGCCACCGTTCGGCCGGTAGCAAGCGGGTGGCTGGCCACTGGCCAACCCTCGCAATAGAGAGGGG
Source organism: Penium margaritaceum (assembly GCA_023375785.1). Lineage (NCBI taxonomy): Eukaryota > Viridiplantae > Streptophyta > Zygnematophyceae > Desmidiales > Peniaceae > Penium > Penium margaritaceum. The sequence goes on along the minus strand of SZWC01000154.1, from coordinate 176,736 downwards.
TGGCTCACGACCAACCCTTCACTATTACGAGGTACGAGGGCCGAACCGACCCTCGTGCTACATTCGTCCCCACTTATTATTAACCGTCCCGGTTCATGAACAACAAGTACCAGAAAGTGAGAGTGCCAGAAAGTGAGTCATCAACATTGTGAAAGAAAATTAATAATTTGAATCACCAACTGAACATGAATACGTGAATGGCACTCAGACCTAAGCTACAACTTGTCGATCAGCACGGCTAGCAGCCTTGTCCCTTTAGGCTGGAGCGTCCGCGCTACAACCATGTTGGACGTCCCCAACATCCTATGGTCACAGTCTATGAATGCAGTCCTACGAGGACGTTGTTCACGTTTTTCGCATTTAGGTGGTGTCCCTAGCCAAGCGTCGATCTGTACGAGCTGCCAGCTTGCTCTAGTACTTGTTGGCTACCCTTGTGGACAACTGAGATTTAGGCTCCCACGATTTTTTTTCAGGCCCAAAACCAGTCCAATGAACGAGGTATTCCTTAACAACCAGCGACCGAGGTGTGCGCTCCTGGTATTAGAGTAGACAAAGAACCTTGTATTGGCCATCCAAAGTAAGGCTATCGGTGGTGGCTAAACGGTTCCCTTTGTTCTGTATGGAGCCAGCAGGCTCACATGCAACACGTCATGTATCTTCATACTCGATGGAAGAAGCAATTGGTATGTAACTGGCCCGATGCGTGCAACGATGGAAAATGAACCAATCCACTTCGGTAGAAGTTTTCGTATCCCTGGCGACTTCAACCGTAGATTCTAATTAGTGCTAAGCATCACTTTGTCACCGATGTCAAACGAGACCTCACGGCCACTTTTGTCGGCATGTGCATTTTGCCGTTGCCAGGCAGATTGAAGGTGGCCCTTTGCCTCCTATAACAAGGAATCCATGCGCTCGGCAAAGGCTTGAGCACAAGGAACATGTTCTCCTCTAATCCCACTCTTGACCAATGAATAGGACACCACTAGATGCCGACCACTATTCAACACAAACGGTGTGAACTCTGTAGACTCGTTCACAAAGTTATTTACCGCAAACTCTGCCGGTGCTAAGAATTTGTCTCTTCATTCATGACAAGATCCACGTATATACAGAGCATCTGCTCTAGAGTGTGATTCATGCGCTCTGTCTGTCCATCAGTTTGAAACGTTGTCGACATTTGCAAATCACTACCGAAGTACTTGTGCATCTTTTGTCGAAACTTGCGAGCAAATTTTCTATCTCGATCAGAAATAATATGCAACGGCAAGCCGTGGTACTTTACGACACCCTCAAGGAAGAGACAAGCTGTCTCTTATGCGTTCAAATTAGTGGTTGTAGTAATGAAGTATGTCATCTTCGTCAGAAGATCCACAACCACTAGCATTGCATTCTGGCTACGGGTCGTGTCTGGAAGACCAGTTATGAAGTCCATGTTGACACACTCCCATGGAATCCCAGGAATGGAAAGCGCTTGCTGGAGTCCAGTAAGAATTTCCCTACTAGCCTTATTCCAAAGATATGGGTTGCATGTCATGCAATAATTGCAGACATCAACACTCCATCCTGGTGACCAATAGTGGTCCGAGAGTGTCTGTCTGGTCTTTCGAGGTCACAAATGACCTACGACCGACGGTTCGTGGAACTGGGAGATAATCTATGCTGAGGTCTCCTGACTCAGGCACAACACTTGTTCTCTGTGCCAAAATATTCCCGCGGCCTCCACCAATTTGTACTTGTCTAGATTCCTAGAGTCTTGAAACCAAGAATCCACACAGTATCCCATGCAGATCCTGTCTACAAAACCGTTGTAGTGGATAATCTCTTGAGGTGGTTGGCGTAGAGGTACAGGGGGATCTGGTGTTTGCATTTTTGCTATCGCAATGGTCATAAAATGCCCACCGACCTCGGTGGTTACATTAATTTCCACAAGCTGTTGGCTTAGTGGATCGGCCACGTTGATGCGTCCTAGCTGATATTCCCACGTGAACAAGAATCAGCTCAGGTATTCGCTCCAACACGCCTGTCGTCTTGACAGGTTCGGTTGCGTTTGGAAAAACACCAATGGGCTTTGTTCGGTCACGACTGTCACACCCCCTTCAGTGCCCTTGAGGTAGCAACTCCACATCTTGAAAGTGTGTACCACTATAAGAAGCTCTTGATCCCCAGGTGCATACCACGTGTTGATAGGGATGAGCTTTCTGCTCTCATACGCAACTGGGTGACCGTTCTTCATGAGGACTACTCCAATTCTTATTACCAATGTATGAGATTGTACCTCCCACGGTTGCGATGGATCGGGAAGATGTAAGATGGGTGTTGTGGATATTAGCTCTTTGACTTTGAGAAAGGCAATCTCACAGCAAGAAGTCCATTCCCAATGCTTGTCGTTTTGCGTGAGCCTGGTTAGCGGCGCTACCAGGGCAAAATACCTTTATGCAAACCATCTGAAATAGTTTCCAAGGCCAAGGAAAGACCAAATCTGCCCAATATCTTCTGAGCGTGGCTAGTCCACGACGCCTTGGACCTTTTGTGGGTCGACACAGATACCTTCCTTACCGACTATGTGTCTAAGGTATTTGAGCTTATCTTGTGCAAAGTTGTACTTGCTCACTTTTGAAAAGAATTTTTGTTCCCAAAGGATGGCGAGCAACTCACGCAAATGTTCTATGCGCTCTTCCATGGATTTAGAGAATAACAGAGTGTCATCCAGGTAAACCAACAAACTGGCCGAGTTGCTTGACGAACATTTGGTTAATTTCTCCTTGGATTATTGCCGGGGCGATCGTTAGCCCAAAGCATAAAACTCGGAACTGATGTTATCCCATGTGAATTCGAAATGCAGTTTTGTGGACATCATCTTTTGTAATGCGGATTTGATGGTACCCTTGAGACAAACCAAAGGACGAAAAGACTTTTGCCCCCTTGGAGTTGGTTCAACAAGTCCTCGATCCGCGGTAAGGGGAATCAATTTTTCATTGTCTTCTTGTTCAACGCTCGGTAGTCCATGCACATGCATAAACCACTGTCCTTTTTGTTCACATAAAGGATCGGCACACTGTTTGGCGAGCTACTTTGCTCGATCCATCCCTTTGCAACGTACTCTTTGATTTGGCATTTGGCCTCTCACCTCTCTACTGGAATAATGTGGTACATTGGTCTGAACGAAGGAGTCGCCTACGGTTGCAGCAAAATCGTATGGCCCATGTGTCGTTCTAGTGGAAGCCCAACAGGTTGGTATTGGAATACATCCGAGAACTCCGCCAATAGAGTTTTTATCTCTTGTGGTGTGACTTCCTTCATGTCATCCTCCACTTTTTGTAGCTGAGCTAAGAAATATTAACACCCTTGTCAAATTCGTCTCCTGAACTGCATCGTAGACAAGTTGGCGTAGAATTTTATTCGGGTCGGTGACAATTCCGTACTTGGAATCAACATAAAGCGAGGCTTTCCCTTACAAAGGATCGGATATTTTGATTCAAAACACACGAGAGCCTTGTTTCCATGGAGCCAGGGATCGCCTAGCACCATGTCGAATGGGTCAAGAAGGTCAAGTTCCCTCAACGTGACACTCTGTGTATAACCCTGAATGTAATTGTTTTCATAACAAGTACCGATCACGGATACTAAACAGTTGTCACCAAGGACAACGCCGTCATTCGATGGCTCATACTTGAGGCCCACCTGATGGGTAAAGCCAAGGCTAAGAAGGAGTCATCCCCTCCAGTGTTAGCCAGTACCTTCACGAGAGCACCAGCTAGACGTTCTTTGATTTGTATCATCATGTTACCTCCACTTCCGAGTGAACAGGCTCAACGATGGCAGGTCGATTTTGTGATATACACAGAATCTATACAGCAGACGTCGTAGCTCCCATAATTTACCCACTTGAGTCCACATCTTATGGGCAAGTGTGAATTTGGCTAGCACCTTCCAGTCTTTAAATTTGACTGGGTCAAAATTGTTGACCAAAGGTACAGCGAACGTAATTGAAGTCATCGCTTTAAGGGCGTTTGCTTCCATCACTGCATCACACAACTCTTGCACATTGGTCATTGTTGTCACCACTGAGTATGTATAATCACGCATCTCATCCGGAGATGGAAGACTTAGTGGACAATGCTGGTCAGCAAGTGTAAAATGATGCTCAAGAAGAGGAGAGAAAACAATAGAGAAAATTGAACTGACCAAAACTCAAATTGCTTAACATCCTCATATGAAAACACAAACCCACACCCGTGATCAAGAATTGTCCCTGAGTGGTCTCCACAAATGTCACTTAACGGTGGGGAAAACCCGTCCCATGACCTTGTCCGTTACCACGGTTGGGCCCATTGCCGTGACCACGGCCCAGTCCACGACCCTGTTCGTGAGCTCCTGCTGTACCATCTCCAGAGGTGCCATAGTTGTGGCCAACACCGCGACCTCTTGCCCACCACCAGCAACCTTAGGGCACTGGGCCCCAAAGTGGCCAGGCTACATGCAGTTGTGGTAGAGCACTTCACGGAAGGCTGCGTTGCATCGCTCACGTGCCGCCTTTAGCTCGTCATTGTCGCGACTGCGCTTGTTGCTGGAGACATTGTACCCACCAGCCTTCTTGGCTGGAGGGTTTGTAGGCTGCTTGCCCTTGATCCTGCCTCACTATCTGGCTGACCCACCAGCCCCTAAAACGGCCATGCACATGTCACAACCTTGCTGTGCAAACGCATTCGGTCGTGCATCAGAGTAGTGCTTCGGGCTCGCTAAATACATTTTGCTCATGTAGTCACGCAACAACCTCTAGCTTGTCCAAGCTTGGCCGGTTGCCGTCGTGGTGGTTTTGTCCTTCAGCTAATACCTAGCCAGGCGATCATGTAAGTACTCGAGCAGCATGCACTCCGGGTACTTGAAGGTCTGGGTCCCATCGCCCTTGGTGAAGCTTTTGGCTTCCTCCACGAGTGTGGTGAACTCGCTCAAGTAGGCTTCAAGCAGCTACCCAGTTGTCTGAAGTCTTTCACCTTATGGAAGTCGCATTGTGCCTCCTCAGGCTAGGTGAACTTCTTATGCATGATCGTGTAGAAGGCCTCGCACGGCATGGACTGCCATTCAAGGTGTGGTTGCTATGCGCCCACATACTGACTCCCAACTTTGTAGTTTTGCTACTCCAGAGCTCCACGTCCTACAGCTGCGCAGCTCTGCAGTACTGCACCACCAAAGCACTCTTTCCTTTGGTGTGTTACTACTTAGCAGTAGCAGCTATAGGCATATTTGCCGTTGGTACTGCCACCCTAGCTTCTCCGCCTGCGACGGAGCCGATCCCTACCTCTCTGACAGCTGTACTCGAATGTTACCGCATTGAAGAGGAGGTTGCATACTACGAGGAGCGGCGGAGTGCGAGGTGTGGTCACGCCGCTGTTGCCACAGTCCAGGGTACTACCCTCGAGAGGACTACGACCCCACAGCTGACTATGCTCGTGAAGACACAGCAGAGTACGCTGCCTACTGCCAGTCCGCCTCTGACAACTCACCGACCATACAGAGCGCACCCGCCATGGGACCGCCACCAGCGTCCTCCTCAATCCTCTGTTGTCCATTTAATGCATCGGTAGAGTCAGCGTGCCGTCCCTATTTGGGAAGTGCCAGCAGCACCAGCAACAGCCTGTAGGTCCTCTATACCTCATCATGCTGCATCTCCAACATCATTGGGTGTTGCAGTTGCCTCCTCTGGTGCCTCCGATGTTTTTTTTTGTTCTTGAAGCTGCGCTTGTCTCCAGTGCTGCTGTCTCCTCTACTTCTGCTGGCATTGCACGTGTTGCACATGTCCTGTCAACACTGTTGCTGGTAGGGTCATTGACACTTACACGACTGCTACAGTCAATCAGGGATCTCTTGCAACAGCCGCAGTCAACATTGCCACACAGGTTGCCGCCGCAGTAGACTCAGTAGTAGCAACAGCAGCTGTAGCAGCTTCTTCCCTCTCTAGTGCCGTCTTCTCCATCCATTCCTCTACAACTCATGCATTGTCTGAAGCCTCGTCATCGACATTCGGCCATCACATTTGCATATTTGTCACCACAGCTGCGGCCATCTCCACTCACACTGGAACAGCTTTGACTGGGGTTGCCTGTCTCATTGTCTCCACATCTTCTCTTGTGGCAATCATCGCAGCTGCAGCAGCAGCTACGCTTCCACTCCTACTTGCCTTGCGCCGCTAGTCCTGGCGAGCTTGGCACACTAATGCCTAGGGCCTTTGTAATAAGGTCTCTATTCTCAATGATGTGGGAACGGCGTCTGAACGGAGTCCAGACTCAACGTCCAGTGCCTGTGCCAGTGCGGACTGGCACAGGCACCGGACTCAACGGCCTATACCCACTGGGTATAGGCGAATGCATGGGAACAGGTGTGCCAATGGGGACTGGTGTTGGAACGGGAACACCCTTGCCAGTGGGGACTAACGCATGCATGGGAACAGATGTACTAGTATGGACCGAGGCAGGCACAGGTTCGGGATCGACCGTGGTGACTGAAGAAACCACCGGGCCAATGGCCATGATGGCCGGGTTGTCATCTGTTGGAGACCGGACCAGAGGTGAGGAAGCCCCGACGGACCCATCCACAGGCCTAGACTCCCATATCCACCGAGAAGCAACACAATTTGGGACGTGGTTGATGGCCAAAAACACAATGCTAGAGAGGTATTTGTACGTGAGGACCTAAAAAATGAGGACATCACGCGAATCAACAATGCGATGACAAGGGGGATCCAAAAATTGCTTGGTCTTTGACTGCGGGGACATGCCAAAGAAGGCACACATGCGACCTTGTGTTGTGACCTTGGATCCTTGCTTGTCCTTGGTGTACCAAACATTGGCAAGGAAGCTCCACATGTGTGTGGCATAGAGGTCAACTTGATGGCTAAACCATAGCTCATACTCTGTGACATGGTCTGGTAGGGGACCGTGCGGGAGGCGGTTTCATAATCACGTCATGCAGGAGAAGCTCTTGAGGGTAAAGGAATTTGGAAGAACGTACTCAGACTGCATGGTGCGAGGCGCACCCTCCATGGTGCAGTTCTAGCACTCGATACAGCATTTCTCTGATGATTAGCAGGGATAGACATCCATTGAAGGGCACCGTGTTTAGCAAAGAATGCACACATCTCACCCAAATATTTGCTTCCATGATCCGAACGGATCACGTAAAGTGTATGATGAGACTGGCACTTAGCCATGATGAGCCAACAGGGTACTGCAAGGGTGGAGTCACTCTTGTGGTGGAGGCTACAGACCCACTTCTTCATGGTGACGTCGCCTGTTACAGTGATAAGTCATTGACAGTGAACAAAGAGGGAATCGACCGGGAGAGGAGCAAGAAGGTCCGAGTGGACCAACTCCAACAGGCGCAATGCATGAGGAGTGGCTTTAGGATAAGTCTAGTGATGCACATTACCCTGAGCGCAGAAGATCCACTCAGTCTTTGACGGCTTCTTAAAGGAAGTTGCGTCAAGACCAAGGTCTGGCTATGTTCAAAATGAGCTTGGACATGTTGTCTTAGCTCACATGGCAAAGGTGGCAATGCAGCAAACACTGGTGCTCAGGGGAAAGAACACCAATGATGAACACACGCGTAACTGTGGATGAAGGGGGGAGACACATGACATAAATAATCTTCAACTAAGGCAAGGAGCATGATGGCATGAGTGTTCCAAGAAGTCACCATGGAAGAGTCAGGAGAGTGATCAACAGAAAGATTCATCCTGGTGCATGCATGAACAGAGAGCAGACTGAATTCAAGAGCAGGGACGATGAGCAAATTGAAGATGTACAGCCAGCCGCACGGACCAAAAAAATGTCGACCCCAACACCCTGGATAGGCAAGGACTAACCTGGCCCCTGCGAATGGAGCGAACAGACCCAACGGGACTGAGAACCACGGAAATTTTGCGATGATATCTCATGTGATGAGTGGCACCGGAGTCAACACTTCAGGTACCACTTGCCTCTAGACCTGTCGTCTACGCTATAAAATGGGCCACAAACAATCTGCCGTTGCTGAATTCTCGATAGAGGACTCCAAACAATGACCGACAACACAAATCTGTGACTTGTCAAGCCAAGCGGTACAAAAAGGTGCATCCTCATCATAATCTGTCAAAGCTCCCTCACAGGAATTTTCACGGGCAACAAACACAGCCGGGCAATGTGTATGTCAACCACTCGAATGTCAAAAGACACTTGCACCTCCTTGAGTGCAAAGCGCCAAAAGATGACGAAGCTCTGCGATGGTGTGATCCCGAGGGTCCTATTCTGCGCTCCTGCTCGTAGAAGTGGATGTCATTGGTGATTTCTGCTGCATGTGAGCTGTCTAGACGTAATGCGTGATTTTGGTCTGGTCAACGGGCTGATAGCACTCCGTGTAGTGGTGAGTGCCCCCGTAGTTGTAACAATGGACAGATTTTCGAATGCCACTGCTTGTTGGCTAATGCTGTAGTTTCTTGCTGCATCCCTTTTTCCCCTCCTTTCCTTATGTCGTTGTTGTAACTCCCTAATTTTGGCCCATTGGGGCAAATGGAAGGGAGGAGGAAGTGGTGAAGGCAGGGCTGGAGAACTACGACTGAAGTGTCAGAGGGTTTGCATTAACTCTCGCAACAAGTGGGCTCTCCTGATGCTTACAGGCTACCTCCTTGGTGATGTCGCCTAAAGAAAGTTATGCTAGGGGAGAAGCTGGAGAGAGTCTGAAAAACTGGAGAGTCCAACATGGTTGAAGCCGGAGAAGAGCCAAGAGTATTCTAGCACCCCAATCATGATGGTGTCCACTGTCCACAGCTGCGACCCATCACTAGTGCCAAGGAGGGTGTAGATATGCATGGCGCTCCTCCAATAGGCAGCTGCAGGCTCAACCTCTCACTGATGGAGGGTGTGGGACTCAAGAAGGCGGCCTACCCTGGAATAGGACCTTACAACAGTGAAAGACTATGTTGCTATCATAGTGGGGTGGAGGAGTCTCAAAGTCCTTTAAAGTCTGCCGCTTTGTAGGGAGAGAGACCTCAGGCTTTTGTGGAAGTGGACATTGCACAGGAAAGCTGCCATCAAGGGGGATGTATTTGAGAGAGAATCGTGCTGGCCGCCGCGAGGGGGCCTGACGGCGTGGTGGCACAGTGTGACATAGCCATATCCCAGGCACAATTGGCAAATCCGATCCTTGAGCATGTAGATTTCATCAGCGTGCGGGTCTACAGCTATCCTCTGTGTCATCTATGTCATTGAGTGTGGACAGAGGCTCCTTTCCAGCAGAGACACGTAAAGTTAAGCGCCCGACCAATGGTGTACCTACCGCGATTATGCCATGATGGGAATCGCGACATAGTCTTAGCTATGATGAGAAGCTTGCGAGTGCCTCTACAAAAGGTCATGGAGCTCTTGAAGCACACCGGTCTGTGCCTTCTGTTGCTGGTGTTGGTGCATCTCATCTTACTCTTGGCGGAGGTCATTGATTACCTGAAATCATGGGCTCATCACCCTTGGCACCGAAGATTCTGATGGGTCCCCCGGCTCCTATCCCTTTCCATTGCCTTGCACAATGTGTACTGATCAGCAGGCCTGACTGCTAAATTTGTGGAAACAAAGAACCTTTATTGTTTCTTGAGGATTTGAATCGCTAGTGAGAATTAACCTTACGACAAAAACTTGGTAATAATGACACCAGTAGTCCCTTTGTTGATTCCAGTAGGGATGTGTTGATGTCAACAAACACAATGCTGGCATCAGTAGGATCAAAACCCTTCTGGACCTCTTCTAAGATTGTTTTTATTCCTTTTTTTCTTTTTCTTGTGTGGGTTCCATGTGACTTCGCGTGAGATGAGGAGACGGGATGACCTCTTCACCCCTTCTCTCAAGAGGTACTACGACTGCTACTGCGAGCTGCTGCTACGTCTGATGCTGCACAGTAGTGTAGTTTCACAACTACAATGGCAGCAACATCTCATGTGGTTGTTGTGTGCAACTGCTGCGACGCAGGTTCCACTGCGCTGTGCAGGTGCTGCTGCTGCACTACACAGCCATGCTGCTGCATAGTCATACATCTACGCAGCCACTATTGCTGCTATTGCTGCAGCGTTGCTGCTGTCGCCACTGCTGCTGCTAGTGCTGTTTGTTGATGCTGCTACTTCACTCTTTCCGTTGTTGCTTGCTACTGCTACTGCTAGTTGCTGCTGCTCATTTTTGCTGGTATTTGCTGCTGCTGGTGCCCTCTGCTGCTGCCGCTGTCGTAAGTTGCTGTTACCGTTGCTCCATGCTGCCACTTGCTGCTGCTATTGCTCACTACTGCTTCTGCCCACTGATGTGTCAATGCGGTCCAGTTAGGTGATGTACTAACATGCAACACCGGTACGCAAATAACAAGGGTTTGGCTAAGGAGAAACACGTAGACTGCCATAAGTTTCAATAGCTTCAATGTGCAGAGAGGAATGACAACTGAAAAGCTCACAACATAAATACCTGTTGTAGCGCACGGCGGGTGACACGTGATAGAGTCTGTTTTGGCTGTAACTTTACACAAAGGTATCCAAACGCAACACAGTCGAAGCCTAGAGATGCAAGATCTTGAGCGAGAAATTACGACAGGTTACACACACATCTGGAATTGATTGGTAGAAACACAATGCCAAAACATGCAAATTGGGCCCAAGGCCAGTCCACCGAGAAAATTCTAGCTGATGCAGAGAAAATGCAGAAGGTTCGAGCAAGCATCTGGCACACCGTCGCAGTTGTCCTACAGCTGTTGGTGGATGGGCGACCACCCAACGACACCCACTAGCAGATGGCTGCGCATCATGGATTTGCACGAGCATGGACACATCTGAGTGGTCATAGTAAGTTGTATAAACATACAAGGATGGCTCACATGACAACAGTAGAGTTTGATTCTGCTTGTGTGAAGCACTGGTTGATAGCCATGATGTCCGGTAAATGGTTTGCATTTCTTCAATAGCAAACTAACCCAACCACTTGAGTTTGAGGTTCACGCAGTTGTATCCTCCCAAGAGGGCATTCGTCATGCTGAGTAGGACGCAATCTCTATCGTGGAACTCAGTGTCTGTCCAACAATTTTTGGCCGCTCGTTTCATCACTGCTTGGGTCTTTGAAAGCACCACATGAGTGTTGTTATCCATGTTTTTTTTTTTAAGTCTCGCCTTTGGTTGTTTACTTATTTAATCTTTCTGGAAGTTTGCAAACAGGCCAGAGTTGTGGACAGTTTAACATAAACAACTCCACATGGAATTTTGCCTTTCGCTACTTAGGTTGCAGAGTTGTATGCGAGCTCGGCTGGCTGCCGAAACAAGTGACGCTGTATTCAGCAGCAATAGTAGCAAGCCGCAGCAACTTCTGTGAGTCTTGCTGGCGGTCTGTTGAGCCCTCCTCTGCCCCTTAGCTGCTATCAATTAGTAGCAGCCACCTTGGCATCTAAGCAGGAGACTCTGTGCAGCCAACACATGATGTAGTCATCAACAGAAGTGGTAAGCCCCAGTAGCCAGCTTTCATTGCATTATGCTGATCCTACCCGTAGCAAGTCTTGGCTGTTGCCCGTCTCTACATCTTATCTCTTCAACTAATTTCTCTCAGCAACATCACCTTTTTTTTAATCTGAGCAGGGATAGCTGCACTACAGCAGCAACGGTGGCAACCTGCAGTAGAGAGCTGCTAGAAACTAGTCTAGAACAACTGGTTGGAGCTGCAGCGTAGTTGTAGTAGGCATGGTCCCACGCTCGTTGCTTTGCACTGCTGCCCCCTCTAGCTACTCTGAGACTTGTGAGAAGAAAACTGCGTGCTGAGGAGTTAGCGCCAGAAAGGCTGACAGACTTGAGAATGAATGATTGGCAACTGACAATGAGAGCAACTGAGAGACCCCTCACAGAACTTGGCCTAGCTCAGCTCTTTACAGCTTGTTACTCAGATCACCAACCAATCAGGAAATTCCTATTTTCCTACCAGGCTGAGTTTTCTCGGTGAGCCCTGCCAGGCTGCCGACGACCCCAAACCCGGACGTCGTCCGTTTTCCTTGAAAACTGGACCATACCAAAATACCCATGCTGTGAACACAGTCATGCGGTCAGAATCACCCAGAAAAATAAAAGCAAGGAGTTATGGCTGCCTAAACCCAGGCACCGTCTAGGCTAGAATGACCCCGATCACAAGAGTGCCTAAATAACCTGAAACTCGGACCCTGAGCAGAACATGACACTGCAAGTGCAATCGTGCAGTCAGATCTTGCATAGGATGCGTGTAGACAAAAATTGTGGTGGCAGTGACCACCAGCAATGTGACTGTTGAGGAGGCTTGCCGATGGAGCTGAGCATGTCATGTGTCTGAGGGAAGAGGCTCCAACAGAATGCGTGCAGACCTCACGGACGGCACGCATGTCGGCTCCACCGGACGACACTCCAGCAGCATCGCGTCTTGTCGTCAGTCATCTGCACTCCGATGTACACAAGCCGGAAGGACACAACAGAGCACAATGAGAGATCCACAAGAACCAACAGTCCCCCATGACTCACACACGCAGTGCACATGGGCTGGCAGCGAGCACATCGACCAACCAGGCAAGACTCCCATAGGACAAGCAATACGCGGGCAGGGGTGGATAGAGGAACACACACACGCACACCGACTGCACTCACAACATTTTTGAACAATTCACACTTAAGTACCTTTGTGAAGAAGTTAGCCAATTGCCGTGCTGTCTCAACCCACACAATGCTCACGATGCCATCGTACAACAATGAACGAATGTAGTGATAGTCAATATTGATGTTCTTTATGCATGTGTGATGCACGCCGTCATTGTTGAAAATGGCCATGGCACTTTCATTGTCACATTGCAATGTGATGGACGCAACAGGCTGACATAAATCGGAAAATAGACGACACAACCACACGCTCTCACACACGCCAGAACCAAGAGCCACATACTCAGCCTCAACAGATCAGTGTGCAATGCAGCCTTGCTTTCCACTACACTAGGATATAGCCGTGCCGCCAATGAGAAATATCCAACCAGTGCAGCTCTTGCCTTCAGGGCTACCAGCCTAAACATTGTCAGTGTAGCCCAGTGTAACAACGGACGGCTACCGACAGTACCTAAGGCCTCGCCGTGGAGTCAAAACGACATAACGCAGGATGTGGATCGCGGCCTCGAAATGGAGGTGGCGCGGCTCCTTTGAAAACTGCGCCATGAGGTTAATGGCGAACGCGATGTCTGGCCGCGTCGTCGTTGCCAGGAACATCAGTGACCCGATGACTCTCAGATACATGGTCACTTCAACTGGCTCCCCTACAACGGCTGGGTCGGGGCTCTTTAGCTTTGCCTGGCCATCGGGCGACATGGGTGAGGACGCGCTCGGCACGAGGGGTAGGGCCTCGGTGAAGCGAGCGGACAGGGTCTAGACGTAGGTGGTCTGGTGGATGTGCATGATGCCCTGGGAGTGGTCATGCTCCAACTCCATGCCTAGGAACACTCGGGCAGGCCCGAGGTCCTTCATCTGGTAGGCGGCGTGCAGCAGCTACTTGACGCACTGGATGGTAGCTACGTCCAGCGACCCAATGAGGAGGTCGTGAACATAGGCTAGGACGGCAACGAAGGGCTGGCCTCTCGGACTGACGAACAGTGCAGGGTCTGTAGTGTTGCAAAGCAGGCCGCCGCGAAGAAGCGTGCGACTGATCTCCTGGTTCCAGCAGCGAGGCAACTGCTGAAGGCCATATAGGGCCTTCCATAGTTGCCAGAACCTGCCAGTGCCTTTGTCAAAGCCTGGGGGTTGTACCATGTAGAGTTCCTCTCCTTCTTGTGAGCCATGGAGAAAGGTGTTACTCATGTCTATTTGATGCAGCTCCCACATGTGCTGGGCAACCAGACCGAACAGCACCCAGCTAGTAGAGAACCACCGACCGGAGCAAAGATCTAGTCATAGTCAACTCCAGGGACGTGAGCAAACCCCTTGGCCGTAAGACGGGCCATGTACTTGTCCAGGGATCCATCGGGCTTCCACTTGCACCGAAGGACCCACTTGGCGCTGATGGCCTTTCGGCCGTGGGGAAGGTGGACGAACTCGTAGACCTGATGCTACTAGATGGTGGCAAACCTGCCGGCACATGTAGCCTCCCAGTGTGCAGCCTTGGGAGAAGCCCGAGCCCCGCATAGTGTGGCTGGCTCCTCCGGGCGTACCGTGGGGCGGACAGTGAGGACGTGCACATCCTGAGCCCCAGGTGATATGAGCTTGAGCTTGGCCGTGACGACATGTCGGTGCTCCTGATGGAGTATGACGTATCCCAGTGCCGAGCACGGGTGGAGATCTGCAATGCAAGCCAATGTGACCAAGCCAAGGGCCTTGGTGTGAGAGTCCCCAATCACGACTGTGGGAGTGGGTCTGCCGGGAGGCGAGGAGCCTCGTGGGGCGACAGGATGTCGTGGCGCGAGAGGGCGTGGGACGGTGCCCTATGTGCTCATTGATGGTTTGGGTCGGAGGCTTCCGCCTGAGCCACGTGTGTAGCGTGGCCGGGCGGGAGGCGGAAGAGAGGGAGCGGCTGGAAGTGAGTCCATCGGTGTCTCGGGAGCGTCCTTGAGAGGCGACTCTGTAGACAGTCCAACCGACGCAAACGGGGCCATCGGTCCCAGCCCGGAGGAGTCAGTTGATGTGGACAGGGCTGGCAGACCGGAGGGACCAACAAACGCAGACGGAGCGGCTGGCCCATTGGGACTAGCAGACACGAATGGGGCGGCCGGCCCAGAGGGGCTAGCAGTCACGGATGGGGCGGCTGGCCCGAAGGGGCTAGCAATCACAGACGGGACAGCTGGCCCGGAGGGACTAGCAGAAATGGACGAGGCGGTTGGCCCAGAGGGGCTAGTGGACGCAGACGGGGCTGCTGGCCCGGAGGGACCAATGGGTGCAGATGATGTGTCGCCCGGAAGCGGAAGGATGGAGGACGGACTCACCACTCCCCCACGCAACGGGAGGGACATCAACGAGCCGGAGCGAATGAGGTCATAGGGAAACAACTCCTCAAAGAAAAAGGCATCTTAGGACTCGACGATGTAGTGCGAAGAGGGATCCCAGAAGCGCCAACCTTTTGACTGACGCGAGATGCCAAGGAAGGTGCAGGGACGTTTACGGGGGGCGAACTTGCCGCCCTGCTGCGGGACGGACAACCACACGATGGCCACGTAGCCCCTGACGTGAGCTGGGCGGGGGTCGGCTCATTGGCCACACCAGTCTTGGTACGGCGTGAACTGGCATGGAAAGGGTCTGTGGGGAATCCGGTTCCAGACCCATGTCATGTAGGCCATGGCCTCGAAGTAGAAACCATCGGAAAGACCGGATTCGACCCGTATGGTACGTACGGCGTCAGCCATGGTGCGGTTCCACTGCTCAGAGACACCTTTCTGGGCGGGTGTGGAAGGTGTTGATGTCTCATGACGGGTCCCGCGGGAGGTGAGGAAGGTCGTGGTCTCATCCATGAACTTACGGGAGATGATGGGACGGACGAGGATGTAGGACATGACCGCAACTCAGTCTCTCTCATGCAGAGCAGGGCAGGGGAGCAGAAAATGATGCAAGTCGCACTTCCCTGGGGAGGAGGGCGAGGTAGTCTGAGCTAGAGTGCGATAAACTGCTCCAACTGGTGCTCCTGGGTGAAGGGTGCGAGGGATTAGACCGATTGCAATGTGACGGCACTTGAGCCCGGGAGGCAGGAGGGATAAACTGGTGACAGAGGGAGGGGAATCAACGACTGTGAATGTTGCTACTGTAGGGCTGGTGACGGCAGGGCAGGTGCGACTGTCAGAGGGGTGGAGCTGCCAGGCAGGGTGGACGCACCAGGGGCGGCGACAGCCACGGCAGCCTCGGTGAGACGGTGCTCACGCTGGCGACGCATGGTGGCGATGACGCACGCCTTGTCTGTTGGGAGCAGGCACGCATACCACCCGTGTCCTCGCTGGCCACAGTTGTGGCAGATCGAGCCGCCACCACTGGAACCGGTCGACTGATACTGCTGGCCCTTGCCCTTTTTTTCCTTGCACTTCTTCTTCCCTGACGACAAGGAGGTGGAGGGCGTAGCTGCTGTTGAGTCGGCAACGGCCACTGAGACGATGGTGGGAGAGGCGAGGGCCTCCGTGCACTGGATGCAGGACTCCTGACGAGCCTCCTCAATTAGGAGGAATAGCTCGTATGCCCAGGGCATGAGGGTACCTTGGGCTGCCATCGAAGTGAGGACGTCCTGGGTGTAGTGAACGAAGTCTTCCGTGAACACGTCGGTTGATCCACGCTTGATGGTCAGGAGAGTGGCTAGAGGGGGTGGAGCAGCATCTCCTAGGCGGTGGAGGATATCCTCCGTCTGCTGCTAGTAGGAAGTGACTATCTCAGTCTCCTCCATGTGCAGGGAGTTGAACTCCTTGAGCACACGGCTGGTCTCAGCCTCGCTGGATAGGCGAGGGGACGCGTAAGGATGTGCCACATTGTTGCAGGGTCAGGAAAGCCACCAATAGTGAAGTCGCCGAGGAAGGGTTTGGTGGTGAGGCGTGCAGCCGGAGGGGCGACCGGGACGAGGGCGCGTACGACGCGACCAACATCATGCAGCTGGTCAGCTTTGGAGGAATCGTACGGGAGGGTGTAGTAGGCCACCGACCCTAATCCTATGCCTAGATGCGGAAGCTGAGCTCCCAGCTCTGGAACTACTCGTCGGCCTAGGGCGGCGGGGGCGGGGTCTCAAAGTCCTTTGGCTGCCCTTCACCTACTCTCCCTGAGTAACATCGACCTCCGCACCTCATTAGGAACAGCACGCACAGAATCCAGTGCCTGATGTAACAACAGTGGTAAGACATAGCATCCATAAGCAATTGCAGGTAGGAGTAGCAGTGGTGAGCCACAGCCAAAGCCAGCAGCAACAATAGTAAGCAGTAGCCGCAACAATATCTACTGTTGTGCCACCACCGTTCTGTCGTCTCCTTGAGAGGAGACAGAGGACCACAATGCCAAGGAAAAAAACTACTCGCACGGTGGAGAATTAGACTATGATGGATACAGGCAGAAGGTTCAGGATGACGAGATTGCACACTATAACTACACAGGCGTGGACAGCGTTCCACATCCAGATAGTCATTCCCGTTTTGACTTCATGAGCAGATGTTTGTCGGTACCATTTTCCTCTGCAGCTCCTCCTCTTACATCCCCTTGTATTAAAATTCGGGAACAGCAACGTGACACTGCCGCCCCTTCTCCCGTCTGTAAAACTGGTGGCACAACAAACCCCGCATCATGAATACATTTTTCTATTCCAACCGTCAGCCTTGTAGCTACCGTTTCTTATGTAGGTGCAGCAGTTGTTGCCACCTTTGCTACCACTACATGTGTCTCACATGCACCGGCCACCACAAGTGGTGGCTGGGCAAATGAGGAATATACTAAGGTGATCGCTTCTCATGGCTCACTGGCCAGGACAGTGATTAACATCGCCATATGGCTTGTATGCATAGCTAGAACTGTCGCCACCGCCACATCTGATACCATGTCTGTTGTCTTCTCCATCCGTGCACGCTACCACTTCTGCCATCATCTCCACTGCAGCTGTCTCTTCTTCCTTGACCAGTCCTGCCTACAATCTTAGTTCTACCACAGCTGCCACTGTAGCAGTTTCAGCCGCAACTCCTACTGGCATTCTCTGCCTAGTGGTCACAACGTTTTCCTGGTCACATCTTTTTCCTCTGTTTTTGTTCTCTTTCTCTTCATCTTGTTACCACACCCTCCTCATGACGAGTGTTACATATGATTTGCACTATGATTTTTCCCAATTGCACCGTAGTGCTTTGTCCTGAGGGTGGGATTTCCGTGCAACCTCAGTTGGATGATCCTAGAGCACCTCTCATACACTGTGTCCACAGGGGCAGGGGAACCGCTGCTGGAAAAAATGTTTGTCTCATTCTTCTTTTCTTGTGCCTAGTCGCATCATGGATGAGCATGAGGCATCCATAGCTGAGCCACAAAAAGACAAACGTGCTGCCTGTGTGTCCTCTCTGATGATGAGGTATGCAACTGGCTTGAGGATAGGGGAAAAGCTTAGTTTGCACTGTTGTGGCAGTCATCATCATGAGTCGTCTACATCAGGTAGATGGTCCGACTGTAGCTGCTGCTACCATTGCTACTGTTTTTAGTGCTTCTAGTCCCAACGGTGTTGCTGTCTTGCCAACTGCAAGCGGCTCCTGTTGATTTATGTGGCTTCCACCCGTCACAAGCGACGGAGATGGATTACCCATATACCCCACATTGGTGGTACAGGGTAGAGGAGAGCGTGACGACACGACAGGCCTCCAAGGTGTCCTGAAACTTCTCCAACACCTACGACAGTGCCGGCGAAACGCGGCCGATGAGTTCCGGCAGCCTCGTTGATTTGTCAGAGCTAGGAGGCTTTTCTCGGTGGGTTGAGACCCACGCACCCGATGGACTGTACCAGTGCGACGAGAAGACCCGATGGTACTAGTGTCGCTTCCGAGACTCGGAAAGAATGTTGTGCTGACTAGACATTGATTTTGTGTGTTTCAAACACTCCTCATTCAGCCTCGGTGGTTGAGACCCGGGCATTTGGTGGTCTCTGCCATTTCCCCGGGTGACCCGGAACTGATTTGTTGAGCCCTTGTTCACTGGTGTCAGACGTGTATAGCTTGCACGTGGCTGAGACCCGGACGTTTGGTGACATGTCTCGATGTCTCCGAAGGCCTAAACTAACCTAGCCTGGCTAGCCGGTAATGTGTGTAGAGTCTGGGTGTCTATGGAGTATATTGCATATTTTCTCTTCGGTCGAGTCCCGGGCACACGGTTGACTGTTCCGGTGCCTAAGGAGACCTCCGTTGTGTGGTTTCAACTTCTGTGACATGTGTATTACCCGTGCGTGCCTTTTGGTGCGACGGGGATGACCGGGCCTGGTGGGCTAACCGTCAGTCCCTAGTACATAAGCTCTCAGTAGGGCTGATTGTACTCTCCTTGTTCTTAATGTATTTCAGACTTAGCCACATTTGGCCTTCACTATCTGCCCCTCACACCCAGAGCTCATGACAGTTTTGCAGGATCCTGTATGCTCTAACGAATTCTAACTCCAGCTCTACTTTCGCCTATGCTTTTGTTTCTATTACCACCTAGCCCACCAATGAAGCAACCATTTCCCTCACTTTTCCTGCCACAAGTTCAGGAAGTCCCAAAAATGTTTTGCATCAAGTAATGTCAGCTACATGACAAGCATAGCATGATAACATTGGAGAAAAAGTCATTTAAAACGTCTGCACCCGCAATAGGCCAACATTTTTTTTTTTGGTTGGATTAGTGGCACTGAATTTGTTTGTTAACAATTCATGTTCATCATTCTGGTCAAATGTGTCGTGTTTTGTCTCCTCGCTTGTGCATCAGTGTTTCTGCATCGTTCCCTCACCTAGTTTCAACACAATAGATGGGGAATGTGATTCTAGCATGGGCGGAGTGACTATATACCCCAAGTTTCGCACAAAAAGCCCCATCCGCCCCTTCGTCGGCACGATAAGCCCCATTCGCCCCTCCGGCAGACCGATAAGCCTGATCCGCCCCTCCGTCGGGACGATAAGACTGATCCACCCCTCCGCCAGCACGATAAGCCTCATTCGCCCCTCCGCCAGCACGATAAGCCTCATTCGCTCCTAACCATGAACAATAAGCCCCATATACCCCTTGCAATTGTCGAAGTCGTCATGTGACGGCATATGGTTCATTTTTCTGATGGAGAAGGGTGTCCTGGTATTATTTTTTCACTTTTCCAACAATTTGTGCCTCAATTCGTACAACCACGCCACATGCATGTACTCGATACTTGTACATTACTATGAAGTCGACATCGAAAATGTTCCGGTACTCGACAATCTGCGGTTCAACGTCCTTCATGCGCTCGATAACTGGGGGTATCCTTTCTTTGTGAAAATAATTCGACGACTCGGAGTTTCCGTCAAACCCCACACCGGATGTCTGCATGGCCGTCTCACTAGCACATGCAATGTCCTCGTAACATCGAAACACTCCCTGCGAATACTCGGCCCTCAGCTGGCGTGGTTCATGCACCGGCATCCAAACGTCATGCCGCGCCTAACAGCTGTATGGCCAGCGCAGCAAGAGATAAGCGTGCCAATGACATTGCGCCGCTGGACCAGTCGACAGCTGTCCGTGTTTCAACTTCCGCGGCACGCCATGACGGGCTGCCAATCACATGTCGCTGTCACATCCTTTCAACCGGCGGTGACTATGGGCATGCCGTTGGGTACCCAAAACCATGGTGTGCTATTAGTTTCCGGCGGACAGTGGATGACATGCACTACAGTCACAGAGTACGTGCATGAAGAGGGGTATCGGCGGACAGTACCCTCATCCTACGTGTACCCTTATTCTCGGATTGTCCGCCACTTGCACCACATGTTGCGGCAGGGTGCCTGTCCAGTTTCATCCGTTGTCATTCAGTGTTGCGTCGTCGTCGTTGACGCCGTCACCGCTCCCTCTAACGATGTTGCTTCTGCTGCTGCATCCTTCGTGAAGACGACATGGTGGACGACCAAGTCGTCGAAGACGTCGGTAAGCCTAATGAGGAGGGTAGATGGGATAAATAGGAAGATGTTTTGTGGACGAAATACCCACCGTTTCGGATGGATTCCCACGAACACGCTTGGCTCGTTTTCACGCAACCAAGTCCTGACGAGAACGCTGCTCGGTCTGTTGACGGACCTGCACCGCGGTGGTACCCCGATAACCCTCCGCCGAACAACCCATCAGGCGCGTTTCAAGATGTTATGTTTTGGTTGACTCGAGACTGGAACGATGACTGGTGGTCGCGGCGGTTGGACGAGTGGGACGCCCTCCTACAGAACCAACTCCCGGATGAACCACCCCGTGCTCCCAGGTCCCCCGATGTCCGGGAAGCCGGATCGGTTAGGTTTAGCATGGGGCGCCTTCGCGTGCTGTCTGTACCACATGGCCACCTCGGTAATGCTCAGTTTGTGGCCAGGATGCATCCTGTGTCTGGTTTTTTTAGGAAGACGGAGACAGTGCATGGAAGTACAGGTTCCTCTTCCAGGTTTTGCATGGACTCCATTCTAAACCCCTGCTCTCTCTTGTCATTTTATGCGGTGCTGTCATGGACAAGTGATTCGGACGACGAACCATGTCACAGCCCGAAGAAGTAGAAGGGGATGCCGAAGGAGCCGGCAGAGGGTATGTTGTTTGACAACATGGACGCAGCCCGGAAGTTTGTGGAGGACTACGCGGTTGACAACCGCTTCAGCCTTAAGTGGGTGCGCAGTGAGCCCGCCAGATTCCACGTGACGTGTAACGAGGCGAAGAACAAGGGTTGTACGTGGCTCCTGCGCGTACGTGTGACAAGCAAGTTTGGTGCCGTGACTGTGTCCCACTACGCCGACGGACACAAGTGTGTCCCCAAGATTGGCCGCGGCAATCCGGCCCGCCAGAAGGGGTGGGTGGCCCGCAAAATAGGCGAGGCACTGCAGCGCGACCCCACTGCGTCTACAGCCACCTTGCGGCAGGTACTCCACGAGAGGACCGGCATCAACATCTCCAACAACACACTCTACCACGCGAAGTCACAGGCCCAGGAAAATTTGATGGGCAAGAAAACCGACACGTGGAGTCTCTTTCCATCGTACATCGACGAGGTACGTTGAACATGTTTGCTTGAAAGGTTGAACAAAGCAGTGTTCATTCTAGTTTCAGTTCAATTTACTTGTGTACATCCTTTTCGTGCGTGCAGTTGAGACGCGTTGACCCAGGAACCCACGCGGTCGCGTACAAGGACAAGAACGGTGCTTTCCTATGGGCGTTCGTCGCTCCCGGGGCTGCCAGGATCGCTTTCCAGCATAGTGGCCGCATTCTGACCATGGATGCAACATTTTTGAAAAACGGGCATAAGCAAACTCTGCTCCTTGCCCAATTTTTTGACGCCAATGACCACGCAGTGCCCATGGCGTGGGCACTGGCACCGGCCGAGGACGAGAAGAGTTGGAACCTTTTTTGCGCGTAGGTTGCCCTTGCGTATCCCACTGCTGCTCTGCCTGGGACAAGCATCATCACAGACAGAGAGAAGGGCCTGGAGAAAGCGGTGAAGAAGTACTTAGGAGGTGCAACACACACGTTCTGCGCATGGCACTTGCGCGAGAACGTCCGCATTGCCTACGAGAAGAAAGCTGCACACTGGGCATGGAAGTGTGCGCATGCGCTCAATGTGGACCAGTGGCAAAAGGCAACCACCCACATGCGGCAAGTGAGTGCATCTGCCTACGCATATCTCTTTGGCAGGCCAGGTGGGGACGGGTCTGTGGTATGGGACAGGCACTACTTTTATTAGCAAGTAGTGCCAGAAGCAGTTGAAGTGTCCTACTCGGTGATCATAACGTAATTCTTCAGATGTAAACACTGTTCATAGCGTTGAAGCAACTTCTTCTCCTCCAACATCATGAGAACAAGCCGAAATCCATGTCATTCTTTCATGGGGATAACCTTCACATACCACGTACCAGCAAAATACATGACATTGTCTGTTATAGGCTGCACAACCATCACATGGGAAGTAACTACATGACATTCATGAAGTAACAATTCATGTCACTGGTACCATGTTCATGAAGTGTAGTACTGAGGATGGCACATTGATGTACAACCTTACCATACGTTGCTGAAGAGGTGACATTTCACTTATGATGTTGCTTACTATAATAACAGTCAGGTGGGCATATTAATGATGAAAGTACAAGGTATTTGACCCCACAATATCCAGTATAACGGTAGAATTGTGCGCATGTATTGTCCTCATTTGACTGCTACATTGGTCTTTAATACTCCCACAAATAGTGTACAATAGAGGACATTCCGTTGCTTTAATGCCCACTAATAATGACTATAAGGCTGGTACATTGTTTATTTTTATGGGAAAACTTTATTCCACGATGCCCTGCATATAGTTATGAACTTCAGTAAAGACATGAGGTAAACGATGACGTTAATCACAACCGTGACCATGGAAGTGGCCACACCGAGATCCATGGCGCCCAATTGGGTAGACATAACAACGGTCGGGCATGAGGTGCTTTCATGCCCAACTGCCAACACATGGTGTATGGGTCCTCGGGTGTATTTGGGTTGATGATGTCCCATGCGCACTTTATCTTTGCCCACTCAGCCACCGCAGTTCCGTGATCCATGGGCGGGGGGGGGGGGGGGGGGGGNCTCATTGTACTCTTGAGTACGGGAGAAGGTAGTAGTCCATTGCGATTAAACCAGTTATATATGCAGAGCATACGTACGGGTTTGACGTCGCAAATGACACGACGGGCAGTGTATTTGCAAAGCATCAGTCGTCATGTATGGCTAACTGCACACCGCAGCAGGGAGGCGCAGGTGCCGAAACGGTACCATGCCGAGCCTGTACGCAGACCCAAGCACCTACGTTCGGCAGCAAGTGTCTAGGGTAAGGTTCCGTTCCGCTCATAGTGTTGCGTCACATCACAAACCTTGGGTACATTAGGCTTATTTTCCGTCATTTTCAACAGTTTTACATCGAAACCCGATCGAGGGGTATATGGGGCTTATTGTTCATGGGTAGGGGCGAATGAGGCTTATCGTGCTGGCGGAGGGGCGGATCAGGCTTATCACTCCGACGGAGGGGCGGATGAGGCTTATCGCTCCGACGGAGGGGCGAATGGGGCTTATCGTTCCGATAGAGGGGCGGATGAGGCTTATTGTTCCGACGGAGGGGCGGATGAGGGTGAAGGGTGACAAGACAGGGGGTAATCGGCATTTTCACCGTTCTAGCATAGGTTTGTGATAAGTAGCGTGTATTGGTACTCCCAAAGATATGACATGAAACCATGTAGGTTGGATAAAAATTTCCATGTGTTCCAATCGTGAGGAACTTGTCCAAGAGCGGACATATGGGCCCCCGACCCATGGTTGACCATCAAATGTAGCCAATGTCAGGTGGCGAAGCATGGGGGAATAAGAAACCCTTGGGGACACGGAGCAGCACTTGATTTTGCTAAAATTTAGGGAATTTCAGAGGAAAACGTTTACGCCAAAAACCTGTCAAGTTTTCTAGAGAATAGCAACGGTGGACAGGCACCAGATTCACACATGGGACAGGTCCACAGCTATGTGAGCAGGCATGAAAAAGAGAAGTGACCCTATCCCTCCCCATCTGCTTCCTGCAACTGTAGCAGTTTGGATGTGTAAACAATGCTAGTCAATAGCCCTACTACTACTCCTCTGCCTCGCAATACATAGAGCAAAAGTTCTGCACTCGATACAGATTTTTCAATCACTCGCGTGCCCACAAGGACGAACGGGTCGCCGGCTAGTCGGTGCTGGCTGTGCATGTGGACAATCCAGCCCCACGTAGCACACAGGTGCCGAACTGTACTCAATCAGTGGCCAAGAGACTAGCCCAAAGAGACATAGCATGGCTCATGTCCCTCCTCCCATTGCGACAATCCGGTTGTTGCTCGTTTGTTTCCTTTACAAGAGGCGACGTTGCGGGCTCCAGCACCTTCGGGCCAAACCACTTCCTGCAGAAGGGAATGTGCTAACTTTTTGCACAGTCCGTCAGTCGGCTGGAGCTAGCAATGCGGCACGAAATGCAACATATCCTGGATTTGCGAGCGCAACAAAGGCACAGAAATCGCTGAATGCGAGCGCACCAGCTGCCCCAAAATCCTCCCACGAGCTGCTGCCCCTGTCCTCGCTGATTTTCGATCCTGCCGCCCACCGACCGACCGTTTGCTACCAGCCGGGCTGCTGCCGACGGCTCCGTCTCTTCCAGCAGCTTGCACCTCACCTGAACTCGCGTCCGTCAGATCCCACACACCCAGAAGTCCCCGCCACTAGCAGAGAGGCCAAAGACACCGGCGCCCATGCAAGCCATGGCCCCATACGCCGGAGAGGCCCTTGGCCCCCGGCTGGCCAATAGAGTGCCCATGCTTGGCACAGAGCTGCTGTTAACGCTGCCCCTGCACACCTCCCAAGCATGGCCCTAGGCAAGCGTGCGGCTGCATGTTTCGCCCGGCTGGTTTGATGGTCGTCCGCCGATGGGGGAGGCAGGAGTAAATTATTCCGCATGTACCGTCCACCGGCTTAGGCCGGTGGACGGAATGTGGAGCAGAGGTCGAAAGGCATGACGTATGGGGCAAAGTTGGTGAGGGATGGGGAGACGGAAGGGGCTGGGTTTCAGAGTGCACAGGAGAGGACACAGCCGAAGTCGAGCGTTGTGGGGAGCAAACTTAGTGTGGAGAGGGCTTAGGAAGCTGTCTGAGGTAAGAACTGTATGACAACTTTATGACAACCGTACTTGAGTGAAAGTGGGGGCAGGACGGAGGAAGTGAGGAGCAGAATGGCAAAGGAGGGAGGAAGGGTGCTATGGTGGTGGCTCAGGCTTGGTCCTGGGCCGGTCGGGCTGGGCCAGTGAAGAACT
Organism: Penium margaritaceum; assembly: GCA_023375785.1. Classification (NCBI taxonomy): domain Eukaryota; kingdom Viridiplantae; phylum Streptophyta; class Zygnematophyceae; order Desmidiales; family Peniaceae; genus Penium; species Penium margaritaceum. The sequence continues at coordinate 151,240 of SZWC01000154.1, read as the reverse complement.
TGTCGTGGATTGTGCGCTCGAGACTCTCAGGAGTGTGCACATAGTACTTGCTCGTTGTCAAATCGTCCCTGATGCATCAAAAAGCCACATGGTATGGTATGGTATGGTATGGTATGGTATGGTATGGTATGGTATGGTATGGTATGGTATGGTATGGTATGGTATGGTATGGTATGGTATGGTATGGCGTGGTATGGTATGGCGTGGTATGGTATGGTATGGCGTGGCGTGGCGTGGCGTGGCGTGGCGTGGCGTGGCGTGGCG
>SZWC01000154.1:113901-124359 GCA_023375785.1 Penium margaritaceum | reverse complement strand
GTGGTGGTGGTGGTGGTGGTGGTGGTGGTGGTGGTGGTGGTGGTGGTGGTGGTGATGATGATGATGATGATGATGATGATGATGGTGGTGATGATGATGTCATCATCATCACTGTCATCATCATCATCATCATCATCATCATCATCATCATTATCATCATCATGACGGTGTTGCTGCAGCTACTGCTGCTGCTGCTGCTGCTGCTGCTGCTGCTGCTGCTGCTGCTGCTGCTGCTGCTGCTGCTGCTGCTGCTGCTGTTGCTGCTGATGCTACTGCTGCTGCTGCTTCTCCTGCAGCTGCTGCCGCAGAAGCAGCTGCTACTACTGTTGCTGCTGCAACAGCTACTGCCAGATCAGAGACGCTGTAAATGGAGAGCGATAGCAAGGACTGGCAGCAGGAGCTGAAAGTGGTCCCAGAGATGGCAACGGAGTGATGCTAGCATGAGCGCCGGGACAACAACGGCAGGGCAAGAAGCACCAGCTGCAGCAGCACGAGCGCGTACACAGTCAAAACCAGTCACACGCATCACATTCGCCAATCCGGACATCTCTCACGTGGAGCAATACCTCGGACAAGCAGGAGGTGGTGAGCTGTCAAGATTGCCCGCCCAGTCCCTTCACTCACCCACCTGCACAAGCAGGGCCCCCAACTGCTCCGAGGTCACCGCCGCCGCGCCACCACCGCCAAAGTAGCTGTCCACGCCTCCTCCAAACCCTCCCGCGTCCGCGCCCAGCCCTGTCGAGCCACCATGCACGCTGCCACCCTCCTCCTCCGACAGGCTCACTGCGTCGACGGCGTCCAGCAGCGCCGACACCGGCGTGCCCGCGCCCCTCTCCTGCTGCAGCTGATGGTCCAGCATGGCCCCGCCGTACGCGTCCACTGCCTCGCCGCTGTAGCCCATGTACGGCAGCATGCCAGATGCCGACTGCGTCGCCGTGCCTCCCTGCACATTTTGGGTGCAGTTGGGTGCAGTTGGGTGCAGTTGGGTGCAGTTGGGTGCAGTTGGGTGCAGTTGGGTGCAGTTGGGTGCAGTTGGGTGCAGTTGGGTGCAGTTGGGTGCACATCAATGAGTGCAAACGGGTGGTTTCCACCACTTCTTTACACACGCATGCAATCCCATGAAAGCCCCTCCCCTCCTGCCCCCCATGCCATCCTCGCTGGTGTTACTGCTGTCGCTGATGCTGCTGGCTACTGCTACTGCTGCTGCTGCTGCTGCTGCTGCTGCTGCTGCTGCTGCTGCTGCTGCTGCTGCCGCTGCTGTTGCAACTGCTGCTGCTGCTGCAACTGCTGTTGTTGCTGCTGCTGCTGTTGCTGCTGCTACTACTGCTGCTACTGCTCCCGCTCCTGCTGCCGACATCGATGCTGCAACCATTACATGCACCGCACGTGCCCATGCCTGCAGCAGAAGCTGAAACAGTACATGTATGTGGCCCCTCTGCCTGAGCATCTGACCGTGCCGTGGCTTGCAGTGTCCACGCATGTGTGCGTGCACGAGCTCATGTCCATACCTCCGGGGCCCATCGCATGCCCAGTGCATGCACTGGGCCCCGGAGGCACAGTCACATGATGTGTGACTGTGCGAATGCTGGAGCCCAAGCATTCAACCGTGCGTCTGTGCATACCGGCATCTGTGGTCACGCCTGCCTGTGAATCCACACGTCCCTGGTCGGAGCCCATGCCTGCGGCCTTGCCCAGGACGAGGCCACAGGCACGGGCGGATAGGCATAGGCATGTTGTCCCTGCTGCGCCTGCCCCCTGCCATGCATGCTTGTGCCTCCAATTGCTGAGCTGACCCACGCCCATGGTGGGCCATGCCCAAACGATACGTTGGCATTGTGCACAGGTCCGTGTCCAGGCACAAGGACATTGGGACACACGACCACATGGACATGTAGGAGCACGGCGATGTGTCTGTGCATGTGCACATCTTCCGCATGCTGGCACAGACACACGCACACAGCCATGCTGCTTTTCCTCCACGGGTGTCAGACCACCAGCTAAATGAAGCGGAGCCTACTTCAACAGGTGCAGCAGAAAGCTGCTGCAGCAGCAACCCCCACAAAAACGCACAGCGCGCATGCGCACACAATCACACGCCCACCCACACACGCACCCTCCCCCCCCCCCACACCCCCCAAACACACACGCATGCATGCACACGACACATGCACGTGCATACAGACATGCAAGCAACCGTGCGCCTGCGCCCCGGTGCCCCGTGCCCACGCCCGCACCCGCGCCCTTACCCATGACCGCGCACCCAGGCACCCGCTCAGACAGGCAGGCACGCACGCACGCACACGCATGCATGCATGCAAGTGCGTGTGCACATAGGCGCAGACACAAGGTTGCACAAACACATGCACACCCACACGCTTGCATGCCCACACACACTGGCGCACAAGCAGGCACACATGCTCACACACATACACGCATACACGCACGCAAACACCCACACACAGTCACAAGCACCCACACACGCACACGCAAACACCCATGCACAGACACTAGCACGCACACACGCACACGCGAACACTCACGCAAAGACACAAGCACGCACACACGAACATGCAAACACCCACGCACAGACACAAGCACGCACACACGCATACACAAACACCCACGCACAGACACAAGCATGCATACACGCACACGCAAACACCCATGCACAGACACAAGCACGCACACACGCACACGCGAACACGCACGCAAAGACACAAGCACGCACACACGAAAATGCAAACACCCACGCACAGACACAAGCACGCACACACGCACACACACAAACACCCACGCACAGACGCAAGCACGCACACACGCACACGCAAACACCCACACACAGACACAAGCACGCACACACGAACACACAAACACCCATGCACAGACACAAGCACGCACACGCAAACACCCACGCACAGACACAAGCACACACACACGCACCTGCATGGCATTCCGCAACACAGGCAGAGAGTCCTGGGAACCGAAGGATGACCCTCGGCTGCTCGACCGAAAACTCATTTTCTCAAGCCGCTAAGGAAATGTCAGCCTGTTCCCTCCCTGATCTTCTACGGCCCTGCTGCGGCCCTTCTCGACTCTCAGCCACCTTCCCCTGTTCTCCTCTTCGCCTGCCCTCCTCTTCGCCTGCCCTCCTCTTCGCCTGCCCTCCTCTTCGCCTGCCCTCCTCTTCGCCTGCCCTCCTCTTCGCCTGCCCTCCTCTTCGCCTGCCCTCCTCTTCGCCTGCCCTCCTCTTTGCCTGCCCTCCTCTTTGCCTAAGCTCCACTTCCTGTCCTCCACTTTTGCTTCAACACTGATGCATCGCTTGCTGGTGAGCCGCCATGCAGCATGCGGGCAAGTTCAGGCACCACCATGGCCACAAAGGCGCTGGTGAGGGAGGAAGGAAACTTCTGACGCGCTCTTCCGAGGCTGTTAGCACCGCTAGCAAGCTGGGAGCATAACCTGCATGAGCACAACCTGCATGAGCACGACCTGCCTGAGCACGACCTGCCTGAGCACAACCTGCATGAGCACGACCTGCCTGAGCACAACCTGCCTGAGCACGATCTGCGGTGCGCGCAGATCGCTGCCAGGAGAGCAGATTAGTGGGCACACCCTAAACAGCCTCGCCAGCCCAACAGAACATTCGCCAGCCCTATCACCCCCCATCCACACCCGCGCTGCTCCCCACGACAGAGTCGATCAGTCATCCATGGCTCGCAGACCTACCCAGTGCCGCGAGAAAAAGTCCCAACAGAACATTCGCCAGCCCTATCACTATTTCCCATTCCCTCCTCTACATGGACGAGGTAAAATGTACAACATTTGAAGAAACTCCGATGCGAATTCACGTCAACATACTTCGTTTTCGCAGAATTCGTGCGCTGAACGACTCTCCTTAGAACGCTATACGACAAACCAACATAATTTCATTCATCCACCCAGATGTCAGGACGTTATGCTTGTTTCTTAATAGCATTTATGTGAAGACACAATGTGGACCATTTCGTCGAAGGACCCAACATAAGAGCCCAGGGGAACGACTTTCTTATAGTTTAGGAACCATCCGGACCCATGGTAGCTGAGCTTGATTGTACCCCTCTGGATTTTTTTCCCATGGTCGTAACCAGTGGGGAAAGGGGGGTCACCTAGACACCAGCAAAGCCTCAGGACTGAACCAGGCCCCCGAAATTACAGCTTGTATAGATCACGGTGTTTCTACCAGAGGCGAAAACTTTGGTATACGTTTAAGGTGGAATATCCTTGCCCGTGTCTACATTGCACAACGGGGAGGCCCCAAGGAAGAGGTTTCTCTATTTTCTCGTGGAGTGAGTTTTGTTTTCAGAGTTGATTATGCTACTGCTCAGGTGCATAACCGATTGAATGGTGTTGGGAAAGATTTATCACAGCTTTTTGGTTGGGTTACTTTTTGGGGATGCACATCTTTCGTACCATATTTCATAAAAGGGGTGTGCTCTGAGGAGCTCCCAGAGGGGGTGGGAGTCTAGTGTGAGGGGGCTTAATAGGAGATCTGTAACTTGAGGATTTTGGTGTGGGAAGAAAGACCCATATAAGGTGCAAATTTGGGATGTTAATGGGTGGAGGTGGGGGCATTCAAGAAATGAGTGTTCGATGATCTCTTTTATTAGGCAATGGGGGCAGTTTAGAGATGCTAGTCCCCACGGCCTTGATCCTGCCACGTTTGCTCCTCCCTACACGTCAACCTGCCTTGACTGTGCCAGTGGCAAGATGCACCGCTCTCCTTTCTCCACCTCTGAGTCCACTACCGCTCATCCCCTTGACCTAGTGCATGCTGGCGTCATGGGCCCATTGCCCCATGACTTCCTTGGCGGACTTGGTCGTTACGTCCTCTGCTTGACTGATGATTTCTCCCGCTACCACTGGGTCTTTCCCCTTCGTCACAAAAGCGACGTCACTGATGTTCTTGAGTCCTGGCTTCCACAGCGAGTATTTACTTGGATGTTGCGGAAGAACAACCAGAGCACAAGGTCTTATGTGCATAGGTTCATTCCGAGGGCGAGGATTTAAGCATAAGTGCCTCTCCATTTGGAGGAGGATGAGGGATGGTGCTTGGCTCGTGAGAGGGAATAGGATGGGCGCGTATGGAGGGTGGCGATTAAATGTATGTGGATATCTTGAAAGGAGGATTGCTTAAGGTGGAGGAAGTGACTTGGGCATGTGCTGGGGGTGATTTTTAAGAAAAAGAGGCATTTCTTGTAGTAACGGGGGATGAGGTTTTCCGGAAGGAGCACGGCCGGGCGAGGCCAAGGGTGGGGTCGAATATTTTCTGTGACACGATGAATCTGGATGTGTTCTCTTATTATCAGGTCTTGGTTAATTTTTGATATGTACCCAAGTGTCAGTGGAAGGCCGTCGAGGGTGGAGAGGGTGACATATTTGATTATCGAAAGGAAGTCCATAGTTAATTAAGGGTTTGGCATTACTTTCTGCCATGCTAAAGGGAGATGATCTACAATGTTGTCTTGAATGGCAAGCTCTAGTATTGAAAGTGGCGAACGAAGGGAGGTTTGAAGCTCGAGGGAGAAGAGATGTTGAACTTGTACCTCTCTTCTAAGGAGGAAACGTTTGTTGCAAGCTTTTCTGAAGGAGTCCCATCTAGTTTTCTAAGGCCTCGATGGTATGCCAAGTATTCTTGTGTGATTTCTGATTGAATGAAAAATAGTGGTAGAGTTTGGGGTTGTGTGGCTAAAAATAATATGAGGGTTGAGATCAATTTTTAACTCTTTAACTCCCCAAGTGGAAGTTGGGGTGTTAAAGAGTGTGATGTCACTGTGGGAAAGGAAGATGTTGTATTTCCTAAGGGGGTTGATGTGTGTAAATGAGATTGTATTTCGAACCATGCGAACCTGGTTTGTAGAGGTCGTACATCCACTTAGCACCTTGTGTTCCGATGAAGAGGGGTGGCCATTTTAATCTGAGGCCTTCATGTTGTGTAGGGGTTATGGTTTTCATTAGAATATAGGCCGACAATCTTTTCATTATCTCACATGGTATTTTTTATGAAATCCATGAGAGTAGATTCAAGAGTGTGAAGGGTGTCTCTTGCGGGTTATATCGTGTAGAACTAGTAGAAGAATTTGGAATTGAGGTAAGAGTTGATGGTAATAAATTTTGTGCAGATTGGTGCATGAACATTGTTTAGTACCCATCTCAACAACTACAAGGTGATCACTCAATAAAAATTGTACAAATCTTCTTAATGACATTAACCCAAAATATGATCTAGCCAATATCCATCAAATACAATCCCTTTACCTGCCATTGTTTTCAAATTTTATGATTTTTTATGAAGAAACACATATGGACCCCTTTTGAGTACAGATAAAGGTGACCTTCTCAAAGGGAATATGAACACGATTCCATGTCAAAATAAGCTACATGAGAGCTAAAATGTCAATGTCATGGCCACATTTTACATATTACCAAAATAGCGTGGATTCTTACTATCATAACTATGTTGAACATGAATCAGAGAATTTTATTGCCTTTGTGAAATGAGAATTAAACTTTATAATATTTTAATTCTATGCTAAAAGAGTAAATATATGCTCCACATCCCGTGTGCAAAGTGATGCATTCCTCCTCACTCCTTAAATATTCTAACTCAACTACAATTGTAAAAAAATGAAAAGAAACATTTGTAAATCCATAATGGTAATTAAAACTAGAGATAAATTTCTAAAATGATGATTAATTTTAAAAATCCACTTTCATTAATAATAAGATTAAATTTGAACAAAAACGAATGATAAAACTTGTAACTCATGTAAAGAAGAATGCTACCAATTCAAAGGAGGAAGAAAGTACGTTATATGGGTCAGAACCTTTAAAACATCACTAAAAACATTAAGGAATCAAAATACGTGGCTACATTAAATTGCAAATGATTTCACCATGAGAATATCAAATACTTGGAAATGATCATGACTTGCTTACACTATATCCACTTATGAAGCTCCTTTTGACGAAAAGAGGCCCATTCACACCACAAAATGGAATGGAGTAAATATTTTCTAGGATGATGGTTATGGCCTTTTATTTTCATGCATTTTATAAGTTTTATTTATTTATTTTCCACTCAAATGATATTGTTTAAAATGATTGTTCTCAACTATTTGTGATTAAAAGTGTAATTTGTGATCTATCTTCATGACAAGGTTGTACTTCGTTTTATTGTGGAATCATTCATCACCTAAATTCTGAAACGTGATAGAAAATATTTAGATTATCACTAATGGCCTTCATAACTTATTTGGATCATTTATCTACATTTCTTGAATTCATCTTTCATGTTCATTTATACAATCCGACTTGGACCCAATATATCCAGAACTGAATTAAATTTCATTTTTATTTCTTGATAAATAGGAAACTGCTTATAGGTCTCGTGGAGTAATCTTTGTATACATAGATAGAGTAGATTTAAATTTTCATGTGCTTTTGCATGTGCTCATGAAACGAGCACATGCAAATCGAAAATGATCTCCTATTGTGAGATACAAAAACATGTACCAAGATTATATCTCTTGTTGAATTAATTTTTATTTTCTGTAATTGGTTTGATTCTTTCAAAAACCATGATTTCACCATGCTAGAGAATTGTTCTTGCCAAAAATATGCAATTCCTTAAATTAAAATTAAATCTATTACCATGGGCTTAATCACATGCTAAAAAATAAAAAAAAAATTGTTTAAATGAAAAATCTAACTTATAATGAAACTCAATGTTTTTGACTCAAATATGAAATGTTTTAGATGTTTGTGCTCATGAGGATCCATCTTAGATTTATTCATTGTTACTTATATTTTAATGGTTTATTGGGAATAAACACACCATGATCCATAAGAAATCGCTCCTCACCAATTCTATGCCTTTTATTTATAGTTTAATGGTAATCAGATAATTTGTGAATAAATTATGGTAGATATTTATCCGTTATGATGGATCATAATGAGTAATTGAAATGTTCATTTGATGCCAATTGGAATCTGAAACATAATGGATATCAAAGAAGAAAATACTAAAGAAAATAAAATAACTATAGTTGAAAAGGGTAATCTACTCTATCTATATACACTAAGATTAATCCATGAGACCTGTAAGTGGTTTCCCTTTTATCAAGAAATAATAATGAATTTTAATTAAGATCTGAATTTAATTTCTTAAACATATTGAGGCAAAAATGTGTGTGGTTCATGGAGATGGATTCATACGATGATTGTTTTCTTTTAAAAGTGTATACTCTTATTATCCTTGAAACAACAAGTGCATTTCATGGAAACGAATCTTTTAGAAAAGATAGAAATGTGGATGTAAGGATGTAAAATAAATTTTTTTATTTTCTTTTGGTGCAATTTTGTAAAAACATGATTTGAGAACTAGTCTAATGAGAATTATGACGAAATGGTCATCATGTTAATATTTATTATCGTGCTCATAGATTGTAGAATATTAATAGAGTTTAAGGATGGTGCTGACATAGATGCTCTGATGCTTTCGGGATATCATAAGGTGTTTTGTTTTCTATACGGGTCCTCACTGCGGTCAAGCAGTACAAAACATTATTTCCTCGTCCACTGAGCACCGTCGCATATCATTTGCGCTGCTCACCGAAGGAGGAGTCTCTCACGCCTCGCTGGAGCAAACAAAATTTCATGGCCGAGCGACCGCGACGGGCTAACGGTGGTCCCCCAATTCCTGTCGTCCGTTGCCGACGTGCCACGAGAAAATGTTCACGGTCAACGAACGACTGGCCGGCGGGCAGAAGAACAACACGTGGGTCAGCAGAAGTGGCAGATAAAGTAATACCCATTTCTCCCGACAGCGGGACTCCTATACCCATTTGTCGTTAAGAATCTTTCAGATCCTCCCTGAGAGTCGAATTTAATTCTAAAAGCACCCGATTGGTCCAGAAAATAAATATATACCCTCCAAATAAAACAATATTCTAGGTTCGAACACCATGTGGGAGCATAAGGGTGATGTCACTATATTTTGTTATGCTGGGCGAAATGTAGGTGGTTCATAGGTGTTATGCAAGACGGAGCATGGATGGTGAACACGCATGAGTTGCGAGGTAGAACATAGTTCAAGCATTTGGGACACTTGAGAAATTTTTAATTAGCAGTAAGTGCGCTTCGATGAAAAGTGTCAAAATTACCAAAACACATATATAGATGTGTCTAGTTACAAATGAGACGCAGTCAGGGTCCTTAGGTCGATCGTTGACCGACGCGTGCGAAGTTGCGTCATGAGTGGTCGGATCGAGAAGCTCCGCCGAGGAATCCGGGGGCTTTGAAGATCAACGGTGAAGATGTGCGATGCATCTTAATAAATCTCGATAATCTCTATGCGTCGAGAAGTCGACCAAAAGATCGCGACACTTCTGTCAATGTTTCTCGAAAGTGGTCAAAGTTGTCTGAATGTGCGAGAAAGGAACACTGGAGGGCGAGGGCGGGTGGTCGCATTGCCCTCGACCGTCGGAGCGAAAGGTCGAGGTCTCAACATGCGGTGAGATATTTGTGTAATGACAAAATGCCCATTTGGAGAGTTTAGGGACTCGTGTACGTCTCGTACATAACACTTTCCCCCTTTTAGCCGCGACGTCCTGACATTCTTACAGATGGACCCCGGTGACGGCTATAATACCCGTTGATCAGATGATCGACGTTGCGAAGGTTGTCATAGGGTTCCCAACTGTTGTGCGCGGCATCGTAGCCCTGCCACTTAACTGTTGGTTTTTGCACATCTCTCATTGTGCTCTGTTGTGTCCTCCCGGCTTGTGTACATCGGCGTGCAGATGACTGACGGCGAGACGCGACGCTGATGGAGTGTCGTCCGGTGGAGCCGACGCACGCTGAGGTCTTCTCGCAGTTCGCTGGAGCCTCCTCTCTCAGGCGACGCGCTCAGCTCCATCGGCAGGCCTCCTCGGCGGTCGTGCTGCCGGCGGTCATTGACACCGCATTTGCTGCTTGCATGCGTCCAGCGCGTCCTATTGCGTCTGTGTCGTCATGCACTGCCTAGGGTCCCAGTTGCATGTTGCATGGCCCTGTTCGGCAGCACAAACCATTGTGGGCATTATCTGGGTTTAGGCTGCCATAACTCCTCGCTACTATTTTTCTAGCAGATTCTGACCGCACGGCTGCGTTCGCAGCGGCGGTATTATGGTATGGTCCAGTTTTCAGGCAAAACGGACGACGCCCGGGTTTTGGGCTGTCGGCTGTCTGGCAGGCCTCACCGAGAAAACCTGCCAGCCTGAACTGAGCTATTTTCTGATTGGCTGTTGAACTGAGTAACAAGCTCTACAGAGCTGGGGGGGGCCTAGAACTTGGAGGGGTCTCCCATTGTTGTTCATTCTTCATTCCTAATCAGTCACTTGCAGTTTTCAGCTGCTTTCTGGCGCTAACACTGGCGCGCGCGTT